>QEPC01001360.1:5644014-5669144 GCA_003113815.1 Sphenodon punctatus
AGGGGCAGGGACCGTGTCTATTTTATTACTTTGTAAAGTGCCAGGTACACTGCTGGCGCTATATAAATGTTTATTAATAATAATAATAATAATATGAACTATGGGTGGCCAGCGACTGGGGTATTATAAATTAACTGTAATTAAGCCTGACTGGCAACCTTCTTGGGCATCGATCCTGACAACACTTACCCCATGGTGAAATGGGGCCCTGTAACAAATGGTGGAAAATACAGACATGCAGACCTACTGTTAGTAATTTGTAACCTGTCACTAAAATCTGCCACTTTACCCGAGTACTGGAGGGTGGCAAATGTAACCATGATATTTTAAAAGGGATGAAGAGGCGATACTGGAAACTACAGACCAGTAAGCTTGATGTCTGTGCTGGGCAAAATGATGGAAACCATCATTAAGGACAGAATTACAGGGCATGTTAACAAACATGGCTTAATGGGGAAGAGTCAATATGGTTTTAGTAAACGTAAATCATGCCTCACTAACCTGTTGGAATTCTTTGAGGGTGTAAATAAGCATGTGGTCAAGGGAGACCTGGATTTCCAGAACACATTTGATAAGGTCCCTCATGAGAGACTCTTGGGAAAGTTAAAAAGTCATGCAATAAGAGGTAGTGTCTTACTATAGATCAGAAACGGGTTAAAAGATAGAAAGCAAATGGTTGGACTAAATGGTCAGTTTTCACAATGGAGAGATGTAAAAAGTGGTGTGTCACAGGAATCTGTATTGGGACTGGTGCTGTTTAATGTATTCATTAATTATTTGGAAAAGGGAAGTACCACAAGGGGTCACTGTGTCCCAGGAAGGAGACAAAATGACTGCTGGCTAGTCCCAAAATGGCAGAAGTCAGAGTGTTTGGGGCTTGGATCAGCAGACAAAAGTCTTCTCCTGACCAGCAAGGAGGGAACATCTGGAGAGGCTGGCTGACCTGGAAGTCTGGCAGGAAAGAGGTCTGGATCTGAGGGTCTGAAGAGTGCCTGGATGTGAGTGGAGATAGCTAGTCAGGAACTGTGGTTGTGGCTAGGCTCTGGTATATGGACTATTAGGGATGGGCGAACATGGTTCGGAAGTTCGGACCGAACTTGACCAGTTTGGTCGATCGAACCGAACTTCCGAACCGAACTTGATTTTCGAACCGAACCGAATTTTCGAACTCGGTTCTGTTTGCCCACCCCTAAAAGATAATATTCCATTTAGTTAAATGGGGTTTGAATTTCTGAACTTTGTTCGGAGGTTTGGAGTTCAGACTGAACTTGAATAGTTCGGTCGACCGACCCGAACTTCCGAACCAAACCGAATTTCCGAACTGAACCGAACCAAACTGAATTTCTAAATTCGGTTCTGTTCGCCCATCCCTACGAACTATGAGTGGCCAGAGGCTTGGTGCCTGGCCTGGAGTATTATAAATAAAGTGTAATTGAGCTTGACCCCCTGAGTAGCAACCTTCTTGGGCATCAATCCTGACAATATTTACCCCACAGTGAAGTGGGGCCCTGTGACAGTTGTCTTTTACCAGACTCCAATCAATGCAAGTTTTTTACTGGTTCTTCAGACAAAAGGGAGTCATTAATTTATTATTTATTTTAATTAATATTTATCCCACCCTTTCTTCAACGACTCATGATGGCTTACAAGAATATAAAAGATAATCAATCATAAAACATATCTAAAGTAAGCATGTATATACAAAATATACAAACCATTAAAAAAAACCAAATCCCATCCACCATCCCTCTCCCTAACCCCTCTGCCCTGTCCAATCCAGCCAAACACCTGGCCAAACAGAAAGGTCTTGCATCTCTTCCAAAAGGTAAGCAGGCTCAGGCAGATCTCCAAGGGGAGAGAGTTCCATAATTGTGGAGCAGCCACAAAGAACAACAATAGGAATGGCCGAACAGAACGCCGTTCGGGTGTTCGGACGTTCGGTCGTTCAGTTCGAAACCTGAGTTCGGGTTCGGCTGTTTGGTTCGGCGGAGTTCAGTTCGACCGAACTCGGCCGTACATTCAAAAAAGTGCTATCGGTACCGAAACCAAACATTCAAAAAAGTGTTATTGGTACCGAAACCGAAATTTTGTTGGTGTCGGTATTTTTGGCCCTGAAACCACCCCTGGTGTCCACCCCTGGTGCCAGGAAGTCTGCTCCTCAGCTGTCTCCCCCTTCCAGTCATGTTTTTCCCATCCAAAGTCACATTTTCCCCACCTCTGAACTCATCTGAATTTTTCCGAACTGTTCGGAAGTCGAGCATTCGGTTCGGAAGTTCGGTTCGGTCATCCAAACAGACCAAGTTTGGGCTAAACTCTGAACTTCTGAACCGTGTTTGCCCATCCCTAAACAACACCTCTCTGAGTGCCCTCATTGTACGAACCACATGGGCAGTTGGTACTTGCAAGATGGTACTTGTGGCTGACTTCAGAGTCCATGATGGAATGTAAGGGAAGAAGCAATTATTCAGTTACCTAGATTGCAAGCTATTTAGGGCTTCATAGGCCAAACCCAGCAGTTTGAATTGTGCCCAGAAAGCTATTGCTAGCCAGTGTAGACTCTGGAGCACTGGTGTAACAAGGTCCTGGTGACCCATCCCTGACAGAAGGTGGGCCACTGCATTCTGCACTAACTGCAGTCTCATGTAGAGCATATTGCAATAGTCTAGCCTCAAAGTTATGAAGATATGGATGACGGTGCTCAAGTCCGAGTCTGATAAAAAGGGTCACAGCCTTTCACCAAGTTTAGGGAAGCACTTCTGGCCCCTACTGCAACCTGGTCACCCAGGTGCAGCAATTGCTCCAAGAGCACCCAAAATCTGTAAAACTGAGTGACCAGAGACTGTAATCCATGAATAACGGGTATAACTATGTAACCCAAGTCAGAAGGCCGGCCAACCATCATCATCTTAGTCTTGTCTGGATTCAGTTTCAATCGACTCGCCCACATCCAGTCCCCAACAGCAGTCAGGCACTTGGTAAGCATCAAGACTGCAGGGCCTGGGTCAGAGGAAGAAGAGAAACAGAGCTGGGTGTCAGCAGCATACTGATAGCACTTCACTCCATATCTCCAAATGATCTCATCCAGGGGCCTCAGATACACATTGGACAGGAGTGGGGACAAGATGGAAACCTGTGGGATCCTGCAAGGGAACTCCCAGTGGGATGATGAGCCATCATGAAAAAAGGTACCCTCAGTCACAGTGAAAACCTCCCTATCCCAAGGACACAAGTCCTATCAAACTTCACATACAACAAAAGGAGGGAAAGCAATATTGTAAGTATTTAATCATGTAAACATATATAATACACATGTTTATTAAAACATGTGTTTATTAAAACATAACATGGGGTTTTATATTGTTTTTAATTGTGATCATTATTGTTTATTTTAATGCTTAAAATGTTTTAAAGATATCATACCTGAGACTTCGCAGCCGCTTGCATGTTTGTTTGCTTCTCCCTTGTCTTCCCCTTGTCCCCTCTCCTTGTCGCCCCCTCCTTGTCTTTTTAGATTGTAAGCCATAGGCAAGGATCGCGCCTTTATCTTTGTTCTGTAAAGCACCAGGTACACGGCTGGTGCTATACAAATGTTTATAATAATAATAATAATAATAATATATGTTTATATGATTAAATACTTATAATCTTTCTTTCCTTTTTGTTGTGTATGACAAACCACCAGCCATCACCAATCTCTGGGTTCTCCCAGATCCCAGAGGAATGATCAGAACCGCTCCAGAATGGTCCTACAAACCCCCTGCCAGGCCCCACAGCCATGTCAACACCACCCCATGATCAACTGTAACAAAGGTTGCCAAAAGATCTAACAAAATCAGTACGGTACAATTTCCCCTGTCAGTTTCTACACAGAGATGGCCACAAGCCAAGGCCACAAGCATAGTCTCAGTGCCATGCCCAGGATGAAAACCCGACTGACATGGGTCAGGAACCCAATAGCATTGTGATGTACCTGTAGCTGCGAGGCAACCACCCATTCAATAACCTTCCCTAAAAAGGGAAGGTTAGAGACAGGATGGTAGCTGGCCGGGGAGTCAACCTCAAGAGATTGTTTCTTGAGCAGGGGATGGACGACCGCAGTTTTGAGGCCATCAGGCACCCTGACCCTGCCCTCCCAAATGGAGGTATCAATCAACAAACCCAACTAGCAATAGTCCCAATGTCTCCTGGTTGACTTTCACCAGCCAGGATGGGCATGAATCTAATTCACAATTGGTCACCCGCACTGTTCCCAGCACAGCTTCCTCATCGGCGGGCGAAACTAACTGAAGTTGATCCAAACAAACTGGACAAGACAGGGCCTACCCAACCCCAAATTTGACTCTGCAGTGCACTCAAATTAGCATTGCCCAAGCTGAGCCAAATATTACCTGCAAAGTTAATTTATCCCATCAATCCAGCAGGAAAAAGAACTGTTTAAGTTAAGAGCCCTATTAAGGGAGGGACATTCTTTGCTACGGGGCAATGTTATAACCTTTTCTCACTTTAACAAGCTTAGGATAAGACACTGCTATCAAAGAACAAAGAAAGGTAAAACCCAGGCAGCACTTGCAGCCTGGCCCCTGTGTGTGAGTGTGTGTTTGAGAGATGATTCCTTAGTGTGCCAAAAGGAACTGTCAGCTGATTCCACCTGGGATCCTATGAGTGACTTTAGAACTAAAACTTTAGAGCCAAAGTCAGGGCACACTGAAGCATTCTGATCTTTTTAACAGGCTGAGTTGTAAATTGAACAATCAATCCTGCACATCCATGTAGCTTCTCACACAACATGTAGCTTTTTCCCAGCTCAGCCTCAAAGTTAGTCAGTGGGCTATTACAAATTTTTGTAAACACATGCAAATTCATGCAAATTAGACACAACCTGACGTGTGTCTACTTTTCTCTGCCAAATGTTGCAGGTGTTGCTCTATGTCTTAAGTGATAATTAAGTATCACTTGTAATCTTCAGTTGATACATTTTAGCAGGCAACTTGTAAAGTCAACAGTTTGGTTTCCAGATGGAGTAACAAGCAGGCCCCTTACACGATGAGTCGAGCCATTAAGTGGAAGACTCCACTAATTTGTTATTTTATTGAATAATATCCAAGGTTATTGAGGTTAGTCAATTAACTGTACGTTGTGTAAAATAGTATACATTCATATTTTGAATACGTTGGCTTTTAATTCTGAGTCCTCCCTTCTTCTTCACTATTAGAAAGGGTTAAAAGGAGCCTCATCTATACCATTCATTGTCTATCATGCTTAGGTGTATAGGATTTTACTTGTCTGCTTTCCAAGCTAAATGGGTTTACTTTTTTTTAACCTTTTGTCAAATGAAAACAATTCTACCTCCCAATCTGTGTATATTTAATAATTTTGCTGCATTTCTTTAGATTATTTTCATTTTTGCTTATTTTGAGAGATGAGGTGACCAATTCTATGTTATAATATGTAAGCGCAAGGCATATAAACCATCAATCCACATAATACTACTGTAGGCTGAAAAACAGCACATTGCACTGGGATTTCCATGTATCAGTGTGGCCATATATCAGTGTGGTTAAATTTTATCGGACATCAAACTGCCTAGCTATTTCCCCCCTCACCAGCATTCCAGTCATTAAGCCATCTCCCCTGTGACCAGAGAGGGTAGGAAAGAAAAAGGGAAGAAAAGGGAAAGAGGTAGAAACCTGGGGCATTTTTACATGAGATGCAAACCTGCGAGTTTCCCAGTAAATGCGGTGATTACCTGCTCATATATATGCATCTTTCACAAGCTCTCTGGGAAAACTCCCAGATTAGTAAAACCTTGATACTGAGGTTTCATTAATCCACATTTCAGATCTCCCTTGAGACTCATGTGACTATTATGGCATCCATGTCTGAATGCCAAGTCCCATGAGATCACCACCATATTTTTTTTTTTTTTAATTTCCATAAATTTTTACCCCGCCCCTCCTGCCATGCAGCTCGGGGTGGCTTCCAAAATATAAAATCAATTAAAATCATACATATTATAAAACATTAAAACAGGACTAAGATCAGCATAAAACCCCAAGTAGGTGGGGGGCCATGCTCTCCTTGGCTGCCTCAATGAAAAGCTGATGTGGAGGAGGGGGAGCGTTCCTCCGGCCCCACCCCATCAGCTGTTTGTTGGGGCAGCTGGGGAGAACACACATGCTCTTCGTAGCTCCCCTCCATCAGTGTCATGTGAGTGGGCTGCTCATTTAAAGGCACTTCCGCTACCTCACGTGTCTGGGAGATCGCGGGAGTTTTTTCAACCTTTGAATTCCCTCACTCATTTAAAAATGCCTCAAGAGGGAGAGAGGGAAGAAATTTGTTAAATTTGCAAAACTAAATTAATTTTAAAAAAATTGACAGATCTCTCCTGAGTCTCTGCTCACCATTGCCCAAGTAGTGCTATGTGATTTTAGGAGAATGCTGCAATCTTGAGGGAGATCGTGAGAGGGTTCGGGGTATGATGTCACCAATATGCTGATGATACTCAGCTGTACCTCTCATTTTCAACTGATCCAAGTCCTGCTGTCTCGTTACTTTTCCAATGTTTGGAGGCCATGGCGGATTGGATGTGGCAGAGCAGACTGAAGCTCAATCCTGATAAGATGGAGGTAATGGTGGTGGGAAGAGCGAGGGAGGCGCTGGCCCCCCTGGTAGAGGGGATTCACCCACCTGTTGCTCTTCAGGTTCGGAGTCTGGGGTTAGTTTTGGATTTGGACCTTTGCCTGGATCGGCAGGTGGAGCCGGTGGCTAAAGCCACCTTTCATTAGCTGTATCTGGTACGGAGACTTTGACATTACCTCTCCGGGCCCGATCTGGCCACTCTCATCCATGCCTTCATCACCTCAAGGCTAGACTACTGCAACGCGCTTTATGTGGGGCTTCCCTTGTTTCTGGTTTGGAGGCTGCAGCTAGTACAGAATGTGGCGGCCCATCTCCTTATGGGGATGGGGTGGTGTGAGCACATAACACCGGTGCTCCGCGCTGTGCACTGGCTGCCTATAGCGTACTGAGCCAGATTCAAGGTGTTAGTATTGATCTATAAAGCCCTGCACAGTCTGGGCCCCTCATATCTCGGGGACCACCTTGTCCTCTGCACCTCAGAACAATCCCTTCAGTCCACCGGGGGCGCCTTTCTGGAAGTCCCTTGTGTAAGACAGGGGGTCACAATGGAGAGGGAGTTCTTGGTGGCCGGGCTGCGTTTATGGAATTCCCTCCCAAAGGAGGCTCGCCATGCCCCGGGCCTGTTGGCCTTCTGATGGGTTTGTAAGACTTGGCTGTTCGCCCAGGCCTTCGGAGGGGAGGGTGGGGTGGGGGGTTGGTTTTAGTGATGCTTTTAAACTGTTGTGGGTTTGGTTTAATGTTGTTGATTTTATTGTTATTATTGGGTTTAATAATATTGTAAGCTGCCCCGAGATGTCGTAGGCATGAGGGGGTGGGTAACAAATTTAATGAAATAAATAAAAATAAATAATCCACTGACTTAGGAGTACTCATTCTCCCTTTTGCCTGAAACTGTTTCTTTGCCTCCATTCAGTGATTGCAACTATTCTTGGATAAAAATGACTCTGAAGCTTTTATAGAATTCCTATCTTCACTTTATATAGTTGCAGCCTGACTTTTATCTCTCTCAGGTCTATCTCTAACTAACTAACTCACTCATTCCCACCTTATGCATTCACTTCCTTCTGTTCCCATGACCCAAATGTAAACTTAGTGCAAAGTTAGAGATTCATTTTTTCCCTCCATGATATTATATGGCTATTAAAAAGCCATAGGCAAAATATTACACTTCTTAATCATGTCAAACTACTACTCACTTCCAGAGGATTTTAGCCTGAGGGAGAGCTGTAAGATTTGGGCTTATTTATTTATTCTGATATAATGGCAGCAGTGATAGTCTTAGAGTTTAAAAACTTACAAAAGGTATTTTTTATTTCATATTCTGATGCCATTAATATTATCTTAAATTAATTCTCTAGCATACCATTACTTGAGGGGGGAAAATTATGCACTCATTTTCATATAATCCATTTTATTTATGTAGCTGAAGGAGAGCAGCTGTATGAACATGCTGAAACAGTGAAAAGAAAAATTCATATGTTTAATGTTATAAATCAGAATTATTCATATGATTAAGCGTTGTTGAATTTAAATAACAAGCTTATTTGACATGCTCCCTAATCAATTTGCATAACTGTTATCTCTCTAAAAGGACTGTACAAGGAATTAAGGGTGTTTTTACGGAAGCTTCATTTCTCCTGTATATATTTGCATGTGCGCACAGGGTCTGTGTGCTTGTTAGACGTTCACCTCCACAACCAGAAGTCGGCCGGGCGTCTCTGGGAACAGTGGGTGCTGGCAAACCAGTGCATGCTTGGAGAGGACTTGTAAAACCCTGATACTGAGATTCTTACAAGTCCGGGTCTCCAAACACGTGCTAGTTCGCCAGTGCCTTCTGTTTCCAATGGCGTCTGTCTGACTTCTGATAGCAGGGGTCATCATCTTCCCCTCCTCCCAGCTAGTTTGTCTCTCCTGAACTTCAGAAATCTGGGAGAAATGAGGTTCGGGCTCATGTAAAAATGCCCTAAGTATGTGCGGGCTTGTTTTTTCCCCCTGACTGCTTCATGTATTCCAAGACATGCCTTTTTCAGGGTTGTGGTTGCCAGAAAACAATAAGAATGATTAAAGAAATGAATGTATTTGATTGGAACTCCAGAAGCATTGCTAAGAAACAAAATGCTATATGTTGACTAGGCTTATGAACAGTTGAGGAAAAGCCAATATTTATTTATGTAATTACAAAGCATATACAGCATATTCAGTTATATTCGTTTATTTTCTACTTCTGGACCCGGTATATTCCTTGTCTTCATGGACAGTGCCTGCAAATATGAAGGAAGTTACGTGTGTGATTCTCAAGCTGTTGAGCCAGTGCTACACCTACTGCAGTAAATGGAAACAGTCACCACACCAACTATAGAACTGTGCTGATAAAAAGTCCCATCGGACCTTTTTACAAAGTCAGAGGTGGGTGGGGGGATGGGTGTTTGGCCATGGTAGGTGTGCCTGCCTTCTGGGAGATGGGCGGATGCAGCGGCCAATCTGGCCGCTGCACCCTATCCCGTCCCGTGCTTAGGACCACAATTTGGGGCCGCTGAAGGTAACAGATGTTACTTTTGGCCAATTCCTGATCGTGGCCAATACAACCACGGTTGGGGCCCGATCCCACCATGATTCTGGACCTCTGGGCAGCTGGAGGTCCAGAATCATGGTCATTGAGATTCCCGCCAGGGATTCACTGGTGGAAATCCCAACAAACATTACAGGACAAACGGCCATCACAGGGGGCTCACTGTGGTTGAACGTGGTCTCGTAACATCTGAAATTACCCAATGTCTCTCAGGGCAGGGGCCTATCTCTGATTAATGATTGTACAGTGCCAGGTACATTGCTAGTGCTATATTAATAATAATAATAATAATAATAATAATATTGCATGCATGGGCAAAGTGGTGAAGTTGCAGAGATTGCCAAACTCAAGGATTCACAACTCATGTGGTAGGCCTCCAAACATAGCAATAATTTCAAAATAATATGTGGTGTTCTGTTGTTGTTTTAGTTTTGAGGAAGGGGGCAGTGCAATCACTTTTTCAAGCATTTTCTTTTCAACCAGGCGAGACTAAAGAAAGTGTCATTAGTCCACTCCAAATATACTCCAAACAAATACATTTTGGCTGGAGTCTCTTTGATCTACTGCAAACACACTTTGGAGTCTCAGTTGGAGTTTTTATTAGTACACTTTAGTCCAATCCAAATACACTCAATCCAAACAAGTTCTGTGACAAGATATGGGAATACATGTTAGACTCCATGGAAGGAGCTCCAAAGGAAAATTAGGTTTCTGCTCAAAACATGGGTGATTTGGGGTTTTAAATTGTAAATTGTTGCATGGGGATTTACCTGCACAAGGAGGTAAAAGAATGCATGTTCTTCCTTTCCAGCTTGCAGAAAGTTGTTGCCTTGCCTGTTACTAAAGATTTTATGTTACTTTGAACTCTTCTTATAACTTTTACTTGCTTAAAAACAGGCCACAAAGACAGGCGTATTCAGAAGGACTTATGTCGGTTCATCTTTACTTCTGATAACCTGGTTGTTGAACTTCCCTGCTGACTTATATGCACACTTATACTAGTTTCCCTCTTGGGATAAAAAAGGGGGAACTGCCAAGATTTAGACCTAACAATTTTGAAAGTGTCCATTTAATAAATGTCTTGTTTAAAAGCATTGGTAGAAAGAGATTGCCACTTTCCATCAGATACAAATGTTAGTTGATCTTAACACAGCTTCTCAGTTGGTTGTCTTTTTCACTTAAAGAAATTTCATCTCACAAAAACTCCCTTGAGAGGCAGTGCACCCTTCAAAGAGTTCATTTCATCACAATGCCACTGATGGTTGCCAAATATCACGGGCTGAAATGAGATTTTGCCGAAAAGGGAAATCTCATCAAAATCCCGGTTCCAGATATCGACTCAGTTGAATTGACAACCTCTCAGTACTCAACAGTGTCTCAACCAACATTTCTTTCCTGGACTTTCTGCTTACCAGGAAGTTTATCGCTTTGCCATTTACCACTTTGCCATTTACTGCTTTGCTGTCCATTTCAAATCCCGAGAGGTAATACACACAGAATACCACATTTCTTGTTCTCCATTTTCTCTTGTACTTTCTTGTCACTTACTGGCTAGTAGGTAGTTTCTTTTTCTAATCTACAACTGATGTAGAATCCAGTTGTAGAAAAGGAATCCAGTTGTAGATTGGTCAAAGCAAAGGAAACAACAGAAAACAATTCCGATTGGAGGCACTGGAGTGCAGGTTAAGGGGCACTGAGGGGAGGTTAAGGGGTGGGCTATATGCCTAGTGATTGGCTCAGAAATGTGGAAACAACAAACCTGGAAGTAAAACAGTAGCTACAGTAATGCAGTAAATGAATGGTACTCAGTAAACGGTAAGCGGAAAGTCAGTAACTCGGGACAGTATCTCATGGTATTGTGAGAACTGAAATCGCATCAGTATCAGGAAATTGATCCTGGTTCATGATATGGTGAAATTACTCAAGAGTAAAAATTTTGTTGCTCACTTCAGTCCTAATCCATACTCCATGAATAAATACCGGGGCTTTCTTGGGTACTTGTGTTAATGTTTTTAGCCAAGAGGAAACCAGCTTTAAATTAAATTAAATAATTAAAGAAAGAATTAATAAGCATGTTTACATATGTTTAAGTATATACTCATATATCTTTATCCCTTTCTTTACATGCAGACACATATATACTAGGGCTGAAATGAGATTCTGCTAAACCTAGAAATATCATCGAAATCCTGGTTATCTTACGACAAACTGAGAACCTTGAAATGCTTGATGATATCTCACAAATTTCTCCTGAAGGTATAATATAATATAATTAATTAATTAATTAATTAATTAAAAACAAACAAACAGAAAAATAGAAAAAGTATCTGTGTATGCATGAATGGCTACCAAGCCGTTTTGTGCATGTGCAGAATGGTCACCGTCTTTAACCAAAATGGTGGCAATAGCATCTCTGCCATTTTGGTTAAGGGCAGCAGACTGCATGTAAAAAATGGCCACTGCCCCTTAACCTTTCATATTTTTGTTTTAAAGTGTAAGCCGCCCCGAGCTGCTTTGCAGAAGGGGTGGGGTATAAAATTGTAAAACAAAGAAACAAATAAATAAATAAATAAATAAATAAACCAAAATGGCAGTGACACCCTTACCCAAAATGGCAGCAATAGCATTGCCATTATTTTGGTTAAAAGGAGAGGATTGTGCATGTACAAAGTGGCCACTGCCCTTAACCAAAATGGCAGTGATGCTATTGCTGCAATTTTGGTTAAGGGCGACGACCATTTTGCAAATGCACATTTATTTATTTATTTATTTATTTATTTATTTATTTATTTATTTTAAGTTTCTCACCAAGAATCTGTCATGGGCTTGGACAATAACCAGGAAATTGATCACAGTGCTCGATCTTGCAAGAATTCTTACATGAAAAGAATTGTATTCATTCATTCTTAATGTGTACAGAAAAGTAAACATTACATATGATGATCAATTTACTTTTTAAGATTTTTATCAACCTATTATAAATGTAAAGTAATTTGGCACTGTGCTCTGAACTGTAGTACAAAGATATTTTGAACACAACAGTGAGTGAAACTATGCAGACAATAACTCAGCTCTTAGTACCAGCATGATCTTGTTTTGTAGCCCTTGCTATCCTCGCTCTTTCCTTTCCACAGCCTTGTTTCTTGCCACCATGCACTGAGTCATGGACTTTAATCCTACAATGAGTTGTGCACACAGAGGACTCAAGGTTCTACTAGGATGGAGGCTTTTTCTAGGCTGAGAATTCTTAGGATGGAAATAATGCCTTTTTATCTGTCTGAGAGATGCCTACCTTGCTTTTGGAGCAGTTATATAAAGAATAATAAATATCAGAAGGAAATAGCATGATTCACTAAAGATCGTGTTTGTTTCCCAGACTGGTGACATAATGAAGAGTGCTTAACCAGTCAGGCGTATTATGAGGTTTAGCCCAGTAAGTGTTGTAGGGTGTGACTTTCCATACTTGATGCTATTTCAGTTTTCTCAGGATATGCCACAAGCAGCAGTATGTGAATTCTTTCATTCATTTCCCCCCTACAACACACAATTACTGTGGCACAGCTGTATGAAACAATTTCATCAATCCGCTTCTCTTTGAAAAAGCCTAGAAGACAGATTTGACTTCAATAATTTGGTTATGCAGGTGTGCTGAAATGAAGCAGATGTGGACTGATGGGAGAGGGATGGGGAGGTTGAGGGAGGCTTTCCATTTGAAGATGCGCTTTCTTCCAGCATCTAGTCCCAAGAATGCAGATGTCAAAAGCATTCTTAGTCTGTGGAAGATGGAAATCTATCACCTGCTCACTTGCCACATCCACTTAGATTCAGGGCAATCTATTTCTATATTTATTCCTGTTTGCAATTAAAACAGAACTGTGATTAAAAAAGGAACTGAGTCACTGCAGAATACTTGATGAAGGTGATATATTCATTTATCACTGGTAAGACCCAAGGTTTTGCTCTGTGGAATTTTTAGGTATACATTTTATTATTTGTAATCTGATGTTGCTTGCAGTCATTTATTGCAATAAAATGTGTATTGGAAGAAAGATCATTCTGTGCCTTTAGGGAAAAAAACCCAATTAAATACGTCCTTTAGCTAATTTAATAAATCAAGACTGGATTTTTCTCTGCCATTTCTTTAATTTCAGAACATTGTTATGGCTGATGATTGCCTCCATAAGTATGCTGAAAATACACAGAAACAATATGGATGGTAGGCTAGAACCTTGAGGAATGCTGCATTTCAAGTCTCTTGGGCATAACCATCTAGTACAACAAATTGACTCCACTGTTCTGGGTATGACTCAAACCACCGGTTGTAAGCTTTCATAATGCCAGCAATGTCTTTCAGCCGCTGAAGCAGCAACCTACGGCCAATCACATCAAGTGCTGCTATAAGTCCAACATGATCAAAATGGGCAGCTGTTCTTGATCTAAAATCATCAAGAGCATTCTTCACCTCGATAAGTGTAGTCTCTACTCCATGGGAAGGCTGGAACCTAGAATGCAATTTCTTCAAGATATTATAGGAGTCCAGATGCCTCTGCAGCTTTACTGCCACAGCATTCTCAATTACCTTCTCACAAAAAGATAGATAGGAGACAGGGCAATAATTGGCAGGCACTCCAATGTCAAGAGGTGGTTTCTTGAGAAAGGGTCAAACCTCTAAACATTTAATGCTGCTTCGGACCCTCCCCTCCACAACAATGTCTGCCAATAAAATTACCAGTGCCCCAGCATTCACCTTCAGTATTTGTTCCCAAAAGCTTCACTTCCAGTGATAGGGTGAAGGACATTACAAGGCATTACAAAGCCTTTGCCTCCATGATTCCTACAGCCAGTGATCAATCAATGATGCAGCTGCATCAATATAAATTCCTAGTGCAGGAAAACTGTGACTTGCAATGTCAGAACTCACCTGGATTCCAAGCAAATATAAGTGCCACTTAACTGTGACTTTTCAAAACTGTGTGGCTGTATCAATGGGTATTTTCAGACGTTACGAGATCACAGTGAACCACGGTGAATACGCACCTGTGGACAATGTGTCTCGCAAATCTGTTTGGCGGCCGCCAGATGTTCACCAGGGTCAATCCGCACATGTTGTCAATTTGAACCACGCTTCCCAGGCTAGCCGGGGGAATGTCCCAGGAAGCGTGGTCAAAAAGATCCCCAGCGGGGACCAAAAAAAAGTAACGTCTGGCCGTTCGCCACGGCCCGGGATCTCCGGCGGGATCCCGGGCTTTGGCTATTCCGGCCCGATGCGGCGGCCTCATTGGCCCCGCCGCCTGCCTGTCTCCCTGGAGGGTGGGCGGCGGGGTGCGTGGAGGGGGCGGGGTCGTGCAGCCACACGTTGTGCTGCGTGACCCCGCCCCCTCCCAGATTCCCCACCGGGATCCCCCGGCACGTCTGATATGGCATGATGGGGTGACCCCGGTGGGGAATGAATGGGTTGTTTTCAGTACGGGGCCAAGTGGCCCCGTAACATCTGAAAACACCCAATGACTGGCCAAAGAGAACTAAAGTCAGGTAAATTCAGAATATAAAACAAGGTCTGAGATTGAGAATGGAACGGAAAAGGTTTATGCTCAGGAAAACATATTACTCTGAGGAAAATGACATGCATCACAACCATAATAGAAGAAGCAGAGAGAACATTTTCTCACAAAATCTGATGATGAAGTGCTATAACTGCCTATTCTATTAAGTTAAGCCTTTTCTCTATAAACTACGTTTTTCAATAGTTGGCAGAATATTTTAATGGATTTTATGACAGGCAGCTAACATTTGAAATCTGTTTCTTCTCCCTCTAGGTTTATTAGAAGTCTATTTTATGTAGATGATCCACAATGACTGCAGTAACTGAATTATTTTGTGAAAATAAAATACTGCTTAGCACTTTTGTAGAGGATAAGATTTCCTAGTCTTATATGAAAATAAGGTCAAAGAAGTGTCAGCCTGGCTATTAGAGGTCAGACTACAGTCTCTGTTCATAGATCTAAGATACCAGTTTTCATGCCACCAGGTAAAAACCTTGGCTACATATACGCAAATGGGTAGCAGATGAAAACCTATCTCTGCGTGTTATCAAACAAGCAAGGTGATAGGGGGAGTCCATGGCCACCAAGTGGCACTGCCGTGGAGTATCCACACAGGTGGGAGTGTGTGGGGAGTGATTCAAATGAGTGGCTCCCAGCATGGCTATTGTGGCCACACAGGCAGCCACCACGCACTCCTCCCACCATGGCCTTGGAAACATACCACATGGACAGTTGACTTGTTCCCTCTTCCTCCCTGCCATGCACCACCCCCACTCCAAGCCCCGCTTAGTGCCATGATGCACATCCCAGTGTGCACTGGGCCACTGTGGTGCTTTCACCCAAAAGGGTTTTGTATTTCGCACAAATGTCCTCTAAGGGCTCCCGGTTGGGCTGGGGGAAGGACCACGGCGCTAGCCGGGCTGCAAATGGCCACAAGGCTGCTCTGGCCTTCAGAGCCGCAAGTCTCCATGGTACTGGTGTATCTGTCTGCTGACATGGCTGGCTGCCCCCGTTCATACGGTCAGGGGCTCCATGGCCACCCGCTGCCATGGATTCATTTGGCCTTCCCTGCATGGAGCACTCTTGATATCCCGGCAGTGCTCCATGAGTGGCTGAGAGTGGGGCTGTGTACATAAAAATATTTGCACTCATGTGGATCTGATTGTATGACTGAGATCTGAGCAGATGCTTATTCAAGGTGGTTATCTAAGGTATTTACTCTCACCATTGCAATATTTGTATGGATATTACAGAAACAGCAACCTTTATGTTTAATATCCCAAACACTGTGAGTATTACGTTCATCTTAAACAACTTAATACTAAATAACCTCCTTCGGTAACCTCCTCCTTTCTGGCGTTCCCCGGTCTCACCTTTCTCCCCTCATCTCCGTCCAAAACTCTGCTGCCAGGGTCATCCATCTCGCCCGTCGCTTTGACCATGTGCAGCCCCTCCTCTCTTCGCTTCACTGGCTTCCCCTTCCTGAACGAATCCTGCACAAGCTCCTAGTCTTCACCTATAAAGCTCTTCACAACCTTGCTCCCCCCTACCTCTCTGCACTTATCGCCCTCCATACTCCAGCCCGTGCACTTCGCTCCTCCTCTGTCCCTTCTCTCACCCTTCCACGCCTTCCCTGCTCCCCTAAGCGCCTTCGTCCCTTCTCACTTGCTGCCCCCCATGCCTGGAACTCCCTCCCTGTCCACATCCGCCTTGCCCCCTCCCTTCATACCTTCAAATCTCTCCTTAAAACTCACCTCTTTCGCTCTGCTCTGTCTGACTCTTTATCCTGCTGAGCCACTATTCCTATACCTACGATCGGTTTACCCTTATCCTTGCAACATGGACCTGCCTGCTGTCATTCTCATCGTAACCAAGCCAAGTACGTGCACTTGAGACCTCGCATCTTCATGAATGTTAGACCCCTTGTCTCTCCCTCTGTTCCCCTTCCTATGTCTCTCCCCCAGCTCCTGTCTCTCAGATTGTAAGCCCTAAGGGCAGGGACCGTGTCTATTTTATTACTTTGTAAAGTGCCAGGTACACTGCTGGCACTATATAAATGTTTGTTAATAATAATAATAATAATAATTAATAACTAACTTTAGGAAAAGTCCAATGAAAACAGCATTCAAGTTTATTACCCAAGATTTAGTATCCACAAGTAATTTTTCTCTCTGGATGCAGGAAAACAATATATTTTCCTAAGACTGCATTAAAAATTCCAAAACAAAACAAATACTCCGTTGGCTTTACGCTGGAATCCTGCCAAACTACTAATTAACTTACAAATACAAACAAGATGTCTAGATGGAATCACTGACTATGATGGTCATATGTACAATAATTATTAAAGGTGAACTGCAAATGAAATTATTAAAATGCCATCTACTTCAATAATACTCGTTGTGTGATCCCATTTGCAGGGTTAAGAGGAAGATGCAAATACACTACCTAAGAAGAGAGAGGTTTTCTTTTCAGATTCTGAAACATCTGTCTCCAGTGTAAGGTAGTGTACTGAAGAAAGAGAAGTAGGAGATTCAACCTCTATGGGGGTTTGAAGGTGATGAAACTCATTATCAGTTAATTTTATGAGTATCCCTCTACATCCTAAGCACCTCTAAAGAAATCTGATTACAGTTTCAGCTCCCATACACTGGACTTTAGGAGCACGCATGGGGTACATTTTTTGCATTCCAGTTACAGAGGTGCGGTAGAGGGAATAACACCAATAAGAAGACGACTAAGGGCGGGGAAGGGAACAGTTTTGGACTTCAGAAGGCAAATAATTTATTCTCGCACAAAAAGTGGTCCAGAGGTTACTGGAAGGCCCTTTTCTACTTGCTGTGTTTCATATTTGTCAGATCACTGAGCAGCCCTGCCCATTAAATCTCTATTCCTTGTTCAGTCAGAGAGGAACCTACCCCCGTACATGTTGAACACCCATGCATCCAGGCACTTAAATGGCCCCAGACTGTCGCTATAAATATTATTGTCTCACAAATACAAATAAATTTTCCCCATGACACCTGTGTAGTATGGAATGACATTCCTGTGCTACAGAAGGGGAACTGAAGCACCCAGACATTAAGAGGCTTGCCTAAGGTTAGATGGGAAGCCTATGGCAAAGAAGGCAGACTGATACCCAAAATAACACTGTCCCAGCCCAAGATCTGTGTCCTTACTAATGTAATGCAGTCAGGCTGGGTAGAGTGACAAACTGCACCAACAGAAAAAAACAGCTGCTTTGTAAATCCCTCCCATAATTTGGGGCCAATGGATCTGACAAGATTAATACAAAAATATTTAAACACAGGGGTGGAGTCCAGCTACAGAGGTTCTGTAGAGGGAATAACATCAAGAAGAAGATTAGGGGAGAGGAGGGGAAGTAATTTGCTGTGACTTTTCAAAACAAAAAGTTTGGCAAAAAGTTTTTCATTCTCTCTTTGAAAAAAGATTAAATGATTTATCTAAAATATATATAAACAGTGAAGAGTCTAGCAACTCTGCAGGCAGTCGGATCCTCAAATTGTTCTGCGTTTTCAAGTCCCATTTGAGTGAATGCATCCCCATTTCATGATCAGAGCAACACTGGGTGAACTTTGCATAGGCTGCCGAGTGGGAGTTGAGTCCCTAAATATTTACCAGTCTAACAGATCAATCTTCTGGCAGATAATGTGTGCACTATTAGTGCAATCATGATTACCATTTGCTTCAACAGGACTTGTGTGAGTGTTAACTGGAAGTACGGACATTATATGCTGGACGAATGGGCTACTAGTATCGCTCAATTTCACTGAGACTTAGAGGCCAAAGGTTTAGATTTTCAAAGGCAAAACCAGCGGTTAGGTACTTAATGGCTATTGAAAGCCAAGGGGAGTTGCACACCTTCGTATCATATGTGCCTTTGACGATCTATTCTCATGTGGATTTGGCAGGAGACAGAGTGGGGGTACTGCTGATATACCGGGCACTCACCTGTACGGCAGACTCCCTGCCTGCACTGATCGAGCTGGTGTCAGAGGTGGTCTTGCGGTCCAACAGGGCGATAGTCCTGGGGGAATTCAACATCCATGTCGACACCAGTCTTGGAGGGGCAGAGCATGAAATCATGGCCGCCTTGGCAACCATGGGCCTGTCTCAGAGAGTAGTGGGCCCCACACATGTTGGAGGACATAACCTGGACATGATATTTTGCACTGGTCTTGAGGCGGGGATCCGTTAGTGGGGGAGGTGTCAACAGTCGGATCCATCGTGGATGGATCATTATCTCTCCCAGACTGGTATCCTGGTGCATGGCGGCCCAAGGGAGGGTGCCAAACCAGTTAGGTTGGTTCACGCCCGAAGGCTTATGGAACCAGGAAGGTTCCAGACAGCTCTAGGGGATGTTTCCTCTGATTTCGATGGCCACTCACTCGATGACCTCATGTCCATATGGAATTCCATGTTGGTGGAGGCCATTGACCATGTGGACCCCAGGCATCCACTTCTGAATCTCTGACAACGCAGGTCCCCATGGTACATGGAGGAGCTGCAGCGGGTGAAGCAGGAAGGGCGGCTGTTAGACCAATGGTGGCGTCACTCGTGTACTGAAATTGAATGATTATGGCATAGAGTCTGGTTATGTACCTATGCTGTTGCGGTGCGGACAGCAAAGTAGATTTTCTTTGCTGCCCTCATTGCGACTGCTATGTCCCGCCCAGCTGAACTGTTCTGGGTGTTGAGGGGGCTGGTCAATCCGGCCTCCCTCCACCTGGATTTAGAATCCTCAAATGCTCACTGTGATTTGTTTGTGGACTTCTTTGCGGATAAAATCACTAAAATTCACTCAAGTTTTGATGCAACATTTTTTAGCAGTTGAGAGTCAGAGGCAGTAGAAGCTCCTTCTTGTCCTGTTTTGTGGGATGAGTTTCAGGTTGTCACCCTCGAATGTGGGGATGCTCTTGGGACTTTTCAAGCCACTTATTGTGAACTAGATCCATGCCTGTCCTGGCTGGTTAAGGCTAGCTGGGAGAAATAGGGCTGTTGCTGGCGGGAATTGTCAATGCCTCCCTTGGGGAGGGCAGGGTGCTAGACTGCCTCAAGGAGGTGGTGGTGTGGCTCCTGCTCAAGAAACCATAATTAGACATTGGCATCCTGGCCAGCTATTGACCAGTCTCTAACCTTCCCTTTTTAGGGAAGGTTATTGAACGGGTGGTGACTCGACATCTTCAGGAGCATTTGGACCGGGTCAATTTTTTTTATCCCTCGCAGTCTGGCTTCCATCCGGGTTATGGCATGAAGACTGCGCTTGTGATCTTGGTCGACGACCTCTCCCGTGAGTTGGACCAGGGTCGCTCAACCCTGTTGATCCTGTTAGATCTCTCAGCTGCTTTTGATATCGTTGATCATGAGTTGTTGGTGACTCGGCTGCAGGACTGGGCAGGGATTAGCAGGACCGCTCTTTCCCGGCTGGGAGAACCCAACGTGTGGTGCTGGGTGAGTTTTCATCTTCTCCCCAGGGCCTCACATGTGGGGTTCTGTAAGGTTCCATTCTATACCTTCTCTTGTTCAATGTGTATATGCAGCCTTTGGGGGAGGTTGTCCTGGAGTTTGGAGTGAGGTGTTATCAATATGCTGATGACACCCAGCTATATCTTTCATTTTCCTCTGATTCAGGCCTTGCAGTCTCTACAGGCCCTGCTTACCTGGTGTTTGTCAGCTCTGGGGGATTGGATGAGGGAAAGCCACCTGAAATTAAATCCTGGCAAGACGGAGGTGATGGTTGTGGGGAAAGCCGAGGGAGTGATGGCCCCCATCATTGATGGGGTCCATCTTCCCCTGGTTTCTCAGGTCCCGAGTCTGTGGGTGCTACTGGATGTCCAGGGGGCAGCTATGGCAAAGGGGGCATTTTTCCTGTTACATGTAGTACTGTTACATACGGCTTAGGCCATATGTCTCGGACTTGGATCTGGCCACAATCGTCCATGCTTTTATTACCTCAAGACTGGACTACTATAATGAACTCTACGTGGGGCTACCTTTGGTGCTAGTTCGGAGACTGCAGCTGGTGAAGAATGTGGCGGCCCATCTCTTGACTGGGATGGGCCGACGGGAGTACATTACACCAGTGCTTTGCTGTTTGTTCTGGCTGCCGATAGTCTTCTAGGCCCAATTTAAGGTGTTGATGTTGACCTTTAAACCCCTAAACAGCTTGGGCTCCACCTACCTGCAGGACCGCCTCACCCTCTGAGTCCTGGATTGGTCCCTTCGGTCAGCCGGAGGTGTTCTCCTCGGGGTCTCGCGGGTTTCCCGGGTGTCAACCATGAGGAGGCCATTCTCTGTGGTTGTACCGTGGCTGTGAAACTCCCTCTCGTTGGAGGTCCACATGACTAATGACCTCCCCTCTTTCTGAAAACTGTAACCTGGCTGTTCCGCTGGGCCTTTCCCGAGGGAGATGGGGTGGGTGGGTTAGGTTAGAGTGGGAATGGGTTGTTTGTTTGGGGATTTTAGGTTGTTTTTTATGGTAGCTTTATTGCTATGTTTTTAAATATGTTTTAAAATATTGTCAGCTGCCCTGAGATGCCCGAGGAAGGATGGGGTGGCATATAAATAAAATAAAATAAAATAAAATAAATAAAAATGTGCCTAAATCCCTTTTGAAAACAGGACCTTGACTTCTATGCTATTTAGTCCCAATTGAAAATTTTGGTTTAAAATGTACTGACAATAAATGACATACAGATGTCTGAACAAATCCTAGTTACACTTGTTTTTTTTCTTCAAATTTAACTTGGCACATGCAAATTACGAGATATGAAAAAGTAGGTTTTTCACACGTATGAAAATTATTCACTCTCTTTTTATTTTAGTTTTGCTCACCTACAAACATTGTTTAAATGTTTAAAGTTCACATGAGCACAGGTCACACTGAGGAATATGTGCTTTGCTAAATTTGAAACAAAAAGGTTGAAAAATGAAGTGAATTGACTGCAAACAGTATGCCGTACATGCTCAGTAAATTGTTTTTCCTGCTGATAGAAGCATAAGCTTGCTGTTAATTTTCAGAATTATGGATGCCGATTCAAAAGTGCCCATCTAGTTGACATTCTGCACATCGAAATAGACACTACTGCATTTATTTCACTGATTCAATATTTGAAAAACACATATATTAATCAAAATTTTTGTTACAATTCCATTGCATAGAGCAATCACTTCTACAGCAACCAACTGTAATTTCCTAAAGAGGATTATGACTTCAGAAGAGAATGAACTGCAGGAACGAAAGAACTGTTAAGGGACTGTACTTAAAGTAAGTGACACATCCAGGAGGGAAGGGGGATTGCAAAGCTGAGACAATCTGTGCTGGAGAGAGGAAGGGGGATGGAAATTTGTCATTAAAAAGTGTCAAATTTGTGTGTTTTACTTCTCTACTGGAATCATTTGGTACACTGTCCTTAATTGTATTAGGGGCACCCTCTAGCTTTCAATTGCTTCCCCTCTTTGCCTTCTACCCATATCACCCCCACCACCCACCCCTGCTCCAACCCATGGCTCTATCTTTGCCTGTTCTACTTCCCCATCTTCCCTTCTTGATGTTCTTAGTTACTTCCCTGCATCTCTCTGCTTTAATTCCCGGACTCCTCCCCCAACACTCTAATGGTTATTGACTATTTCACGGATAAAATCACTTGCAGTCACCATTACTTAGAAGCTGCACTTGCTACGGTAGGAGAACCAGAGGTTATGGATGCCCTGTCTTATCCAGTTTTGTGGGATCAATTTCAGGAGGTATCATCCGCTGATGCAGAGGATGTCCTGGGGGCGGTTAGCGCCACATCTTGTGAACTGGACCCATGCCCATCCTGGCTGGTTAAGGCAAGAAGAGGTTGAGGCCGTTGCTGGACAGAGTGGTTAATGCCTCCCTTCGGGTGCATTAAGGAGGCTGTGGTGCGACCTCTGCTCAAGAAGCCATCACTTGACGTTGACTCCCTTGCCAGCTAGTTACCAGCCAGTCTCTAACCTTCCCTTTTTAGGGAAGGTTATTGAATGGGTGGTAGCTCAGCAGCTTCAGGGGTATTTGGACCGCATCCGTTTTTGAGATTCCTTGTAGTCTGGTTTTCGTCCAGGTTATGTCACTGAGATTGTACTTGTAGCCTTGGTTGATGACCTTTGCTGTGAGTTGGATCAAGGTCGGTCAACCTTATTCATCCTGTTAGATCTATCGGCTGTTTTTGACATGGTTGATCATGGGATATTGGTGACTCACTTGCAAGACTGGGCTGGAGTAGGTGGAATTGTTCGTGAATGGTTCCACTTTTTCCTGACCGTGAGGTCTCAGTGAGTTGTGCTGGGGGACCATTCTTCATCTCCCCAGGATCTCATGTGTGGTGTTCCACAAGGTTCAATTCTGTCCCCTCTCTATCTTGTTCAACATGTACATGCAGCCTCTGGGTGAGGTCATGAGGGGGTTTGATGTTCTGTGTCCTCAATATGCTGATGACACCCAACTTTACCTCTCATTTTCAGCTGACCCAGGCCCAGCAGTCTTGGTGTTTACTTGGTGTCTGGCAGCTGTGGGGGACTGGATGAGGATGAGCTGTCTGAAGTCAAATCCTTATAAGACAGAGGTGATGCTGGTGGGAGAGGCTGGGGGTTTGGTGACTTCCATTGTTGATGAGGTTTGTCCCTCCTTGGTCCATCAGGTTTGTAGTTTGGGGATGCTCCTTGACTCGCAGCTTCACTTGGATGCTCAGGTGACGGCTGTGGTGAAGAGTGCTTTTTGTCAGTTACATCTGATACAATGGTTTTGGCCATATATCTCAGACTCAGACCTGGCCACTATCATCCATGCCTTCATCACCTCAAGATTGAACTACTGTAACATGTTCCATATCAGGCTATCCTTGGTGATGGTTCAGAGACCGCAGCTGGTGCAGAACGTGGAGGCCCACCTCCTCACGGGGATGGGGGGATGGGAGCACATAACACTGGTGCTTTGTTCATTGCACTGGCTGCCTATAGTCTTCCGAGCCCAATTCAAGCTCTTGGTTCTGACCTATAAAGCTCTATATGGTCTGGGCCCTACTTACCTGCAGGATCACCTCACTCCCTGGGTTCTGGATTGGCCCCTGTGGTCATCTGGGAGTGGCCTTCTCGAGGTCCCCCTAGTGTCTTGGGTGACAACTATGAAGAAGACGTTTTCAGTGACCACTCTGAGGCTGTGAAACTCCATCCCTCTGTCCCCAGACCTTTCCTACTTCCACCGACAGTGTAAGACCTGACTACTCCACTGGGCTTTTGGTGGGGGAGATGGGTAGCGGGCGGGGAGAGGTCGGATTGCAGGGGGGGGGGGTGTAGCTTCAGTGGATATCTATTGTGTATGTGGTTTTATGCTGTTTTTATGCTTTTATTAATTTATTCTGTTAGCCTCCCTGCACTGCCAGAGGCAGGATGGGTGTGGGATATTACATGTAATAAATAAATTAATTAATTAAATAAAATAACCTCTTTGCAGATCCCTCTCCCCACCCCTACCACAGCTGTTTAATGACACAGAAAGTTTTGAAAAGCAGAGGAGAAAAGTTTCTAATCACATGCTTTCCAATAAATTAGAACAAAAAAATACATTCCAAATGTGATAGGATTACAGGTATTAAAAATGTGTACTGGTATACCCCCCCGTATAGTATTTGAGGGGACAAAAATAGCTAAAAAGCATGACAATTTATTAAAAGCCACTAGGAAAATAAGGATGAAGTTTGTTCCAATATGAGAGGAGAATGACAGAAGAGAAATACAGAAAAGAAATCATAATTAAAATAGGTTTCAACTGATTTTAAAGGATTTGTAACAATGGGTGAAAACAGACATGACGCTAACCACCCTTTAACCACCCATGCATAAATGGTGGTCATTTATGCATGGGTGATTTCAGACGTTACGGGCGGGCGGTTCACCACGGTGAACCCCCAGGGGGGGTGAACAGAACAACCATGCCCCGGGGTGAAGAGAAGCCCCTAACAGACGTGACGGGACCAGGACCATGGCCGGGAACCGGGCTGACCCATCACAGACCGGGGCAGCACAACAGATGTGCAGCCGATCCCCAGCCATGGTCAAAACTCCCAGAAGGCACCGGGCAGGGGCGGGACACAGACATGGCCACCGAAGGGCAAACGAAGCCACACGGCATAAAAGGGAACGCCCACACAAGGGAAACGGGAAGGGAGGGGGGAAGAGTGAGAACAGGCTGACAGGTACCACACACAGCACACGCACACACACAGTGGACCCGCAGCGGGACACATTGCACGACCACATGCCCGGGCGTGCGCACACACACACACACACACACGCACACACACACGGGAAAGGTTGGGAAGGGGGGCAGGGGCGCCAGG
>QEPC01001360.1:5674239-5698182 GCA_003113815.1 Sphenodon punctatus
CTTTAAATCTCCCTCCGGTGGTTGTGTTGTTGCTGGTTGCCCGGCAGCGACGCTGCGTGCCTTGTTCCCGGCTGTGGCTCGTTTCCTTTGTTTCCACCCGGGGATTGGCATCCAGACATTACTTTTCCTTGGTTCCCGGTGGGGGTCGGTTTGACCACGCTTCCCGGGATATTCCCCCGGCTAGCCCGGGAAGCATGGTTGAAATTGACCCTATGTGGGTATTGAGCGTGATGAACATCTGGCGCGTGCCCAACAGACGTTCAGGGCCCTTTGGCCCCGCCGCAGGGTTTAGCATGGTTCACTGTGGTTGAGCGTGATCTCGTAACGTCTGAAAATACCCCATGTTTCAGGACTGCATAGGGCACCAATACAGCCCCGCAACATACATAAATAACCACCAAGGGTGGTTAAAGGGTGGTTAGCGTCATGTCTGTTTTCACCCAAAGTGTAGAAAGAATGTAAACCATCTAATAAATACCACCAACTTAATTTCACACTTTATCAGTTTTCGAGAAAGAAAAGACAGACTGATTATGTCAGAAGAATCATAGAATGCACTGGTATTTAGAGAAGCCTAATGTTTTGCAGCTCTGCCATAATGTGAAATCTGGAAGGCAATAAATGATTGTGGCACACTAAAGACACAGTGGGCTACAGAGTGGGCTCTTTAAGGAGAGAGTTGGTACATGCTTGTGAGTTGCGCCAACAAAGGTGAAGGTGCTGCCAATTGAGCAGGACCGTACCTAATTAGCTGCACAGTTGAGTTGGGTGTGACTGCAGCCAGTCAAGGGAGAATTGAGTCAGAAGACTGAGACAGAGGGCATTTTTAGACATACACTTTTTTCAACTGGATTTAAGAGTCCGGGTTCTGCAAACTCCCAAGTGGGCAGTTTAAATGCCTCCCCACCCCCAAAGGAATTTGCACAGGCACCATTGCAAACAGCAGCTCTGGCAACTCCCACATGTTTTCAGAACCTGGGGAAGTCCTCTAATATCAAGTCCATTTCTCAAAACATGCAGGGGTCACCAGTAACACTGTTTGCAATGGCACCTAGGCAACGTCCGGTCAAGGGATGGTGGTGTGGAGCATTTAAACTCCCCATGTGGGAGTTTGTAGAACTTGGACTCTTAAATCTGGGTGAAAAAAGTGTATGTCTAAAAACACCCAGAGTGGGAGACTGCAAGCAGGAAACCTTGCAGGGAGAGCTAAGCTAGAGGGTTGTACAGCCTGACCGGGGACTGGGGAAAGAGGTGGAAGCCTGGGGAGAAACTCTACCCCCAAATGGGCTCAGGAAGGAGTTGCCTGGGCCAGGGGCTTGCAGAGGTCAGAGACTAAGGAGACTGCTGGAAACAGCTGGGAACAATTGATAAGTCAGAGGGCTGTGTGAGAAGTAACTGGGAGTTGTCTAGATGGGGTTAAGGCTGAGCACCTGGGTTTCAAACAGAAAGGAGCTGCTTGACACTTGAGAGAGAGAGGGTATTTTCAGATGTTATGAGATCACAGTTAACCACAGTGAACCACGGTCAATCCCGCAGCGGGGCCAAAGCACCCTGAATGTCTCTTTTGCAGGTGCAAGATGTTCAGTACAGACAATCCCCAGCAGGGGTCAAAATTAACCACGCTTCCGGAGGTCCGGCCCGGAAAATTTCTGAAAGCATGGTCAAAGTGATTCCCACTGAGAAACAAAAAAAAGTAACGTCTGAACAGCAACCCTCAAGCAGAACAATTCCCAGCCAGGGTCAAAGCATGCAGAGTCACTGTAAGACAACGAGCAACAGCACGGGCCGGGGAGGGAGATTTAAAGGACACCCGGCAGCAGGGGGACGTGGCGAGATGGAGCGAGGTGGAAAGGAGAGGAGAGCGGAGGGTGAGCAAGCAAGGGAGGAGGAGGAGGTGGTGGAGGTGCAGGCGGAGGAGGTAGTGGTCGTGCTGAACATGGAGGTGGTGGGGGGACAGCAGCAACAGCAGCAGCAGTCAAGGTGGGCCACCCCGGTGCCTTCTGGATGTTTTGGCCATGGCTTGGGATCAGCGTAACATCTGTTGCGCTGCCCTGGGCCGTGGTCTGCTGGTCCGATACCCTGCCATGGTCCTGCTCCCGCCACATTTGTTTGGGACCTTTCTTGTCCACAGGGGGTGGTTAGCCGGCTCGTCACCGCTGGGAATCCACTGTGGTGAATCGTGCACCCGTAACATCTGATATCACCCAGACACATGGTGGAGATTGGTTACATACATAGAAATGCTGCACTGTTACAACAGAAATGATACTTGCACACATTACTGTGCTAAAATGCCATTCTGGACATGATAAAGAAGTGTGACTATCACTGGTCTTCTGTTTTAGAAAGTAGATTACTTTCTAAGTAGATTACTTTCTAAGCACACTAGAGCATTCATGAAGACAATTTTCCACAAAGTAACACTCTGATATATAGTAATAATGGGTTTTTTTCTATCTGTGATTGGGAAACGGATGTTCTTCCATAATTAGGGCAGAAGTTTCTAAAGCATTAAACAATGGTGTGAATGAGAAGCTACTTAAGTTTCATTATGCTCCCAAAGAAGATGTTCAACAACCTGTAAAGAGAAGGAAAGTTCCATTTGGAATTTGAGGCTCGCTGCTTCTGCTGTCTGTATAGATAACGTGGAAATATGCTGACCCTTGAGAATGTTATGTCAGAGCTTGTCTGGGCATGGGTTATGGTAATCTCATAACTCATAAAGCAGACATCCATCCAACATGGAATTGATCATTCTGCACTTTCCTTGCTGGTTATTAACTATACAGTCTGAATGGAAATTAGGCTTTTTAGCTGTCTTTGAAGAAAGTATAAAACTGAAAGGTGTTACAATCTATTTTAAGGTACAGGCATCAAATTTTTGGAGAAGTTCTACCCTTATTTTCGAAATTCACTTTTGCAAACGTTGTCCTTTGATAATGTGATGTGGAAGTTTCCCTCTTGAAATTATGTTTAAAATTCAGAAATTATTTTGCTGTATTTGCATTATTTTTAAACATCCCATTTTTCTATTATGGAATTTTTGGGAGAAGGGCAAAATTCAAGTAATAGGAAACATAATTATTATCTTGTGATGGGGGATTTAATCAAAATTGTTCTAAAGAAATTGATAAACTAGTTAAATGTGAACCCACCCACAATACTGTTCTAAAGTTTCATTGTTATCTTGTTTCTAGCCCTGTCTCTGGGCATATCACTGTCCTTTAGGTGCCAAGGAAACATAATTATTATCTTTTGCAGGAGAGTTTAGGTGCCAAGGTTTTTAATATGCCAAATATCCAACCCTGGTGCTAAAATATTATTTTTATTTCTGGGAGGAGAATCCCATAGAATTATTTATCAGCTGTTCTTACCTTAGTGCTCACCTTTCAGTTCAACATTCAATTTAGGACTCATTAGTGACCACTCAAATTTTCTAGCCCCAGTGAGAATTCCCCTTCTGCAACTGACATAAGGGTGTGAACTTGCATAAAGGAATTTCCCCTCCCCCCTCCCCCACCTCTGCATGCCCCTGTGCCCCATGCAGCCTTGGAAGAAAGGTCACTGAGGTGATATTGGCCAGGGAAGAGCTTACCTGGGAGCCTGGCCAGCAAGGGGTTATGGCACTAGAGCACCGCCTTAAAATCTTGCGCCCTTGCCAGATCCAGAAACCCTGGGTGGGCGAGCCTGCCAAATACTCCTCTCCGCTGTTGCCAGAGATGCAGAATACCCCAAAAAAACCAGCCCCTCCCCATGCTCAGCAAGGCCACATGGGACATGGGTCGGTGGGCATTGGGGAGCTTGAACGGGGTCAGGACTGAGCCGTAATGGAGCCTAGGAGGAAAAAGCCCCTTCATGCAAAAACCAGTCTGCCCTTGGAAAAGGTGATCAGGTGGAGGAAGCCCTGAGTAACTACGGGGCAGTTAAGAAAGGGTCCCCTCCCTGTTTTAAGAAACTGCTGGTGAATAGAACCTGGGCTAGCAACGGCCTCAAAGGCATGGAAAACTAGAGCACCCTATGTTTCCCTCACACAAGCCAACGCCCCCACGCCTGATAGGTGAAAATGCACCTGGGTGTCGCCCTTCAGCCTATAGCTCCCCTCATAATTCCCTTCCATCCCCAAATCACCTGAAAACCTCTCTCCTTTCATGCCCAGATATGTCCTTTGTACCCTCAACCCCAGTCTGTTTACCTTATGCATCTTCCCTTTATTATACCTGAACACACACCTGGACCTCTCTCCTTTCATGCCCAGATGTGTTCTTTGTCCCCTCACCCCCCGTATGCATCTTCCCTTTCTTATGCCTGGACCCACACCTAGAATCCCTTTTGTCCTCCCTATGAGCCTATTGTAACACCCCAGAACCTATCCCAAATCCTTTATCCTAAATCCTATAACTGGTCCTCACTCCCCCTCTGAAATTGAGAAAGCTTTGGATGCAAACACGTGTGGGTCCCTCCGTGCATGTCTGTGTCTTAAGGGGTCTCCCAGACTTTGGTCTGCCCCTTCCCTTTATCCCCAAACTTCGCTGGATCCGTGGGCCGCCTGTTCACTTTTCAACGGCAAGGAGAGCTAACCATTGGCCCTGACTCTCCATCTTGCTTCTCTCTCTCTCTCCCCTCGTTGTGTGTGTCTCCCCCATGTTTCCACCTCCCTCACTCCCCACATTACTTTTGTTTTCCCCACTGCCGCTTGTGTTTCCCCTGTAAACCACCAGCCAGATCAGGCTGTGTTGATTAGTATATGTATGTGTGTGTATCCCATTGTGTGTTTTCTTTGATGTCCCTTTGAAATAAACATTCCTTTTTTTATTAAATGCTTGTCTCCTGTCTCTTTCTCTACTGTTGGGGAGGGTATGTAAACATGACTGTAGCACGTATCAAACCTCAGACAGATTCTTGTGGCACATGGGTACCCCTAGTTCAACTAATTTGGCTAATTCCCCTAAATTTAAGAATTGAGCATATATTGGGGTACCTACCCCCCCAATTCATGGAAGGGGTCTCCTGCTAACATCGCCCAAGGGCTTAAAAGGGTTTAGAAAGGCAGGGGGAGAGGCAGGAGCAAATGAGTCACCTGCAGCTGTTGATGAAGCCAGAATATCTGCAGAGTCAGATAATGGCCCCCATGGCAAACATTTAAAAGAAGCATATCAGTAGGGATAGCAATTTCGGGTATAGATTAATCTGTAACCAACCTAAATTGGCTGTTATGGATTATTCCATATCAAACCATAACAGCACTCCAAAAATTATGTTTCTGCTGTTACGGACCCAGGTTTCCCACCCACTATTCATTTAATTATTTTATTTATTTTATTAGATTTTTATGCCGTCCCCTCCTGCCTTCGCAGCTGGGGGCAGCTTGCATCATTAAAAAAACCCCAACATATAGTACTTAATGGTCTCAGGGTGAGCTTGATTGCAGGTCTGGTGGGCTGCAGCTTCATTGTAGCTGGAAGTTCCCCGGAAGGCCTAGAGCGTCTCTGATGCCGGCAGCCACAGCCGGCGCTGAGGCCGCCGGATTGCCCGCCGCCGCTGGTGCTGGGGGGTGGGCTCTTTTTTTTAACAAAAATCCAGGCTGGGCAGGGTGGGGGGTGTCCCCCCTTCCACCCGCACAGCCTGGACGCGGGGAGGTTTTTTTTTTTTTTACTTTTTTGGTGGGACTTACATTGCAGCCATTCATTTAAATGGCTGCAATGTAAAAAAATCCGGTACCCGGAATCCGGTAACCGGACTGGATTTATCTGGTTGAATCCGATAATGCCGGTACGCCCAGTACCGGCATTATCGGATTCCGGATTTGCCGGTATTCCCACCCCTATGAATTACCCCAGGGTGCATGCACAGAAGAGCTTCCCTTTTGCAAAAGGACTGCACGTGTGCAGAATAGCCCTAGTGGCCATTTTGCACATGCGCACTGTGGAGCAGGGTCTCCACAGCGCACCACAACAGAAGAGCCTACCAGGGGACTCCTCCATACAGGAGGAGCTCCCCACCCGACCTTCAATCAAGCTGCAGCCCACTGTGATTCACCTTTCCAGAATCTTGATTCTCCTAGCTCATGCTCTATCTCAACATGTGACGGATGGATTTTTTGCAGGTGATGTGCATTCTGTATATATTTTCTCCCTGAAGATTAAGGGTGAAAACAGACATGACGCTAACCACCCTTTAACCACCCTTGGTGGTTATTTATGCATGTTGCAGGGCTGTATTGGTGCCCTATGCAGCCCTGCAACATGAATAAATGACCACCAAGGGTGGTTAAAGGGTGGTTAGCATCATGTCTGTTTTCACCCATGCATAAATAACCACCAAGAGTGGTTAAAGGGTGGTTAGCATCATGTCTGTTTTCACCCTAAGTTATGGTGCTTACCATTCAAGAGTCAACATTTATTTAGAAATAAACAGGAAATAATGGAAATTCAAAATGTAGGTGCAAGCTCCAAGCCTATGAAGCACATATTGTAGATGATGCTAAAAATATACACCCCTGAAGGCTCATATGGACCAACCGAGCATTTTATGTAAAATGTTTTGTTGTAGGCGGTTTCATCTAGTGATTACATTAGGAGACTGAGATGACTCTGATTATCTTTCCAGCTTTGCCAATGACTGTAAGACTAACTTTTCTGTGCTTCACTGATCTCATTTATAAAATGGACATGTGAATATATAACAGAAGGGCATTGTAAAGAGTTAGTCACGATAAAGTCTTTTGGATTATGGTTTCTGAGTGATGCAAAGTATTTCTATTAAACATAATAACATGCCTAACGCTCCTTGCTATCTTAAGTTACAAAGGAAAGCAACATATAGGTGTTTTTGAAGCAGGACAACAGTCAGATTAGTACAAGCTTTACAGAGCCAATGGGAGGGAAAGGGCATCTTTACAGGAGTCCCAATACATGGGTTCCATGAATAAACCTGAAATGACAAAATGAGCATAAGAAACCCTGGCATAAAATATGGGTCCACTAGGGGTGTGCATGTCATTTTTGTTATTACAATAATGATAACTAAAATTGTCATTTTCATTTTCATTATTGAAATAATGAAAACAACAACCGAGAATAACAACAATGATAACAAAAATCGTTGTTATTATTAGTACTGTGCCAGTTGGGTTTTGGAGGGAAAATGTGTAGAGGGGAGGAGGGAGCAGACATCTCGGAGCCCTAAACAGGGTTGAACTCTTGAACTGTGCCTGTGTTGGAAGGGGTGAGCCGCTCAGCAATACGAAGGATGTATCGCTGGCCAATGAGCAGCACAAGCAGGCCCCAACTGTCTCATGGCACCTTGTGATTGCTCAATGTCTCCTGCCTCTCACAACCAATCGGGGGGGCTCTGGAAGAGGGCACTTCAACTCTTTATAATGAGAGGGCCAGGCCTTTTCTCTCCATTCTGTGAGAGCTCTGCTTGTCAGGTTGCATTTACAAAACTGTGGTGCTTGCACACAAAAAATCCTCCCTAGCCCTTATTGTATTACCAATCCCTTTCCTTCATCATACCAGATAGATAGATAGATAGATAGATAGATAGATAGATAGATAGATAAGCTATAGATATATATTACAGACATATATTTATTATTATTATTATTATTATTATTATTATTAAATTTAACGAATTTATATCCCGCTCTCTCCCACCACAGTAACAATAATACATATAAATATAATAAAAACAATTCAACTATAAAATAAATCAATTACAACAAAACCATCAAAACAACAACCCAATATCACCCTTCCCAGTATATGACCTTGGCAGTGGAGTTTTGGATTGCGATAAGGGGGGACAGGTGAGAGCGAGGGAGGCCCCGGTCCTTTTCTCAGCGAAAGTCATCCACCAGGACCACACGTGCTGTCTCAGTCTCATGACCCGAATGAAAGCCAGACTACGAAGGATCAAGATAACTGATGCGGTCAAGGTGCCTCTGGAGCTGCTGAGCCGCTACCCATTCAATAACCTTAAAGTGACACTCACACTTACTCACTATCTCTACTCCCAATTTCCCTAGTGGTCATTAGGGTTTGTTGGTGCAAAAGGTGCAAAAGGTCGATGTCATCTGGAGCTGTTTCTCCAACAGCTCTTAATCAGCCAGGACGGGCATGGGTTTAATTCACAAAAGGTGGCTCAAACAGTCCCAAGCACCCCCACCACGTCAGTGGGTGTCACCGACGGAAAGTGATCCCACAAAAATGGACAAGTTGGGGCTTCTACACCCTCTTCCTCCTCCACTGTACTAAATGCGGCATATATATCTATCTAATATAGATTAGATTATAATAGTTATATAGATAATTGATTAGATATTAGTTTTCCTTTTCCCTTCCCCTGTGTCCCTTAGATTTAGATAGATATTAATTGTGTACATATATAGAGATATTAGATATTATATAGGTATTTAGGCTAGTCTGTTTTATTATATATATTAGGATTATAGGATAGGCATATTGTATAAATATTTGTGCACGGGAATCGCATCGGAATCGATACCAATAACGATATTGATAAGAATACTGATACCAAAAATAAAATCTTTGTTTGAATACTGATACCAATAACGACAATGAAAACTACATTGTCGTTAATAATAACAAAAACATTTTTAAAGAATGAAAACAAAAACTAAAAATTGTTGTTCCACTTAAGGAGGATGGGATTATCGTTCTCATGCTTCTAGGGGAAGAATATACCCCAGCAGAAAAGTTTGGCGTTCATTAGAGCAGCTGATATAGACAAGAGGATATGGCAATAGTGGCCTCTTGGAAAGTAGCTCCCTGGTATCATCAACTCCAAAATTTCGTCCTGCTGCAGTTTCAATTACACAATTCTGCAGTCACTCTGGGACGGTATTAGTGCGCCTTATGAGAGACGGATTTGCCCCTGTACTGCTTTGGAAATAGAGGATCTTTATTTAGATGTCCCTTATATGTGAAGATTAGACAAACCTGGATAATTCCATTGTGGGAAGGGAAGGAATACTTGCCATTGAGTCATAAAATGGAATTGTTATTGGCTACACATAGCGAGAAAGACATGAGAGCGGTAGCCTCTTTTGCATTTCTGGCTGCAAGGATAAGAGAGGAGGCTGTGGCATAAGAGACTAATTGAGGTATTTAGACAAGGATCAATGTAAGAGCATATCTTAAATGCAGGTAGCAGGACTTTCTCGCAAGTACTAAGCCCTATTATATGGTTGTTTGCTTATTTGTATGTGGAACCCAGGTATAGATTAGTTCCCATAATTAAACAAATTTTTGGAACTTTAGATTTGCTTATAAATTTGAATGTATATGTTTTAGACAAGTTATGGATTGATCATATTGTATGTATAGTATGTTTATTCTTTTTATCTTGTGGGGGGCGGTTGTTTTTTTGTTTGTTTGTTTTTTTACTGCCGTTGGCCATGGCGAAAGATGGTGCCTTAATAAATATAATTATTATAAAAACAAAACCGACATGGGGGCCTGGTGCACACCCCTAGGGTCCACAGACCCTCAAACATGGGAGCCCTGCCCTTAAGAGTGCCAGCAGCCATTTAGAAGGAGTAGGCCCAACACAACACCAACAAATGTGTAACAACATTTCCACTACAAAGTCAGAGTTTGGGGTTATGGAAGCTCAGTCTTGTCCTGTTTGTGTGTATTGGTTTTAGTTGGTATCACTCACTGATGTTGTGAATGTGCTTGGAGTGATGCAGGTGACCAATTGTGAATTAGATCCTTGCCCATCTTGGCTGGTGAAAGTCAGTCAAGAGATGTTGGGGTCATTGCTGGCCAGGGTTGTCAATGCCACCTTTCAGGAGAGTAGGGTGCTGGATGCCCGTAAACATGTGGTTGTGCGGTCCCTGTTTAAGGGTGAAAACAGACATGATGCTAACCACCCTTTAGCCACCCTTGGTGGTTATTTATGCATGTTGCAGGGCTGTATTGGTGCCCTATGCAGCCCTGAAACATGCATAAATTACCACCTAGGGTGGTTAAAGGGTGGTTAGCATCATGTCTGTTTTCACCCTAAGAAACCAACTTTGGATGCTGACTCCCCATCTAGCTATTGCCCGTTCTTTATTGAATGAATGGTTGCCCAACAACTCCAGGCTCATCTCAATACTGTTGGATTCCTGGACCCTTTTCAGTCTGTTTTTTGTCCTGGGTATGGCATGGAAACTGCACTTGTGGCCTTGGTCCATGATCTGTGCCTGGAGACTGACAAGGGGAACTGTATCCTGTTGATCTTGTTAGATCTTTCAGTGGCCTTTGAAACAGTTGATCATAAGACATTGCTGACACGACTGCGGAAGCTGGCAGGGGTGTGTGGGACTGCTCTTGGGTGGTTCTGCTCATCTTGTGTGGGGAGGTCTCAGCTGATAGTGGTGGGTGATCGCTCGTCATTCCCCCTGACCTTCCCTGTCAGGTCCTGATCCATCTTTTCTCCTCTCTTGTTCAATTGGGAGAGATCATTCGGAAGTTTGGTGATAGGTGTCATCAATATGCTGATGACACCCAGATTTACCTCTCTTTTTCATCCAACCCAGGGCCTGTAGTCTTGGTGTTTACCCACTGCCTGGCTGCAGTTGAGGCTGGTTGAGAGCAAGCTGATTTCCTGACAAGACTGAGGTGATTATGGTGATTCGACCCTGTGACATGGAGGGGATTGGAACTCCTGTTATTGATGGGGTCTGTCCCCCTCTGGTCACTCAGGATCACAGCCTTGGAGTGCTTCTGGACCCCGTACTGCACCTGAATAATCAGTTTATGGCGGTGGCCAGGAGCGTTTTTTTACCAACTTCATCTGGTGAGGAGACTGTGGACATTTCTTTCTGATTCAGACTTTATCATTGTCATCCTTGATTACATCACCTTAAGACTAGACTACTGCAACACACGCTACTGTATGGAAGCTGCAGCTAGAAGCTGCAGCTGGTACAGAATGCGGTGGTCCAGCTCCTTTCAGGGACAGGTTGCTGGGAGCACTTTACACCAGTGTTCAAGATATAGGTAGCCAGTACAGACTCCAGAAGTTCTGGAGTCTGTACTGGCTACCTATCTCTTTCCGGACACAATTCAAGGTGCTGGTTTTGACAACTCTAAATGGCATGGACCCCACCTATCTGAAAGATTGCCTGTCTTATTATGCTTGGTTGTGGCCCCTGAGGTCGGCTGGGAGAGCCCTCCTGTGGGTTCCATATGTTACTCTTGTCTTTGGGATGGGTGTGTGCAGGGGGACGTTCTCGGTTCCTTCCCCACTTCTATGGAACTCCCTCCCCCTGCAGGTTCTCTTGAGCCCCCATCTGAGCATCTTCCGGAGGCGGTATAAAATGTTTCTTTTTGGTAAGGCATTTGGTCAGTAGGGATAGGGATTGGGGTTGGTTGGGAGGGTATGTGTGATGATTATGGGTTAGGGGAGAGGTTAGGGAAATTTTTCATAGGGGAGGTTTAGGGGGAAGGTTTCTGGGGAGGGAATTGGGTTTTTTATATGCTTTAGGGGTTTAATCAATTGTATTTTTAAACCAAGAAATAAGTATGGACCTGAAATGCAGGGAACCCTGGCTCCTCAAGGGGGACATTATGCCTAGTTAAACATCAACAATTAATTACATTCACATTTTCCTTTTTCTCATGAGTGAGTCAGTGTCCATCAAATATTCCTATATTAGGAGTTGGGACACACCACCATTCTGCACAGGAAACCAACTTTCTTAGATCCCGCAGTGTGTGGAAGCACAGCCTAGACCCCCATCCATATATTGAAAGGTAGAAAAGGATAATATGTAATTCCAAAGACAGAACCCAACAAATAGTGACGTGATGGCATGTCTGATCATAAGGGAGGGTTTGGAGAAGATAACTAACAACTTAATAGCAGTCAGTCAGTCAGTCTCATATAAATGTTCTGTCAGGAGTATATTAGTGAGTATTTACAACTTGTGGATCATGATGAGTACAACTTGTTCCATCCCTCTGTTTTTGTGTATTGCCTGATTGAAACTAGGGAGAAGATGGTTTCTATTCAATAGACTTTCTTTACCCCAGGACGTTTACCCTATTGTATAGGGCCTGGCTCTTTCATGGTTTGGTAACTACTATGTAAGAAATGGATTACATTGGCTGCAGTCCCAAGTGGGATCTGTGTGAGATCCACGCAGGTCCTGCACGGGATCCACATGGCACAATACAATCCCTATGGAGATGAATGCGATTTGCACGCAGTTTGCACGGGGCATGAGACGACCCCCAGTATTACACTGTCCCCAGTATTACACTGCAGAAAGGGTCAGCATTTGAGGATCACTCAGAAATAAACACCATGGGAAACTTCCAATTTTCAAGTTAAGTATGTAGGTACAGTGTATAGTTTCTTGCCCCTGTCATCTTTACTCTTTTATGCTTCGAGTCATAGTGGTCTCCCAGAGCTAATCTCTCTGCCATGGGGTTGGCTTTAAAGAAAGTGTCAGAGGGCTGTACTCTTATATTATGAAATATGCTGTACATTTTGACACCCTATGGGGTCCTAATGGATTGGATGTCTACTCTAATATATCTTCTCTTCTGGCAGGCTGTGTTGCTTTTCTCTTCTCTCCAGGTATTGTATTTTAGCACATTCTGAGGGTGATAAAATGTAGTTCTGAATGCAAAAGTACCACAGAACAGTAGTACTAAGGTTTCATGGCCATTATGGAATACTATAATTAATCAGGGAATAATATAGGCTGTCTATGCTATTCCAGATCGACTGTGATACTGGCACAATAATTTGCATGTGAGGATGGTGAACACTTAATGAATAACGATATGAGTGGATATCAAAAATTGTGTGGACATAAAATGTCTGTGTTCAGAGCAGGATTACTAAAGAATCAAGTCCTTCTATGCCGATGCTTAAGGGTGCATGTCATCATTAGTCTCCAGTTAAATTCTACATGTGATCATTTACTCGCAGGTTTTGATGTTTATCTGAATGAGCATGGGATGAGGGTTGCTGTGGCATATATCACAATTACAGACATCTTAAGTATCTGGAACTAGATGTTTTATATTTGTTCTGCTAAAAATAACATTCTTGCAAGAAATGAGAACAAGACATACCGACAAACAGCAACAAAATTCTAATGCAGCTTCATAAATGCTCCCCCCCCCCCCCCAAAATGTGAATGGTGAGGAATCCTTAATGAATTTCTTTTTTTTCTGCGTTTGAAGAACAGGAAAAAAGCACAGCAAAAACCAATTATTAAAAGATGCTTTTCCTTTTCTACAGAAGCAACCTGATCTCTTTTAGTCATATTATAGAGTACTGACAACAATTATTTTAGTTGTGGAGAACACAGAACCATATCTTATTATGTGATTATTTAATGACACTGACAAAAATCAAAAGTAATTCACAGGATTCTACAGGAGCTAAAAACAAAAGCTAAAAGGTTTTGGCACCCTTTCATTGCCGACGCACCGAAGGAGACAGGACGCTTTGCTGGGTTTAAACGGCCGCACTCTTTATTTAACAATTAACCTACAAATTCAGGTGGGGGTAAATCGCCTAATGCGATGCGGGTCCAGTACTTTAACATTACCAAAAACAGTACCCAAAACCTGGAACAGGGGTGGCTTCGATGTACCCTCGAATGCCCCCCCAATGACGATCACACGTCTCCCCTCCAAGCGGCGCCACAGGCCGTGAGGGGATACCTTACTTGTGAGTAAGGAGAATGATGCCTGCCGACGGGGGGCCATACTTGCCCCTACCGCCGTCGCACGACACCCCTCCCAGGGAGGCTGCCCAGCCGCTTGCCTTCCCCTGCTTTCCGGCAGGTGGGCCTCCCCATCTCTTACAGAGATGACTCCTAATTATGCCCCCTCTACCTACTCTAACTCACAGTACTGGACCCCTGCAAGAGTGCGACAATAATAACGAGCACAACAACACCCCTAAAAACTAAGGGGTAAGATTAGCCAAATTTCCGGCACTGCGAGGAAGGCGAAAAACGGAAAACCCTATTCAGGCCTGATTGGGTTAAACGTAAAAATTCCTTCCTGGCCCCTGAATCGGCGGCCGGCGATTCCCACAGTGCACAGGGAGGGCGGGGTGGGTGCCGTTCTTCGCCGCTCCTGGGGCTGTAATGGAGCCCGAGCGGTGTCTTGCTGCTCGTGATCCCCGCCCAGGGCGGGGTCACGTGCTTCCCTACAACCAATGGGAGGCTCAGCCTGGGCCTGATGCAACCAGGCTGCCTCCCCTCTCCCCGTGCGCCGTTGTTCCTCCCGCCGCGGAGAGCCGCATCGGCCTCCGACGGCGGGGAAAACTTTAACCCTTTCCGTCCTGCCCCTTTTTAGGCGGGCGCGGCAAAGGGCTCCCGCCCCCAACCCCCGTGGGGGAGGGGGCGGACGCAATTCTAGTCAAGAAGAGCACAAATGTGAACAGTTATGAGTGGAGTGCTGATCTCAACTAAGACATCACATTAGTTAGAGACAATTACCTAATTAGCTTTCCTCAAATATGCCAATGAAAGAAGCATTTATCCCGATCTTTTAGACACAGGGGAAGCCAAGGCTGATGGCCAACAATATTGTCACAGATTTATTTATTTGTTTATTATAATGAAGCCAATTTCCTCTCTTCAGTTTCTGTTACATAGGTTGTGTCCCTGCTAATTCACACACAAGCTAGAATGGAAAATAAAGGAAAACACAACAAACAGCTGATTTCTCATAAGCGATTCCAGAACTATGTCTGTTTAAGATCTTATTTTGAACAGAAGCATTTCTCCTACAAAAACAACAAAAAGATTGAATGATTTACGTCCTGGAGCCAGCTTTTCTGTCTCACAGGTTTATTTTGGGAAAAAGTTCAAATAGCCTATGTTGTGATCTTAACAAGCAGCCAACATGTGCAAAGAATTAGTACTGTTTTGCATCAGAAAGGTTTTATAGTCTGCATATGAAAAACTAGTGTTGTGCGATAATTTTGAAGTTGCAGTCGACACACTTCCAGTGCATTAGCAGGAAGAATATGACCCATGCAATGCCTAGAGTATATTGCTACACCAGCCCAACCAACTAAAATATTACATGACTAAATGAGCTCCAAAATTGTTATCAATATCTAGGAAGAAGTAACTGGCATGGTGGGAATTAACCTAGGGCAAACATTTTGTAATCTTGATCCACTTTCAAATTTAAAGTTTAGGACAAGCCACGACATTATTTTGAAAGTTAAGCCATACAAATAGATTGTATTCTAAGGTTATGAGTAAGCAGAAAAAAATAAAATAGAAATTAAAAATATTTTTTTCTGATATTTTGAGTGTGCTTGTCTCTTTAAGAAACCTTAGTATAGATGGTTAAAAATGCCACTCCCCTGCCTTCCAAAGCAGCAGCCCAGGGCTTCTCCCAGTCTCCGCATCCCCCACTGCAAGGGGCATCAGGCGTATGAAGATACATTTTAACCTTTTCCTTGCCAGTTCCAAGGTATTCTTTTCCACCCTCTCAATATTTTTCATTTGTTTACTGAGCTGCCACAAGCAACATGAAGGGGTATCCTGAGCAACATGCTGCTCATGACCTATCAGTTGGGGACCATTGACCTAAGTGATCAGCCAAACCCTATCCCTAGTCCTCCTGTCCATTTTTCTCCCGTACTGCACATCCCACTGACTTGAAAGGAAGTGGTCAGAAAAGTGGGAAGACAGAGGGAAAGTGCCCTTTAACAAACTTACTATACTTCAGTCCAGGGTGTTAACATATGAGACAATAGCCCGCTGGAGTTTGGGTTCAGTCCATGCTGCCCCCACTCACATGTTTAGCGTGACAAGCCTAGTATACAAGCAGGCATTCTTCCCTGCCTTGCTTCCCACATTTCAGTATCCCGCCCTCTGTGATGATGACTCACCGCTGTGGCTAACCATGGGCAGAAGAAGCCCCACCAGTTGTTTCTTTCCTTCTGGGCTATTATGACGCTAGGAGGCAGTCCAGGGCCTTCTAAACCCAGTCACCCACGGAGGCTCATACCAGGGTTTATACCTGCCAAGATTTGGTGGCTGGAACTAACCTTTTCTTATGCACATAATGCTGAGTTTATTGAGCACTTAGAATGAAAACTGAAAGCAAAAGTAAAAATTGAAATAGAAAGCAATCAGTCTTTTCATGTTGTCAACCTGGTTTATCTCATCCACAGGTCACAGTGATGTCCCAGCAGGTAGAAGCACACAGTTTCATTATGGTCTCACCTGCTGTGGTGTTGAAAATCCCTCTCAGTTCACATAAAACCCTCAGTCAAATATGCACCTCCATGCCCTTGCCCAGCCTTTCCCCTCAGGCTTTGTTAGCCTGCCTGTAGGGGAATTCCTCACTGTTCACTCTCTATATAGTGCTCTTCCCCATGCTCTTGCTTCCTAATAACTTCTAGCTGACCAGTTACCAGGACAAGGTCACACCCAGCAGCCAGTCCTTAAGGGTTGCTCCCTGGAGTGACTTACAGAGGGGACAATACTTCATATGTAAAACTCACTAGAAGTACTCTAAATCCTGTAAATACTAGGGGGTCACCTTATATTTTCAGTATTAATGTCATTACAACACAGTCACTCTTAGAAAATTTAACTAGATATAAAATTAGAAAAACATTTTAAAAAAACAACAAGTTTACAGTAATATTATTGTGAGGATTATGGTTTGTATGTTGTTTTACTGAAGTGTATGTGTGTGTTTAAAAAGCTGAACCAACTTCACAAAGATGAAAAACTGCCTTGACTATCTTTAATTAAGAAAGCATTTGTAACGAGAGGCTTTTTAAAAACCACATGGTCCAAAATTTGGAAGGGAAAGAGGGGGAATCTTTGTAAATGACAAGTCTGGAAACTTTCTATTACTCATTCAATTAAAGTTTTTCTTAAAAGAAAATAGGAACATGTCATATTTGAATGGCAATTTTGTTTTAATAACCAGCTCTCATGAGCCAGAAGATAAGGCCATGCATATTAATGTACAAGAGACACATGAGCTGCAATTACAAAGTTTACTGTTTCCTTAAATCTAATTCACTAGGTCAATTTTAAGGTGATCTTTTCACAATGCAGTCAATTTGATCATTCATATTTAAGCACAAATTCTCTGAGAAAATAGTCAACTTCTTCTGTTCATTATATCATTCAGGGCTGGATTTATATTTCCCAACCCTAGGCACTTCTCAGACTGCTGCCCCCTAAAGCCACCCCCCCCCCCAACCCATTCTTCCCAGCTACTCTCCCCATTGTGGGGGGGTGGGGGGTGAGGGAATAGAGAAAATAAATGCCATGCACACATTGTCACTTTGTGCACATTGGAGCTGATCCCAAGCTCCATGGATCCCCTGCATGCACAGTTTCCGCGTGGCACTATGTGTTGNTTTATATTTCCCAACCCTAGGCACTTCTCAGACTGCTGCCCCCTAAAGCCCCCCCCCCCCCCAAGCCATTCTTCCCAGCTACTCCCGCCATGAGTTCATTAGGTTGCCTGGCTGAGACTTGGAATCGACTGCCATGCACACATTGTCACTTTGTGCACATTGGAGCTGATCCCAAGCTCCATGGATCCCCTGCATGCACAGTTTCCGCGTGGCACTATGTGTTGGCAATGGCACTGTGCGTGGTTATTGCACACGTGTGCGTGCATGCAGTTACGCATGGGATCTGCAGGGCTTGGGATCAGCCACACTGCCACTGCAATATTTGCTCTCTGGAGCTGCTGGATTATGTTCCCCACCATGCTCCAGAGAGAAAATATGGTGGTGAAAATGCGCACATGCGCAATAGTGCATAGCAACAAACTACACTATTGCATGTATTGTGGGGTGCCAGGGTTTGGGGGGGCTCGGGCAGGCTTCTCTGGATGAGGTTCCCCCTGCTGTTAGGGCTGAAGTGGCAGCATTGTTTGCTGTTTCACTCTTTACTGTTGACTTCTCTGCATTCTTGCTGTCAATCCGACGGCATTTGTTGTCAGTTTGCGATAATTTTCTGACATTTGTGACAGTTTCCAATATAGTCACGTTTCCAAAAATAAGCACATTTCTGACATTTTGTGACAGTATCTAGCTTTTGAGACAGTTTGTCCCTTTGTTTCCCGGAATCTCTCTCAGTATAGTGTTAGGCTCTTAGAGGTTCTACGTACCACTTAGAGCTTGTACTTAACCTCCCTGCAAAATTCAAACTTAACCTCCTACTGAACTTTCTGATACTTTCCAACACTTGATGACATTTTCCGACAAACTTTGGAACAAAGTATTGGACTTGGACTGGGAATGCCATGTTGGGAAAATGGCAATGGATCGGCGGTTTCTGAGGGAATTGTCAAAAACTGCGACATTACATTTCAGGCCTACTGGCTGTGGGCAGCAAGCAGGTTGAGGCTTTACTGCTGTGGCGGCGAGGGGAGGGGAAGGAGGAAGTGTGGTGGCACGCCATGTGGAGAACCCTTCCAGCCATGGCACTGCCCCCAGGCTTTGTACCCTCTCTCTCTGGATGCCACCACCATTCAGAATCTGATGCCCTAGGCCCATGCCTCTTGGTCCTGCCCCTAAGTTCGGCCCTGCTATTACCAATTAATTCATCCCTCCAACAAGTAGCATTGCTAGGGGTGTTTTGCTGTTCACTAAAAGAATGTGTATAGATTTTGCTCAAGACACATGGAAAGGTCAGCCAACTTTGTAAGTTTGGCTCACGGACAGAAAAATCTGTCAGTTTGGGCAAAATTCTTTCCGATTGGCTACACTTTCCCCACTGAGTATTTGGGGAAAGGTAACTATTCTAAAGATGTTCCATGTGCTGAGAAGCTTATTCCTCAGTACTGATACAGGCAGAATTCCTCCTGTACCCCTCCCTCCCCAACCTGCCTAAGAATTTGAGAGTGCAGTCCCAGATCACTCTGTGGCATGTCCTCTCCAGTTCCTAGGGACAGTGCCATCCAAAGTGGGGGGAACAATATGGAACGTTTATCTAGACTAGTGAAATACTTTTCCTATGGAGGTATGTGGGTATCAGGTACAAAAGGAAGGCAAAATGTAATAACTTGTCATAGGTCCAACAATTTCTGAAGGTAACATCACCCAGTGCTCTCTTATGCCAAGCTCTGGGCAGGGGACATGAAGCTCCCTTGTGACCCTCTCATGCCTAGAGGAGTCAGGATTTCTCTCACCCCCTCTTCACATTCATTAGGACAGAAATGGAAATTTGATATGGATTCTGACTTTGCTAGATCTGCCTGTTTCTCAACCAATCTGACAAAACACAAACCAGACTTCAATCCAGTCTGTGTTTCACCAGAGATCCAGATCGACTGTGTCCTGGATCACTCATGCACAAAATGGCAGCGCAGTACAGGCTGCTGCCATTTTACATATGCATGGTACAGGGTGCCAACACTTTGTACTGCCTTGCATTTGGAACTCTACATGACATTCCAAAAACACAGAAAATGTCCACAAACATAAAAAGGCTGATTCAATTTGGTTCTGCTTGGCACCCAAAGGGAATATAGCACTGACAACTAGGAATGTGCGAATGCAGTTTGGGCGTTCAGTGTTCAGCCCAAACTCGGCCTGTTCAGACGGCCGAACTGAATGGCCGAACCGAACACCTGAAGCCCCAAAACAGTTCAGCCATGTTCGGATTAGTTCGGCAGCATTCAGGCGGAAAAACAGGGCTGGAATGCCCAGGGAGCGGGGGCTGGGGGCAGCTGAGGAGCAGACTTCCTGGTGCCAGGGGTGGAGAGACCTGGACTAGCAGTCAGCCTGCCCAATCACCATCACTCTTTTCCTCAGACCACTGGCTTAACAGTCTGCGATTGGCATGGGGCTAGGTTGCACAGAGCCAATGGCCAGTTGCACCGGCTTGTGGTAAGCGGGCGCAGTAAGTAACAAAGGACATTGCCTTCCCCCCTTCCAATTCCTTCTGAGCTAGCCAATGATCCTGTCAGCAGGCGTTTTCAGAAGTCTCCCTCTCCCAGCAGGTTGTGTTCCTAATCAATTGCCATCCTCCTATTTCACCCATTCCCACACATTTACCTCCATAGTTTTATTTATTTATATTAGATTAAATAGATTTAGGTGTTATTTTTATTTTTTACGCCTCTCTGTTTTCTGTCTCCCTCCCCTCCATTGAATCCTTCCCTTCTCCCACTATATATTCCATCCCTGATTCCCTTCCCCTGTTTTTGGATTTATTTCAGTTTTGTACCCCTCCCTGTATTGTTTGTTGTGAGCTGTCTGTGTTTCCCCCCGCATCCCTGGATAGATAGATAGATAGATAGATAGATAGATAGATAGATAGATAGATAGATAGATAGATAGATAGATAGATAGATATAGTTGTAGGAGTTAGCTTAGTGATAGGGATAGAGTTAGCTTAGTTATAGAGATAGATAGAGATAGTGTGTAGTGGGTGTGGGTGTGGGGGGCTGAGTGGGAATGCGTGTGCAGCCGTGTGCATGCCCCGCCCATGCACTGGCACGCTCACGGACCCACCACCTGGTGTAGCTATGTAAAAATGGCCTGTGAGGAGCCACTTGAAGAAGAACAGAAAGTTGCTGCCTTGTAAACAAGGTTCTTTGAGATGGCTCTTAACATTCTCATAACACCCACCCTTCCAGCCCTGTATGGAATTTTTTTCTTATATGCCTAGAAAGGGTTGGAAGTAACTGCCATTCTGAAGGGGAGAGTGCTTTTATACTAGAGGAGCTCGAGACCATCATGTGGTCTATTATTTGAATAGGGTGAGCATGCACAACCCAGTTGTGAGAATGTTTGGAGCCATCTTGAAGAATCTTCTGTACAAGGTAACAACCTTCTGATCACTCACATGGGGTGGAGTTGTTTGTAAACAAACAGCTTTATCTTTCAGGATTGGTGTATCCCCGCCACTGTTGCTGCTGCTGCTGCTACTGCTGCTGCTGGGTCTCTGATGGCCTGCCATGCCACCACAGGCACCCCTGGGGGTTTCTAAAGCATCCCAAGCCTCTCGGCAGGTCCGAACTCCACCGAACATTCGGCGGGACCGAACTCCATTGGACCAAACCCCCGAACCCGAACTAAGTTTTCCGGCCGAATGGCCGAACATCAGAACCCCGTTCTATTCGCACATCGCTACTGACAACCATGAAATGTTTTTTGGTTGTGGTATTTAATCTTCTTTAACACAAATTTTATAAGCTATTTCCCCCATTCCATTGTATTATATTCAGTAATGACAACGTGCAGGAGATGGGAAAATATTCCAATTTTTCTCACTGAGGTAGCATAGCATTTTGAAATTTAATGCCAAACATGAACACTTTTTCCTTATTTATTCTGAGAGTTGTTTATATCCTTTTGAAATTTTCAGAGTGCTGGCCTGAAGTAAATGAGTACAATTTTCTGTTCTATAAAGGTAGCTACAAACACTAGAACAAGATTGTGTGCTACAGATTAAACAACATATTTATGTGTCTCATTGTGTTCCCTTCATTACTTTATGGAATCAAAGTGCTCCAAGGGAGTATCCTAAATCACATAATGGTCTCGAGTGCTAGATTTTGCATTCCTTCAGTTTGCTGATAGATGAAAAAGGATACATCTAGTGATATAACCTTCAAGTGGCTGCACATGTTGAGAATAGTAAAGAGCACAACATATTTCAACTAAGGTTGGCATTCAGCTTCACTATGGGCTAGACTCCCACAACTGTTACTCAGCATCTTCTGGATTTGACCCTAACTGAAGGAGGGGAGGGAAGAGAAGGGGAGAATTCCTTGATTCTCCTCCCTGTGATCAAGAGGACAAATAACGTGTGAAGTCTCAGCTCTGCTATCTGCTCTTAACTTGCTGGACAGAGCATGAAGGAGATAACGTGTTTCATAAAAAGCAGCTGAATAAATGGGAATGGGACCCCTTAAGAGCTGCAGCTTGTTCTGCTCCTGAGCTTTCCCTCTACTCGGGTTATTTATTTATTTGCCGCCCCCTTGCTGATTTCACAGCTCAGGGTGGCTCACAACATCTTAAAACAATCCAAACCAATAAAAACACGTAAAACATTAAAATAACCCAGGCAGAGCATAAAATTATAATTTCCCATCCCTTACCCAACCTCCCCACCCATCGCCCGTCTCCCTCAACAAAGGCCTGATGGAACAGCCAGGTCTTGCAATGTCTTTGGAAAGATGGGAGGTCTGGGGACAGGTTAGGCTGTAACGTTTCAATTGGGCCCCAACACCTCAAATTCGAGCCTGTCGCCTCGAGCCAAGTTCAAAGAGATTCAGCAAGTGCTGGCAGCAAACCCCTTCAGGCAACTTCGAATCCACAGGGGAAGTCAGCATGGGTTATATTATGTGTGCTTCTTCCATGGTTGGAAAGTGTAATATAACCAACCCATGCCTCTAACTAAATACATCTTTTGTCTGTGATGAGCAAAAATGGGTAGAACTCGGGTGACTTTAATGGAGATGGTTTTACTATAATGAAGATGTTCTAAAAAAACATGCCTCCATGGGTGTTTTAAAATGTGATGGTGGTCAACTTTAGTGTGCTTTACTTTTATGTAAGCTTGCAGCCACCAGAGGTTAGCTGGAACCCGACCATGGTGGTAGCTAGCCTGGGCTGTGACTCAGGGAAGTATCCAAGTCACAGCCTGGGCTAGCTACCACCACGGTCGGGATCCCACTATATTTGAAAGCCTGATTTACTTACTGCAATCCAGAATTGTCAGGGGGCTAGGCACTGGCAGCCATGGACACCTGTCAGGAAGGGGGGCAGGCCACTGGACACAGTGTGGGGGCAGGGATGCTGGCTCCCTGCCCACTTGGCTCCCTGCCCTCTCCAGAGACCAGTCCCTCATCACATTAGTTTATGGGCTGGGTTGAATCCTAGCCATGGTGCCGGTTCCATTCCAGACCAGGTAAGTCCATTATGGTGCTTCAGTGACTTCATATTTGAAACGCTCCATGTTATTCTAATTTTTAAAAAATGATGCTCATGAAAGATAACTGCAACAGGACATACTTCCTGAAAAGTCCTGTGGGGTGTGTTTAGATGCACTGGAAGTAGCCAACTGCCATAGGAATTGCCACTCATGCGGTCCTTTTGAAGGTGCACTTTGGAAGTCTCAATATCGGGGTTTCCAAAATGAACCTTCAAAAAGACTGCTCAAGTGGTGATTCCTATGATAGCTGACTATTTCTGGTGGATCTAAATGTACCCCGCGGGACTTTTCAGGGAGCGCATTGAAGAATGTGCTGCATCTTCAGTGCAGATCCACAGATCTCCCACCCACCCACCCCCGGCAATCGGAGGGGGGCGGTGTTAGGGATCTTGTTTTGACAGGTCTCCTGGGTGGGAGGGGATAAGCTCTTGGGCATGCCCCTCAGGAGGAACTAATTCACGCCTCGAATATTGTAACCTCCCCGCTGGCATTCCCCGCTCTCACCTTTCTTCCCTCATCTCTGTTCAAAATTCTGCTGCCAAGATCATCCACCTAGCCTGTCGCTTTGACCATGTGCAGCCTCTCCTTTCCTCTCTCCACTGACTCCCCCTTCCCGAGCGTATTCTGCACAAGCTCCTTGTCTTCACCTACAAAGCCCTTCACAACCTCACTCCCCCCTACCTCTCTGCCCTGATCTCCCTCTGAACCCGTTTGAGCACTCTGCTCCTCTTCCATCCCCTCCCTCACCCTCCCACACCACCCCTGCTCCCCCAACCACCTTCGTCCCTCCTCCCTTGTTACGATTTGATTGTATGCCATATACTATGAGAATTAATATACTGGAACCAATGACCATATTTGAAAATGCATATAACTATTGTACCAAAGCTCTGAATTCTCTGTACTGATCCAGTAGGCAGGATCTCTAGAAATAGCCAGGTAGGCTGTGTGGAAAATAATCTCACATGACTTTCACAAACTCCCAACCACATCATCATGTCTTGCAAGACCAGTGATTT
>QEPC01001360.1:5701217-5716582 GCA_003113815.1 Sphenodon punctatus
GCCTTGCCCCTACCCTCCACAACTTCAAGTCCCTCCTCAAAACCCACCTCTTCCACTCCGCCCTTCTTAACTCCTGCTAATCATCTCCACCCAGGATTATCCCCCATCTGTTATCTGCAAACTCCCAATTTACTGTAACCAAGCCAAGTAAGTGTACCTGAGTTCCCACATCCTCATGAATGTTGCATCCTGTGTCTCTCCCTCTGTTCCCCCTTCCCTGTCTCCCCTCCCCGTCTTTAGATTGTAAGCTCTATGTCAGGAACCATATCTTATTCTCTGTAAAGTGCCAGGTACATCGCTGGTGCTACATAAAAGCTAATAATAATAATAATAATAATAATAATAATAATAATATAATTATCTCCTCCGGACCGATTTCCTGGCATATGTCTGCTCCTGGAGAGTTGTAGGACCAGTTTGGTTGGTCCGGCCCCGGATACTTATGGAACCAGAGAGGTTCCGGAATGCCCATGGGGAACTGCTTCCTGATCTCGATGACCGCTCACTTGATGACCTCATTGTCTTCTGGAACAACTTGTTGACTCAGGCCACTGACTGAATGGTTCCCAGGCATCCTCTGCCAGAATGCTGATGACATGGGTCCCCTTTGGTTTACAGAGGACCTGCACTGGATGAGGTGGGAAGGATGGTGGTTGGAGTGACTGTGGCACCAGAGTCATGCTGAAGCCAACCGATTGGGACATAGAGCTAGTTTAAAAGCTTATGCTGTGGTGGTGTGGGCAGCAAAGAAAGAGTTCTTTGCTGCCCTCATAGCATACACACAGTCACATCCAGCAGAGCTTTTTTGGGTGGTGCAGTGGCTGGTCAGTACGACCTCTCTCCACCTGGAACTGGAATCTTCCACTACCCGCTGTGACAGGTTTGTTGACTTTTTTGTGAATAAAATCACTTGGATTCACTGCAATTTTGATCCTGCACTTATAACAGTAGGTGAACCTGAGGGGGTGGAGGACCCGCCTTGTCTGATTTCATGGGATCCATTTCAGTGGGTGTCACCCGCTGATGCGGCGGATGTCCTTGGGGATGTAAGCACCACCTGTTGTGAATTAGATCCATGCCTGTCCTGGCTGGTCAAGTCCTTCCGGGAGACATTAGGGTCATTGGTGGTGGTGGCTGTCAATGCCTCCCTTAGGGAGGGTAGGGTACCGAGCCACCTCAAAGAGGCGGTGGTGAGGCCCCTGCTCAAGAAACCATCTCTTGACATTGACTCCCCAGCCAGCTATCAGCCAGTCTCTAACCTTCCCTTTTTAGGGAAGGTTATTTAATGGGTGGTGGCTCGACAGCTTCAGGGGCATCTAGATCGTAGGGATGGGTGAACGCGGTTCAGATATTTGGAGTTCGGACCGAACTTGGTCTGTTTGGATGTCTGAATCGAATGTCTGAACCGAACTCTCAAATGACCAAACAGTTCAGTCATGTTCGGATGAGTTCGGATGAGTTTGGGGGCGGGAAAAACATCTTTTCAGGGCCAAAAATTCAGTTTCAGTTTTGTTTCGGTTTTCATATCGATAGCGCTATTTTTGAATGTTCAGTCAAGTTTGGCCAAACCGATCTCGGCTGAACCGAACCATCGAACCCGAACTTGGGTTTCGAACCGAACGACCGAACGTCCAAACATCAGAACTGCATTCTGTTTGCCCATCCCTACTAGATCGGGTCAGTTTTCCTGATCTCTTGCAGTCTGGTTTCCACCCTGGGTTTGGCACGGAGACTGCGCTTTTGGCTTTGGTTGACGACCTGCACCGTGAATTAGACTGGGGCATATCTTCCATTTTAATTCTATTAGATCTGTCGGCTGCATTTGATACCATTGACCACAAGATGTTGGTGGTTAGGCTGCGGGATCAGGACGGGGTGGGCATAATTGTTCTCAAATGTTTTCGCTCATTCCTGGCCGGGAGAACTCAGCATCTGGTTCTCGGGGAATGTACCTCATCTCCCCAGGACCTCACGTGTGGAGTCCTGCAGGGTTCTATTCTTTTCAATGTGTATATGCAGCCTTTGGGCGAGGTCATGAGAGGGTTTGGTGTATGTTGTCATCAGTACGCCGATGACACACAACTCTACCTCTCTTTTTCTACAGACCCAGACCCGGCAGTCTCACTCAGTGCTTAGCAGCTGTGGGGGACTGCATGAGGGTGAGCCTTCTGAAGTTGAATCCCGACAAGACGGAGGTTATGTTGGTGGGCAGGGATGGGGGTGGTGACCCCCATCATCGATGGAGTCAGCCCCCTTATTGTCACACATGTCCGTAGTCTGGAGGTGCTCCTCGACTCACAGGTCCACCTGGATCTCCAGGTGGAGAGTGTGACAAGGGAGGCATTTCGCTAATTATATCTTACGATGACTATGGCCTTATGTTTACGACTCGGATCCGGTCACTATCATCCATGCCTTTATCACCTTTAGACTAGACTACTGTGATGCACTCTCTGTGGGGCTGCCCTTGGGGACGGTCCAGAGGTTGCAGCTGGTGCAGAATGCGGTGGCCCATCTCTTAATGGGGATGGTTTTCTGTGAGCACATTACACCGGTGCTCCGCTCTCTGCACTGGCTGCCTATTATCTTCCAGGCCCAATTCAAGGTGCTGGTAATGACCTATAAAGCCCTAAATGACCTGGGCCCGGCTTGCCTGCAGGACTGCCTCAGGCCCCGGATTGCATTGTGGCCCCTGTGGTCAGCCGGGGACACCTGACTCAAAGTCCCCCGGGTTGCCCGGCTGGCGACAATGGGGAGGGCGTTCTTGGTGGCTGCTCCAACTCCTTGCAAAGACCCATTTCCCTCAGCAGCTTCTCTCAGTCTCTCTGGTCAGCTGTCCTTTGACAACCTCTCTGTTCAGGAGCCTCTCATAGCCACAGCAGTTTTCTCCACTCTGAGCTCCAGTTCAGCTTTTGTACTTTTGGGCTGGGTTCTGCCATGCTCCAACACAGTTGCAACCACTCCAACAAAGTCTGCTTTGCAGGAGGGGCTGCTTTGCAAGAGGGGTGGGGTATAAATCTATTAAATAAATAAATAAATAAATAAATAAAGTCTAAGCTTGTTAATAGCACCTGCAACTCAGTCAGCACTGTTTAGATGCTGGCACTAATATTCTTTCTTAAAGGGCCCAGGGTCTTTATAGGCTCTGCCCTGCCACGATAACAGATTAGTATCCTTGCAGATTCACAAGTGGTCAGAAGAGATTATGGAGATCAATTATTATAATCTTCTGTATCATGCAGACCATTAATTTTTCCCAAGCTACCATTTTATCAAGCTTGCTGACTTATAAGCTTATCTTTTAAAAAAAGAGGTTTCTTTTCTAGATTTGAATGCTGCAAGTGACAGAGACTTCACCACTTCCCCTGGCAGTCTGATCTCACTCTCACTGCAGCTGATCTAATACCTTGTGCGTCCAACTGCATGGTTTTCAAGCATGCTGCGGGCCCTGGCTGTGGGTGCACACAGTTTGCATGCGTGCACATGTTCACGCATCGTGTGTGCTGTATGTGCCAGTCCACAGGGCATGGGATCGGCCCCACCATTTAAAAAGTCTATCTCGTTCTGAATGCCTGTGCTGCTAGCATTGATGAGTACAGATACCAAGAGCCCTAATTCCCAATCTTTTTATCCTACTAAATAATCAAATACTACACTTTAAATCAGACATGGGGAACCTTTTCCCTCCCTGGAGCCACTTTGAAAACTTTCACAAGCTCTAGGGGCCACACATAAGTTGGGGAGGGAGTGCTTAAGGCATGCACACAAGGAGAGGAGGGACCAAATAATGGATTTGTGCCATGGAACTGTCCCCTATCCTAGTTTGCATGTCTTCATCTCTGCTTGACCTCAGTTTTTCAATGATTGGAGGTAAGAACTGGATTCAAGGGCCAGATTAAGGAAGTGGAAAGGGGCCACATAAAAACTTGCTGTGGGCCACATTTGGCCTCCGGGCCTGAGGTTCCCCACCCTCTTAAAATCTATAGTATAGAAAATTTAAGACCATTATATATTTTCTTCAAGATGGACACATGCTGTCATGCCAGCATGTTGCACTCATTGCAACAGTATGCAAGAGAAATTTCAAAAAAGCAAATGGAAGAAATATTCTGAAGAGAAAGTCTATATGATAGAGGCACTTCTTTCTCTTCTGGATTCCAAAACTCACATTAAGTCAATCAACTTGCCTCTTTTTTGTCACAATGATCAGGTCTAGTACATATACAACTGTTAGCAGTTTTAACATATAAGTATTAGCTATACAGTAAATTTGTTTAGGGTAACTAAGTCAAGTGCTACTACAGATAAAAAGAAAATATGTTATTTTCTAAGAAATAAATGAATGTATTATTCCATTTGACGTTTACCCTTACTTTCTTGGATGTAAATGGGGAGGGAATTTGTAAATTAAATTTGTGAATTAATAACAGGTATAATAATATCACAATTCATATGGGAAAAATTACATTAATTAGTTGGTCTGAATACTTTGTCAAAATACAGTTCCAAAGATTTCCCACTTCCAAAGATTTGAGTTTGAGCCTGTATGAACCTGGCTGTATGGCATTGGGTCTGAGTCCATCATGGATTTGATGCCGTCAGGTTATTCTGAGCCCAGGACTGATTTGTCCAACTGGTGCCAGCTCCCTCACAGAGCATCATGACATTATGGTACACCATGGGGAGAATGGCCATGTTGAAAAGCAATGGAGGAAACATTTTAACTATGTCCCCTTTTGAATGTAGCCTGCCCCATCTGGAGCACCATTGCACACTGTACACCAAAAAGAGCAATGCTATGGCATTCTTGCATCCCTTTTCAACAAGGCCACACCCCTATGGAACACTGGTTTCTAATCCCAGGATATCAAAAATTTTTGTAAAGGTTAAGATTCACAATGAACTAGTGTACCGTTATATCCATTCCATCACACAGACACTACAGAAATTGATGTTTTAAAAATATGATATATAAAAATTAGATCAGATTTTACAGCTGGGTCAATTAAGGCAGAGTGAGTTTAAGTGACTTGTCTAATGAGATATAGTCGGCGAATGTCACTATTGGGAACGGACTCCAAAATGTCCTGGTTCCCAATCTGTTTCTCTAGCCAGATGGAAGCTTCAGTGGATGTAGTCTTGTATATGAGTTAATCAAACAATTACCAAATGAGTGTTGGCAAATGTTACAGCAGGCTGCTTTGACCCACTCTGTCATGCTTTGGCTCAGACATAATCTGCATGTTGGTGCAGGCACTGCCAGGTGTTGGCCAGGGATTGCCCCTGGCCATGTCAGTGACTAGCCCAGGCTGTGATCCCAGAAACCTCCAAGGTCACAGCCCAGGCAAATTTCCGTCAACTGGGCCACAGTGGACTATAACATTTGTTATGGCCTACCATGACCCAGCCCGGATCAGGCCTGCCATGGCCAGTCACCATGGTGGCCCTCATTGGCTGCCAGGGCTGCCCATTATAGCGGGGGGCAGGGCCGGCTGGCTGCACTTCTGTGCAGCTGCCTGTCCTCTCCAATGGCCTGGCCACCTGCACATTTGGTCGGCGGCCTGTCTCACTCCGGACTGTATTGGCAGCAGTTCCCCAACCCAGGTTGGGTCATGACAGAGGAGTGCTGTCATCTTATGTTAACACCCAATGAAACAAAATCAAAATGCCAATCGTTTTCAGTACCTAAAGTCACTACTCTGTGACACCAGGGGCGTAGAATGACTGGGGAGGGCCCAGACTCAGTCCACAATTATGGGACCCCCCCCCAAGGGTTACTCCAAAGTCTTTTTCTTTTTGCTGCTCCACTAGCAGGATGGTTTGACATGATGCCAAGTAACAATATCCTTCTCTACCAAATTTTCCTGCCAGAACAACAAACACAAAATCCCTGCTCACTCTTTTGGACATCTCTAAAAACCATCTTTAAAGTAACCATCTTTAAAAACCTTACAAAAATCCACGTTTTTTAAAACCATCCTTAAAACAACCATTCTTAAAAACCAGTATGAACATCTTTTAGAAAACCTAAACCTCCAAAATTCTCTCAAAAACACTGAAACAGACAAAAGCAATAAGCGCACACAGAGCTTTAGCAAGAGAATTTTGTGCTTCAGCCCTTTTCCACAATATCACCGCACGACCCTACTGGAATTGTACAATCAAGATCTACATGGGCAAGCATGACCTAAAACTCACCCATCACCCTAACTGCCATTTTATATTATTCTATTTAATTATTTGAATACCTTTGATGTTACTTTGACGCTGCACAATTCTGGGCTGTGCTTAGGGCATGTCAATTGACATAACTGCTAACAAGAAAAGCTTTATTTAAACATTTCAAATTGCGTACAGTATAGTACATCAATATAAAATTTACTTTTATACACACATATGGAAAAGTCCAAAAATTATGTCATTCAAATAGAAAGAGGCAGACAGCAAGTTGAAACAAGGAAGAAGTTGGTCTTAAAGTGGGGTGGAACAGTGTCCAGGGAACCTCAGGCCTGTAGGCGAAACGTGGTCTGTGATAAGCTTTTATGTAGCCCCTTTCCAGATCCATTTCTTCCTGGCGCTGGCAGATGGGGGGGTCAGTGGGGCTGGCTCTATGGGGGGTGGGACTGGTGTTGGGAGATGGAAGTCAGTGGGGTAGGCTCTATTGGAGGAGGGATTGGTGTTGGAAGATGGAGGTCAATGAGGTGGGTTCCATGGGGGGAAGGACTAGAGTTGAGAGATGGGAATCAGAGGGGGTGCTATATTTATTTTTTTTATTTATTTTATTGTATTTATATGCCGCCCCTCATGCCTACTGTATCTCAGGGCGGCTTCCAACACAATATAAAACAATACATTAAAACATTAAAATCTACAATATCATCATTAAAACCCATTTAAAACACCCCCCCACAAATTTAGCCCACCCTCCTCTCCCTGCCTCTGAAGGCCTGGGAGAACAGCCATGTCTTACAGGCCCGATGGAAGGTCAACAGACTCGGGGCCAGCCATGATTCCTCTGGAAGGGAGTTCCACAGCTGGGGCCCCACCACCGAGAACGCCATCTCTGTTGTAGCCCCCTGTTTTATGCAGGAGACGTCCAGGAGGGCGCCCCAGTGGACCGGAGGGTCCGTTCTGAGTCACGAAGGGTGAGACAGTCCCTGTGGTATCCAGGTCCAAGACCGTGTAGGGTCTTATAGATCAAAGTCAAAACCTTGAATCTGACTCGGCACATTGCAGGCGGCCAGTGCAGTACATGGAGAACCAGTGTTATGTGCCCTCGTTGGCCCGTCCCTGTTAAGAGACGGGCCGCCGCACTCTGCAGTAGCTGCAACCTCCTGGCCAGCATCAGGGAAAACCCCACGTAGACCACTTTACAGTGGTCCAGCCTCGAGGTGATGAAGGCATGGATCAAAGTGGCCAGGTCAGGTCTGGAGATGTACGGGCGCAGCCCCCGCACCAGATACAGCTGGCGGAACACCGCCTTCACCACAATATCCACCTGCTGATCTAGATGGAGACCCGTGTCCAATAACACCCCCAGACTCTGAACCTGCTGGGCCACGGAGGGGTGCACCCCCTCCACAAGAGGGGGCAACACCTCCCCCACCCGGCCTACCACCATCACCTCCATCTTATCGGGATTGAGCTTCAGTCTGCTCTGCCATAGCCAACTTGCCACGGCCTCCAAACACTGAGACAGCATGGAGACGGCAGGGCCTGGGTCGGCTGAAAAAGAGAGGTAAAGCTGGGTGTCATCAGCATATTGGTGGCAACGCACACCAAACCCTCTCACAATCTCCCCCAGGGGCTGCATATATATATATTAAACAGTAAAGGAGACATATGAGGACGCTATATGAGGGGAGGTACTGGTGTTGGGAGATGGGGAGGGTTCTTTGGGGTGGGGATCAATGTTGGTAGATGGGGGTCAGTGGGGCAGGCTTTATGGGGGGGAGGGACCAGTGTTGGGAAATGGGGGTCCAGCTCTATGGGGAGAGGGACTGGTCATGGTGCTGGAGCATGGGGGTCAGTGGGGTGGGCTCCATGGGGGGAGGGCCTAGTGCTGGGGTATGGCTGGGGGTCAGTATTGTTGGACCAGTGTTGGGGGATCTATGGGGGGAGGGACCAGTGTTGAGGCATGGGGGACAGTGGGGTGGGTTCTATGGGGGGAAGGACCGGTGTTGGAATATGGGGTGAGGGGTCAGTGGGGCATGCTCTAGGAGGGAAAGGATGGCTACAACCTGCACACTTACCTTGCGCTTGGGCCCTCCCCCCTGCCGCTCAGATACAGGGTGGAGTCAGACCATACCACAGTCTCCCTTTGGGCTCTTGCTCTGCCCCGGTCCACCCAAGAAGGAGGCGGTGAGGGGCGTGGTGTTGTCCCAGAGGGAGCATAAACTCAGGCCAGCCAGCCAGCATTGTGGCTGACACATCTCAACTCTCTCTCATCCCCCAGGTTGGGCAGCGCTACCGCAGTGACAGTGAGTGAGCTGGGGTGGAGGAGCACAGTCTTCCCTCAGCATTTCCTGATCCAGAGGGGAGGGAGGAGCGCTGAGAAGAGCCCCCTCCCCCAGTGCTGGGAAGCTTCAGGCCCAGGTGTAGGGCAGAGGGGCAGGCATACCTCTCTGTCTGGTGCTGGCTGACCTCTTCTCACTCTCCACGTGTGCAGGCTCGGGCTGTTGGGGGCAGGGCAACAGATGGGAAAGCTGGCAGGCTGAAGTATGCCACTCTCTCAGCCTCCCACTGTGTGTCCCTGTGCACCTGATGTGTGCATACACCCGCTCCCAGCTCCCCTCTCGGACAGGCTCTGGGCCCCAGTGGACCCCCCAGAACCAGGTGCAACTGAGTCCCCCTCGCCCCACGCCATTATCACTACGCCACTGTGTGACACTGTCTGTATTTAAGACGCTAATGGAATATGCTAATGTGCAGATTTATATTATCAGTTTTTCATTTTGTGCTGCAGAATATGTATGGTTTATGAACTGAATCTCAGGACAATTTGCAGTACTGGACTGAATAGAATCAGGGTGACCACTATATCTAAGGGACCGGGATAATAATATCTCATTGCAGGTTGCTAAATTTCTCAACCAGGTTCTAAAAATGAAACTGAACCAGCTGGGACGTCATTAGAGGGTTGTGAGGGATGCTTCGGGTATTATTCTATTGTATTGTGTATTGATTTATATTATGTGATTATAATTGCAGTTTTAAGTGCAAAGCAATGAGTGTATTTGTTTGTTTGTATTTTTGGTTACAGAGAAAAAATAGGTTTCTCTGTAGCTTATTTACAGAGCAGAAACATCTTAGTAGCTAGAGCCGAAATCTCAAGAAGGATCAGGGATATTGCACGCCATGAAGATATGGCCTTGGTAAATAGTTCTCCCCCCCCGAGGCACTATTCTTCTGTGGCCCCAGAAGAAGGACAGATGGCAAATTATTGGCAAAGCAATCTAGCATCTGCACACTAGACTTAATTTATTCCCCTCAAGGGTGCTGGAGGGCCAACATGCGGGGGTTCCCTTCTGCGACAGGCTGTGCCCTTTTGACTTCCAGCAGGTCGAGACGGTGGCACATATTTTAATAGATTGCCAACTGTATCGGGATTTAAGACGGCAGCATCTAGACCCTAATTTGCATAGATTTTCAGGGCGTAATTCTCAGGAGCTAACAATAATCTTAATGAAGGATTAAGACCAGGAGATCACTGAAGCAGTAGCAACATTTCTTGTGAATTCAATCACTGTTAGAGATCGTTTTTTGAAATTTAAGGCTATTTAGATGTATAATGGTAGTCATGGCGTGGATACAGTCATGTGTTGGGTTATTGCTGGGTTGATGGAGGTTAAGAGGTGTATATTCTGGAGGAGCTTGTTTGTGTTAGGTTTTTTAACCCTGAAAGTAATTGATTTGGTTAAAGTATAATATGTGTAATGTTATAAGTATTTTGTTTTCGTACGGAATATTGTTTTGCCAGATATAGAGATTTTAAATGTTAAGGTTTACGGCTATGTCTTTTAGATACGCCATTTAAGATAATAAAGAATCTGACATCTGACATTTTTGGTTACAATGGCTTCGGCTAAGTAATAATAAACTTGAACTTGACCACTATATCTAGAAAATGAAAGTAGAGCTAAAGTGTTGAAGTTTCTGCTCAGGCATATTCAAAGTGAGCCACAATTTCCAATAACCCTGCCAAGATCCTTCAAAGTATAAACAAAAATAAAGTTTTGAAAAACAGGACAGTTTTCTCACACAGATAAGGAGGAGATTTTATGATCAGAAGACACAGGGTAAAAACAAATGTGGAGGTGACAGGGCAGTTCCCTGGTGCAGCTCAGGATGGGAAACTGTGGCTACCGCTCCCTGGGTTGGGGAGGGGCACCTAACAAACCCGTGGCCCTACGTTGGCCAGAGTGGACCATGTGGGCGGCCCCTGGGCCAGGCTGCACCTTGACAATTTTCCCAAGGGTACATCCTGGGCCAACTACCTGCCCACCCCAGGGCAGTCCTGGGCCAACATCTGGCTATGGAAACAGACAAATGGGTGGGTTCTGGGCCACAGCAGGCCACCGTCACATCTGTTTTTACCCAAAGTGAAGCTGAAATGGTTGTTGTAAAACTCGGATGGTTTTGTGATGTGAGCGCCTATTTCTCTGGATACTGAATGGAACTGAATTAATTCCTAGTACACTACCAGGTATTTGCCAGCTGGCTTCTCAAATTTTTATAAACTCTGTTCTGCTAAGCTCCAACTGTAAAATATCTATCACAAAGAAAATGAACCAGGCAGGCAGTTATAACACCCTGGAATGTAGATTTCATTGCTTTAAGAGGGAAATAAGTAGGACTCACATCTGAAAAAAAAAATCACAGACTGAATTTTAAAGTCTCTGAGAACTTGGTAATAATACAGAAAAAGAAAATATTTTCAGTCCTATCACAAAACTGTTACGCTAATTACAGAAAGTTCTCTCCTTTTTGCTGTCTCTTCCAAATGTTTAGTTTCTGGTTACTGTCAAGAAGCTACTTCTGAGCTCAGAGAGATCAGTCTTGGATGAAACCGTGTTTGAGGGCTGTGAAAGCATAATGCAACAGGAAATTGACCTTGCATCTTCAGGGAAGTACAACAGACCAAGTACTTGAGGATTTGTTATTATTATTGCTAGGGTTTTATTATGACCAGAGCTGCTGGTACGAAGTCACTAAAGAGGAGCATTGCCATTTACATTAAACAAACATTTGGCTTAGAAAAAGAGACAGAGAGAATGTACAAAATTATAAAGAAAGCAATCTCATTAGCCCATAAATATAACCAAGAAGTAATTAGTGTACTTAAAATGTTTAATTAGTCATATTTTACAAATAAAACATTTTTTCTAAAAGGCATTACTTTGTACTTATATTCATTTGTAGTGTTGCACTCACAAAGAAACATGTCTAAGGCTATTTTTAGATGGGATGTTCCCATGTGCGTCCACCCATTCCCCATGGACCCAAGCACCTGTCTGAAGGTGGAGTGGGTGGAGGTTCACTCCCATTACCTGTGGTGCGCCCCCTGCTGAAGAAATCATCTTTGGACGTGGATGTGCTTGACAGTTACCACCTGTCTCTAACTTCCCTTTTTAGGGAAGGTTATTGAGCAGGTGCTGCCACTCTAGCTCCAGGTGCATCTGGACAGCATCGGCTTCCTAGACCCTTTTCAATCTGGGTTCCGCCCCGGCTATGGCACTGAGACAGCGTTGGTGGCCTTGGTCGACGACCTCCGCCGGGAGATGGATGCAGGATGTTCAACATTTCTCATCCTGCTAGATCTCTCAGCCACTTTTGATACCTTGGACCATGGGCTGCTGTTGAGGCGGCTGCGTGACCTGGGGGGTCTGGATGGAACTGTTCTTGAATAGTTCCGTTCATCCCTCTCGGGGAGAGGCCAGCGGGTGGTGCTGGGGGATGAGACATTGTGCCCCTGCGCCTTATCATGCGGCGTTCCTCAGTGTTCTATTCTGTCTCCGTTATTATTTAATGTTTACATGCAGCCCTTGGGGGAGGTCGTGAGAGGGTTCAGGGTGCGGTGTCACCAATATGCTGATGATACTCAGCTGTACCTCTCTTTTTCAACTGACCCAGACCCTGCTGTCTCATTGCTATCCCAGTGTTTGGAGGCCATGGCGGAATGGATGCGGCAGAGCAGACTGAGGCTCAACCCCGATAAGACAGAGGTGATGGTGGTGGGGAGGGCGAGGGAGGTAGTGGCCCCCCTGATTGAGGGGTCCGCCCTTCTATAGCTCAGAAGGTCCAGAGTCTGGGGGTGATATTGGACGCAGACCTCCGCCTGGAGGCCCATGCAATGCCCACCCATGCCCTCACATGGAGCAAGCTGGGTTTTTCCCATTTGTTCCATACGGGGGCATGGTTGGGCAGTGCATAGGTGGGGGTGCACACCCAATGCACACCCTTCCCCTGATGTGTGAATAACCACCTCCACTCACCGGAAGTGTGCTGGTTGTGTGCTAGGAGGCAGCCTCTGTGACCCTAAGAGTCACATAAGGATGCCCCTGTGCAGAATATTATTCTGTGAACATAATTTGACATGGAAAATATTGAAAAACATTTCCAGCAACATGACTTCTATTAATATTGGACCTGAGGAAAAAATATTTTCTGGATAATTCTTAGGGATGGGTGGAACAGGTCGCGGTTCAGGTTTGGCCGTTCGGTTTGGCCGTTCAGTGCGGTCGCCGGGTTTGGGTTCGGCCGTTCTGTTCGGGTTCAGACGTTCGGAAACCAGTATCGCAAGAGGACAAGTCGGAAACCAGAAATTCGTGTGCGTGCGGAGCTGGGTGGCGAGTGAGTGTGTGTTTGGCTGTGTTGGTGTTCAGTTTGTGTGTTTTGGTTGTGTTTGTGTGTGCTGTTGTGGTTTTTGTGATTGGTGTGTGTTTTGTGTGTTGTGGGTGACTGTGTGTTTTGTGTGTGTGTGATTTTCAAATTAATTTTTTTTTAAAAAAAAGTGAAGAAGGCTGCTGTGTTGCTTCCCTGACTGGGGGCCAACTTTGTAGTCGAGGAGGAGGAGGAGGAGATCACTGCCCCGCCACGTAGTACACCTCCTGTGGTGGTGACCAGTTCCTCCGATGAGGAGCAAGCCTCAGGAGGTGCTGTCACCAGGTTTGTAAAACATTTTTTTACTTAACATCCCCAAGCACCCCAGGGAGGAGAGCGGGATTTGCACGTGCCAGCCAGGGCCTCCTTTCTAGTTGCAATCCCTAGCATCCCCTAGCACCCCAGGGAGGAGAGCAGGATTTGCATATGCCAGCCAGTGCCTCCTTTCTAGTTGCAATCCCTAGCATCCCCTAGCACCCCAGGGAGGAGGACAGGATTTGCACGTGCTTTCTAGTTGCAATCCCTAGCACCGCAAGGAGGGAGGACTAGAGGCATCATCATCATAAATGCATGATATTACTTTGGTGTTCTAAACCAAAGAGAGGAATCGGATGCCAGTCCCAGCTCTGCTACCACTGCCAGGCCAAGGAGGACCCCTAGGCCAAGGTCACCAGTGACACCCCCAGACATCTGGCGGTCAAGGTCGGATGTCTGGAGGTATTTTGACAAGGGTGACAGAGTTGCCACATGCAAAGTAAGGCATGGGGACTGGAACAATAGGGAATGAATTTCCCTATGACCTGTTAGGAACAGAAGTCCCCTGAAGAGAGAGATTGGCCACCCAGTCCACCCACTTGTGGAGACAGAATGCAGGCAGGGTTTGACAGACCATTGGTCTGACACAGTATGGCACTCCTTATGTTCCTATTTTTTTATGCTCTTTTTAGAACTGTAAGAAAGTTTCCCGCCGGCAGAGGGAGGGGACCATGTAAGGGCTCATCAATCACATTGAGAAGATCCATGGCATCAGAGTGAGGCGACAGGGTGACACTGATGAGGAGTCTTGAGTGGCAGCCGTGGAGCCTCAGCGCCAGAAGAAGGGGGGGAGGCAACCCTCCAATGGTGACATATAAGCCCTTCCCCCTCCTCCAGCCCTGACGTGGAGACCCCCGGGCCCAGGGAGGATGCAGAGGCCAAGGTACTTCAGGGCAAAGTGCAGCGGCCCACCCGGGACTATGTGAAGGAGATCCAGGAGTCCTCTGCCGCCTTGAGAACAGTCTGGTGGAACAATTGCAGGTGGTTCAGGTTGAGCGGCAGAAGGTGGAGGCATATGGCCAATATGTCTCCACCGAGCTGAACCGTGTGAAAATGTACCACCAGGCGGTCTCCAGGTGGCATACGGATGTGGCAGAGGCCGTGCAGTTTGCCGTGAGCCACGGCTTCGAGCTGGACGAGGCCCTGTGATGCGCCCCAACAGGTATTTTCTTTCCCCCAATTCCCGGGGAACAGGCCCAGAAACTCTTAGTTTACTTTATAAGTTTCCTTTACATGTTTGCTTTTGTTTTTAAAAATGTTACTGTTCTTGTTGTTGTGGTGGTGTTATTGCTATATGAATAGTTCTAATTAAATTTGTTATATTTATTGTTATAAGCTTTGTTTGATCTCCAATCTTTTATCCCTATGTGCTGAAGTTCTGACTGGCAGGTGGCAGAATCTCATACCAGCAGCACCTGCCATCCCATGTAGCGTAGTTATCAACCCAAAGATGTGCTGTGCCAGCCAGCAGCAGGGTTTCAACTAGCAGACAGCTCCCCCCCCCCGGAGGTGCAGGGTTTGTGTTTGTGTGGGTGGGTGTGACAGAGAGAAAGAGAGACAGACTCCTTGGCAGCGGGCAGCAGGCGAGGGGAACTGGTGGTCGGAGGGGCTTTTAATAATTTACAGCAGTTTCAGCAGGCATCCGTGGGTGGGTGCAGAGGAGTAGGCTTTTTGGAGGGTGCAGGCTGGCGTGTGGGCACCGGGCTTCTGGATGCAGCTGAATGGAATGCAGCCCCCAGTGACTGGAATGATGTCCCGAGAACCCTGATGGTGGGTCCTGGGGCTAGAGTGGCAGCTTCTAGATGTTGGCCACAGCCCTCCCTGCCTGTAACTTGGCCCCAGAACCCTGAGGGTGGGTCCTGGGGCTAGAGTGACAGCTTCAAGATACAGTGGCTAGAAAGATGGATAGACAGTGGCTAGAAAGATGGCTCTCTGTGAATGGAACGACACATCCAAGAACCCTGATGGTGGGTCCTGGGGCTGGAGTGGCAGCTTCTAGGTTTTGGCCACAGCCCTCTCTGCCAGTAACTTGGCCCCAGAACCCTGACGGTGGGTCCTGGGGCTGGAGTGGCTGTTTCTTGGTGTGGTTGAACAAAGTCTCTTGGTGCGAGGAATGATGGCCCCAGACCCATGATGGTGGGTCCTGGGGCTAGAGTGGCAGCTTCTAG
>QEPC01001360.1:5717202-5794219 GCA_003113815.1 Sphenodon punctatus
GGGGGGGGGGGGGGGTTGGAGAGATGGTGGCGTCATTCTCGGGCTGAAGCCGACAGATTACAGCATAGAGCTAGTTTATGAGCCTATGCGTGGCTATGCGGGCACCAAAGAGGGAGTTCTTTGCTGCCCTCATAGCATCCGCAAAATCCTATCCATCGAAGCTGTTCGAGGTTGTATGGGGGCTGGTCAGTCCGGCCTCCCTCAACCCTGGAGTTGAGTCATCATCTGCCCGCTGTGACCTTTTTGCGGATTATTTTGCAGAAAAAATAGCTCGTATTCACTAAGACCTAGATGCCGCTATTAATACAGTGGAGGAGGTAGAGGTGGTAGAAACCCTGACTTGTCCAATTTTGTGGGATCAATTTCAGTCGGTGACGCCCGCTGGCATGGTTGGGGTGCTGGGGGCTGTTCAAGCCACCTCTTGTGAACTAGATCTGTGCCCATCCTGGCTGATTAAGAGCTGCCGGAAGACAATGGGGCCATTGCTGGCTGGGGTGGACAACGCCTCTCTGCGGGAGGGCAGAGTGCTGGGCTGCCTCGAGGAGGCTGTGGTCAAGAACGCCTCTGCTCAAGAAACCATCACTTGACATTGACTCCCCTGCCAGTTATCGGCCTGTCTCTAACCTTCCCTTTTTAGGGAAGGTTATTGAAGGGGGAAGTGGCTCAACAGCTCCAAGAGCATCTCAACCACCTCGGTTATCTGGATCCCTCGGAGTCTGACTTTTGTCCAGGGTATGGCACTGAGACAGCATTAGTGGCTTTGTTGGATGATCTGTGCCACAAAAAGGATAAGGGTCGATTGAACCTTTTGGTCCTATTAGATCTGTCGGCTGCATTTGATACCATTAACCACGAGATTTTGGTGACGCACCTGTGGGGCAGTGCGGGGGTGGGCAGAATCGTTCTTGAATGGTTCCGCTCATTCAGGACCGGGAGAACTCAGTGGGTGGTGCTCGGTGATCATTTTTAATCTCATCGAAACCTCTCGTGTGGGTTCCCGCAGGGTTCTGTTTTTTCTCCTCTCCTTTACAATGTGTACATGCAGCCGCTTGGTAAGGTGATCAGAGAGTACGGGGTGAGCTGTCATCAGTATGCGGATGACACCCAACTGTACCTCTCATTTTCAACCAACCCAGGCCCGGCTGTCTCAGTGCTTACTAGGTGTCTGGCAGCTGTGGGGTACTGGATGAAGGCTAATCGACTGTGACTGAATCGTGACAAGATGGAGGTGATGTTAGTGGGTAAGTCGATGGAGCTGACAGCCGCCTCGGTTGAGGGGGTTTGTCCTCCACTGACTTCTCAGGTATGGAACCTGAGGGTGCTCCTCGATGCACAGCTCCATCTGGATCTCCAGCTGAAGGCTGTGGTGAAGAGTGCCTTCCACCAGTTACATCTGTGCAGCGGCTTCGGCCACTGGTTTCATTCTGGATCTGGCCACGATCATCCATGCTTTTATCACCTCTCGGTTAGACTACTGTAATGCGCTCTATGTGGGGCTACCTATGGTGATGGTTTGGAATCTGCAGCTGGTGCAAAATGCGGCAACCCAGCTCCTGGTGGGGCTGGGCCGCCGAGAGCACATTACACCAGTGCTCCGATCTCTGCACTGTCTGCCAATTGTTTTCCAGGCCTGATTCAAAGTGTTGGTTTTGGCCTATAAAACCTTACATGGTCTGGGTCCTGCCTATTTGCGAGACCGCCTCACTCCTCGGGTTCTGGACCGGCCCATGTGGTAATCTCGGGGTGCCCTGTTGGAGGTTCCTTGGAATTCCCGGGAGGCCACGCAGGACAGGGCGTTCTCGGTGGCTGCACTGTGCCTTTGGAATTCCCTCCCGGTGGGGACCCGTCTGGCCCCAGACCTCCCGGTTTTCCACAGGAATTGTAAGACCTGGCTATTACATCAGGCATTTGGTGAGGGAGAAGGGTGAGGGTGGATGGCGTGGTGGGTATTATGGGTTTTTGTTCTCCTCATTTTTATTGTTATTTTTACTATATGATATTTTATATGTTTTAAATGTATTTTATTGATTGACTTTGTTAACTGCCCCGGGCTGCCTGTGGCAGGAGGGGCGGGGTATAATTTTTTTAAATAAATAAATAAATAAATAAATACCCTGCCCCTCTTGCCATAGGCGATTCGCGGTGGCTCACACTTTAACAACCACACACATAATATAAAATATATAAATACAGCATAAAAATAAAACAATATAAAATGGTACAAAAACTCTAATAGTATAAAAACTCTAACTGTGTGAATAAAAATAAACCCGAAGAGTGTAAAATAAAACCCTCAACCTGAACAAATAAACCCAGCCCCTTCTTCCTCACCAAACAGCTGGCGGAAGAGCCAGGTTTTACGCTTTCACTGGAAGGCGAGAAGGTTCAGGCTGAGGTGAACCTCCACTGGTGGGGAGTTCCAGAGTGATGGCACATCCACTGAGAATGCCCTTCTGTCTGTCTTAACCCTACAATAGTATGGGACTTCTAGGAGGGCGCCGCCGGATGACCACAGGGACTGGCCAGGGGCCCAGGTGGTGAGGCGATCACACAGATAAGTAGGGCCCAGGCCATGTAAGGCTTTAAAGGTCAACACCAGCATCCTGAATTGGGCCTAGAAAACAATAGGCAGCCAGTGCAATTCTCGGAGCACAGGTGTAATGTACTCCCTGTGTCCCACCCCTGTGAGGAGGCGAGCTGCCGTATTCTGCACTAACTGAAGCTTCCGGAATGTCGCCATGGGCAGCCCCACGTAGAGCACATTGCAATAGTCTAGCCTCGAGGTGATGAACGCACGGCTGCTTTTGATACCGTTGACCATGAGATGTTGGTAACTCACCTGCATGACTGTTCTGGGGTGGGTGGGACTGTTCTCGAATGGTGATATTTCTATTCCTCCCATTTGGTAATATTTTAAAGTTGTTTTTAATGTTATAATTTTAAATGTTGTTTGCCGCCCAAATCTGCCTGTGGCAGGATGGGTGGGATATAAATGTTTTAAATAAATAAATAAATAAATTCCTGACTGGAAGAACTCAGCGAGTGGTGCTCGGGGACCATTTTTCATCTCCCTGGGACCTCTTGTGTGGAGTTCCGTAGGGTTCCATTCTGTCCCCTCTCCTGTTCAATGTATATATGTAGCCTCTGGGTGAGGTCATGAGGAGCTCTGGAGTTGGTTGTCATCAATATGTTGATGACACTCAACTCTATCTCTCTTTTTCATCTGACCCAGACCCTGCAGTCTTGGTGCTTACATGATGTCTGGCAGCTGTGGGGGACTGGATGAGGGCGAGCTAACTGAAGTTGGACCCCGACAAGATGGAAGTGATGTTTGTGGGGAAGGCAGTGGGTGTGGTGTCCCCCATCATTGATGGAGTTCACCACCCACTGGTTCCCCAGGTTTGGAATCTGGGAGTGCTCCTTAATTCACAGCTTCATCTAGATGCCCAGGTTGGAGCTGCAGCGAGGAGAGCATTCTGCCAGCTACACCTGGTGCGATGGCTTTGGCCACATGTCTCAAACTCTGACCTGGCCACTATCATCCACACTTTCATCACCTCAAGACTGGACTTTTGTAACGCGCTCTACGTGGGGCTGCCCATGGTGATGGTTTGGAGACAGCAGCTGGTGAAGAATGCGGCGGCACATCTCCTTATGGGAACGGGTTGCAGGGAGCATATTAAACTGATGCTCTATTCTCTGAACTGGCTACTTATAGTCTTCTGGGCCTGATTAAAGGTGCTGGTTCTTACCTATAAAGCCCTATATAGCTTGAGCCCCATCTACCTGCAGGATCACCTCACTCCCGTGCTCTGGATTGGCCCCTGCGGTCAACCAGGAGCACCCTTCTCAAAGTCCCCCAGGTATCCCGGAGGGTGACTATGGAGAGGGCGTTCTTGGTGGCCATGCCAAGGCTGTGGAACTTCCTCTCAGCAAAGGCCCTGGTGGCCCCAGACCTCTCCTCTTTTCAATGCCAGTACAAGACCTAGCTCTTTTGTCAGGCCTTTGATGATGGAAATGGGTAAGGGTGGTTTTCAATTTTTATGGAAGGTTTTAAGGGTGGGGTATTTTTTTCCCTCCCTCCTCTTTTCCCAGGGGGATATTTCCCCCCTTTTTTCCTCTCGTCCCCCCTTTTTAGATGTTTTGTGTGTGTGGTTTGTGTATTTAGATATGTGTATTTTTATATTTGTATATATTGTAAGCCACCCCAAGCTACATTTGGCAGGAGGGGTGGGATATCAAATGTTTTAATAAATAAATAAATAAATAAATATTATTATTAGCAAGCATTTATATTGCACCAGCAATGTACCTGGTGCTTTAAAAAGTAATAAAATAGACATGATCCCTGCCCAAGGGCTTACAATCTGAGAGACCGGGGGGAGGGGGAGACAAAGTAAAGGGAAAAGAGGGAGAGACAAGCAGTGTAACATTCACAAAGATGTGAGGTCCCGGGTGCACGTGCTTGTCTTGGTTACATCAAGAATGATAGCTGGCTGGTTCATGTGGTGAGGAGCCGGATATGAGTACACAGACCTCGGGTAACAGATTGTACTGGATGGAGAGTATCAGCAGGAGTTAGGTGAGGGGAAAGAGGAGTTGGGGAGGGCAGAGAGGAAGAGGTGGGTCTTGAGTAGGGATTTGAAGGTACGAAGGAAGGGACGAGGTGAATGTGGGCAGGGAGGGAGTTCCAGGAGTGGAAGGCAGCTAGGGAGAAGGGACTAATGCGATTAGGGGAGCAAGGGAAGCATGGGAGGGTGAGAGAGGGGACGGAGGAGGAGTGGAGTTCATGGACTGGAGTATGGAGGAAATTAGCGCAGAGAGGTAGGGGAGAGCAAGGTTGTTTATAGCTTTATAGGTGAAGACAAGGAGCTTCTGTAGGATTCATTCAGGAAGGGTGAGCTAGTGAAGAGAGGAGAGGAGGGGATGCATATGTTTGAAGCGATGGGCGAGGTGGATGACCCTGGCAGCAGAGTTTTGGATGGAGATAAGGGGAGAAAGGGGAGAGTGGGGGAGGCCAGTGAGAAGGAGGTTACAGTAATCGAGATGAGAGATGACCAGGGCATGAACAAGGGTTTTGGCAGAGGAGACAGAAAAAGAAGGACAAATCTTAGCAACGTTATGGAGGGAGAAGCGACAGGATTTGGCAACAGAGTCGATGTAGGGTTTAAAAGAAAGGGGTGAGTCAAAGATGAAGCCTAAGCTACGGGCTTGGGGGACAGGATGGATGGTGACCCCGTCGATACGGCTCGACATGGAAAAGGGAGAGGCAGGATGATGGGGAAGATAAGGAGTTCAGTTTTAGCCATGCTAAGTTTGAGTTGACACTGAGACATCCAGGTAGAGATATCAGAGAGACAACTGGTGAGATGAGCTTGAACAGATGGAGAGAGAGAGAGAGAGAGTAGAGAGAGAGAGTTGAGTGTCATCAGCATAGAGGTGATATTGGAAGCCATGGGAGGCAATAAGTTTGCCTAGGAACAGGGTGTAGATAGAGAATTGGAGGGGGCCAAGGACAGAGCCTTGAGGAACACCATCCGAGAGGGGAAGGGAGGAGGAGGTGGAGTTGGCAAGAGACACATTGAAGGAGCTTTCAGAGAGACAGGAGGAGAACCAGTGGAGGACGGAGTCACGGAAACCAAGGGAGTGAAGTGAGTCCAGCAAGAGTGAGTGATCATGGTCAACAGTATTGAAGGCATCAGAGAGGTCGAGGAGGACAAGAATGGAGGACAAGAGAGTTCAAGGAGGACAATAAATGATAGTGGCGAGATCCGAGTCCAAGACATATGGGCGGAGCCTTTTCACCAGATGTAATTGGCGGAAGGCGCTCCTAGGCACAGCCAACACCTGAGACTCCAGGCGATACCTGGGGTTCAAGCTGTTTAGGACTTTATAGGTTAAAACCAACACCTTGAATTGTGCCTGGAAAGCTATTGGCAGCCAGTGTAGACTCCAGAGCACCAGTGTAATGTGCTCCTGGTGACCCGTCCCTGATAGAAGGCAGGCCACCGCGTTCTGCACCAAATGCAGTTTCCAAACAGTCTTCAAGGGCAGCCCCATGTAGAGCACATTGCATAGTCTAGCCTTGAGATTATGGAGGCATGGATGACAGTGGCTAAATCTGAAAAAAATGGTCATAGCCTCCTCACCAGACCAAATTGGTGGAAGGCACTCCTGGCCACTGCCGCAACCTCACCATCCAGGTGCAGCAGTGGATCCAGGAGCATTCCAAAGCTGCAAACCATAACCAAGGGAGGCCAGACCCCATCAATGACAGTGCTTCCCACCTCCCCTAGGTCACAAGATTGGCCAAACATCATCACTTTGGTCTTGTTTGGATTCAGCTTCAATCAGCTTCAATCCAGTCCCCAACAGCAGTCAGGCACTGGGTAAGCATCAAGACTGCAGGACCTGGGTCAGATGAACAAGAGAGACAGAGCTGTGTGTCATCCACATATTGATGGCTCCTCACTCCCAATCTCTGAACAATCTCAACAATGGGTCTGAGATACACATCGAACAGGAGTGGGGAAAGATGGAACCCTGAGGGATTCCACAATAGAGCTCCTGAGGGGACGACTAACCTCTCCCCATCACCACCCTCTGGGTTTTCCCAAACAGGAATGATTGGAACCACTCAAGAGCAATCCCACACACACCAGTCAGGACTCACAGCCATGTCAACAACCTCCCATGGTCAATGGTATCAAAGGCCTGAAAGATCTAACAAAATCAGCAGGGTAAAGTTCCTCTTGTCAATTTCCAAGCAGAGATTGTTAACCAAGGCCACAAGCGCAGTCTCAGTGCCATGCCCAGGATGAAAACCTGACTGAAATTGGTTTAGCCGATAGCATTGAGATATGCCTGGAGCTGCAAGGCTATCACCCGCTCAATTAACTTCCCTAAAAAGGGGAGGTTAGAAATGGAATGATAGCTGGTGGGGGAGTCAACATCAAGAGATGGTTTCTTGATCAGGGGACGGACGACTACAGTTTTGAGTCACGCTGCCCTCCCTAAGGGAAGCATTGATAACCCCAGCCAGCAACACCTTGAGTGTCTCCCAGCTCGCTTTCACCAGCCAGGACGGGCATTGACCTAATTTACAACTGATTGCCTGTACCCCTCCAAGCACATCCTCCGCATCCATGCTCATTGCAATGAAAATAATGTTTTTAAAGCCAGATAAAACCCACCTAGAAACTTGACAGCTCTCCCTCCCTGTCTCTTTCGTCTTATGATTCTACATCAGTTTTTAAGAAACACATAGCATTACCTGTTAATTCACTCTATGCTTCTCTGACAAAGTCAGTGAACATCCAAAATATGTGCTTTTCATATTTACTTCTCTTGCAGATCTTAGACAGCTAGATTTATTATACTGCAATGGAACATGAATGCTTAAAACCACTTTCTTAGTTTTTCTGTGCTTTATTTAAACGAATAAAATGGTACAATCTTCCATTCTTGTAATTTGTCTGTCTAATTATGAAATGTAAAGTTCTGAATAAAAACATTTCCCATGAAATTCCTGGGTATTTTTTTTTAGGAGCATTAAAATTTATATTTTAGCTTTAGTTTGTCTGGAGATTTTATGGATAGGAAAAACCTGGCATTCCCTGGCTCAGGGAGTGCTCCCCGGCCCGGGGGCAGTGTGCTACCTGGGCCTGCGCTTGGGGATGGGTGGAGGGTCATTCCCCTCCACCCATCCCCAAGCCTGAGCGGCCATATGGATTCCGACCGAATCACTTACCTGATCCGCTGCCGGTGCTGCCGGTGCTGCCGCTACCGCCGCCTCCGGACTGGACCCCGTGCCACCCCACCCCCCCTCCGCTGCCTGGCACAATCTCTCAGCCAGGGGGAATGAGGGAGAGAGAGAGGCAGAGGCCCCGCCTCTCCCTCAGTTCCCCTGGCTGAAACAGCCAGGCAGGCAGCGGAGGGAGCCAGCAGTGTGAGGGAGAGGTGGGCCCTCTGCCTTCTTTTCCCTCACTTCCATAGAAAATGAGGGAAGAAGCAGAGACCCTGCCTCTCCCTCACTCGGGTGCCCCACCTCCAGTGCCTGTCAGTCTCTCAGCCAGGGGAACAGAGGGAAAGGCAGAGCCTCTGTCTCTCATTCCCCCTGGCCGAGACTGTGATGGCAGCGGAGGGAGGGGCACGGAGTGTGGGAGAGGTGGGCCCTCTGCCTCTCCCTCCCTCCTGCTGTCCCCCCACCTGACCTGATCTGATTTTTTAAAAACAAAAACGATTTAAAACAAAACAAAACAAAAAAACCCAAACCCGCGGGGCCCCTAAGTGCGGGGTCCTGGGCGTCCACCCCTAACCACCCTATGATAAGGCTGGCCCTGATCCCTGGATATGATTCAGAATGGTAAATTTGATTATTTAAAGATCAAAGGAATCTAATATCACCTCACAGTGCATGTGTAGCTCATATAAACATGAAGCTGTGTGTGAACCAAGAGAAGAGACTTAAATCCAGTTATATAAAGCAAAACTAAAAACATATAGTTACCCCTCTCGCATCGGCGTTAATGGAAGTTTTATATGTAGAGAATAGAAAATAGACTGAGCAAAAAGGATGAAATTCAAGGTACCAGAAAACAAAAAGAACACATTGCAAAGGATCCCAGTATTTGAATGTCTTGTGCATGAGAAGGAAGAAGGGAGGAATATACTGCCAATCCCCTTCAAGTCCCATCAATATAAAGGACTAGCTGCAAGGCTGGTGCTCAGCCACTCCTCAGTCATCATTCCATTACCTATGCTGGAATTACTGCTGCCTCCCCAATGTGCTCCACTTCTCCTTCCCTTCCCATGACTCCAATGATGGCTTGAATATTTTGGTTGTCTTTTATATTTGCAAAACAGTAGGATAAGCAATCTGCTAAATAGGTGTATGAATCTACCAAGTAACCCAACTCTGCCTTTTTCCTGGTAGGAACTGGATCTAGCGGCCAGATCCAGGAATTTGAAAGGGCCATATAACAATTAGCCACAGGTGGCATTTGGCCCCCAGACCTGAGATTCCCCACCGCATCCCTTATGTAGTGTACTGTGAACACTTATTTATAAATTGCATCTTATGGTTAGCCAATAACTACCCATGAGCTATGAGGGAGATGAGGGTTCTCCCAAGGACAGAGAATGGTGGTGTGGAGTTAGGTCCGGACCCCTGGTGCTGCCTCTTACTATTGCTTTGCTTTTGGAGCTGCTGCTCTGTGTCCTGTTGAGAAACAGCAGTGTGGAGGCAGGTTCTTGGGAGGAGCTAGCAGCAGCGGCGGGAGCAACACCAGGTCCCTCCACCGCTTCTTCTGACTCAGCTGCCTGGTACTCCTCAGCAACAAGTGGTTGTAACAGGAACAGCACTGACTCCCCCATCCCTTTTATACTGCCACTGCTCCTGCTCCGGAGGAGTTGCACGTAGCAAGGTCCTGTTTAGATTTAGATTTTCAATTTATTTATTTATTTATTTAGGAACGGGCATTTCGCCATGGCCAGAATACAAAAGACAGCTCAGTATAAGCACATAGTTAAAATACAAAAGTAATAAACCACAAAGTACAAATATATACATTTGGACACAAGAGCATAAGCTCCAGATCAATTAAATTAAATAACACCTCATAGAATGCTCAATAAAACACATAATTAAAATACAAAAATAATAAACCACGGGATACAAATATATAGATTTAAAGTAATAAGCCACAAGGTACAGATATATAAAATTGTCCTGTTTAGATTTCACAACATTTACATGCAACTGTCTTACCCTCATGGTGGGCACAGACAGTGCCTTATGTGAGTGGGTACTCGCAGCACTGGGTGTTTTTACACACACATTTCTCCTGGATGTTTGCTGTTATATTCTGAACTTTCTGTGTGTCTAAATCACTCACCCAGATCTTAAACAGCCGGATCTTTGAACTTCTGCGTAGAACTTCTCCCAGAACTTTTGGGTGTAAAAAGTTCTCCTGGTAAACTGCTTTGCTCCAGGCAGCTGTGGTCACTTGGTTTCCATGGCAGCTTGTCACATCTACAACTGCGGCTACTTTAGGCTACCTCAGGGCAGTTTTTGTGTGAAGAATGCATCCAAGAACTGCCTCAGGGCAACGTGTGTGTGAAAAATGAATCTGGAACTTACTTGTGGACTTGTAAACCCAGAAGATTGACAAATCCGAAACTTTAACGTGTGTGTAAAAATGCCCAGTCTCTCAAACTCCATTAGTTCAGATATGTCCTCTAATATTATTTGTCTTACTTTATATTTGATTCTTACTCTAAATGTATTCTAAGCTATTCAATTTCACTTGCAGATGATGCAGGAAATGTGTCTTCTCCAAGCCCATGTTAGTCTCAGATAGCTTTGTCACCTGTCTCAAAATGCAGATCTGTCAACACTACCACTTCTGCAGAGAAGAGACAGAATATGATTGAAATACCTCCGTTTTTTTTGCTTGTTGTGACAATGGAAAGTATCTCGGGCACCCCTAGCTTTTCAAGAGGCTATTCAATCATTGTATCTGCTCTGAAATAGAAGAATATCACATCACAAAAGATTTCAACAGATACTGAACTTTTTTCTTCACTACCTTGCTTTCATAACTAGGAGCCAAAAGAATATTCCAGCTTAGTTTAAGCCGGACTAGTATATCGTCTGTCTGACAAACTACGGAAGTTATCCTGTAAACTCTCATTCTGTTGTGTAACTCCTTTTCATATGGGTTCAGATTTTTATACCTTGACAAACCCAGAACATTGTTTTTTAAAAAATAATAGTTTTATTAAAGCAACCGGCACTGTTTGAAAAGTAAGATACTGTTCAGTGCTTCTGGCCTGTCCATTTGTATCCTTCCTGCCTCACTATGAGAAAGACATGAAGAAACAGGACGCGGGTGCTAGTCTACATAGGGAATAACCCAGTCCCCTTGTTTTGTGTCCCTTTGTTTTACTTTCACTCACAGATCTGACAGGGAAGGAGCTATATTTAAGAGGCATTCATATACACACTTTCTTCTTTTTCTTCCGGATATGCACAAGCAACAGTTATTCTCTACCCAGGCTTATTGGTCATGAAAATTGAGTGTGATCAGACCTGGTTCTAGAAACCAGCTAGTCACCATATTGAGAGTTGCAAAGGAATTTTTCCTTACACCTAGAGGGAAGGTGGATGCAATGGGGTTGGGGTCTTTCCACACTCCCCCCCTCCTGACCAGTCGTGACTCAGTTTCCCCACTTACACTGTCCAGTGACCACAGTTCTCTCCAGAACTGTTCCAATCTGTAAAGGAGTAACTATCCTGCCATCTGAGTCCCAACTCTGCCTGGTTCCCAGTAGCTTGTCTATGGCCCTTTTCAAACGGACGCAGGTGCATGGAGGGATGGTAGATGGCATGGTTGGTGGGTAGTGCTTGGGGGTGCATTCCCATAGACCCCCATTCACATCCACTCACAGAGCATTCAGCATTGGTGCCCGTTGCTCCATGCGTGGGCGGGGGGGGGATCCATTTCAAAAAGGCATATGCAAACAACCTTAATAAAGTAAGATAATATGGCCCTTTACAAACAGGTTCAGGTGGGGGGGGGATGGGTGAGCAGCACGGTGGGTGGGCAGTGCATGGGGGGGTGTTCTCATGGACCCCCACCCACCTCAAATCATCTCCATGCACGGAGCATCCATCATTGGCACCTGTTGTTCCGTGCACGGGTTGTGGGTGGAGGTGGGTGGAGCATGGGAGTATGCACACACACCCATCCACCAGCCATAGGGTTCTCGCGGATGCTCACCCATTCCCCTTGCACCCGCTGCGGTGTTCAAACAGACACCACACACACACACACCCGCACATGTGGATGTGGGGGGGGGGAGGAGGGTGTCTGTTTGAAAAGGGCCTATAACTTTCCAATGAATGTATGCAATTTATCTGCACAGAAGTAACACATATTGGTGACTTTTTAACACCACTTTTCTCTTTCATAACACAAGAAAATCATTAACATTGCATTCAACATCATGGATTTTAAATTAATTTTTCATTTATCTTCATGTAACAAGTGTGGAGAAAGAACTTACGAAAAAAGAAAGACATATCAGGAAAATAACAGTTATATAATTGGGGAATATACTATAAAGCAATATTGAATTTGGTTTGATTTAATTTAGGGATGGGCGAACAGAACCAAGTTCGGAAATTTGGTTCGGTTCAGTTTGGAAATTCAGTTCGGTTCAGAAGTTTGGTTCAGTCGACCGAACTATTCGAGTTAGGTCCGAACTCTGAACTTCTAAAAAAAGGTCAGAAATTCAAACCCCATTGAACTAAATGGAATATTATCTTTTAGGGATGGGCGAACAGAGCCGAGTTCGGAAATTTGGTGAAGTTCGGTTCAAAAATCAAGTTTGGTTCGGAAGTTTGGTTCAGTCTACCGAACTGGTCGAGTTCGGTCCGAACTCTGAACTTCCAAACCACGTTCGCCCATCCCTATGATTTATTGTTCTGATGCATGCTGTTTAATTTCCATAAATGAATACACCTGGAAATCTGCCATCATGCTGGATGGTGAAGGTGGATATTATTTTGAAAAGTCAACATTTAACAAGTTTGAATAGTGGTGAACAAAGATTTTCTGTCAACATTAGGTATTGTTATATTTTTTTCATTTGTGCTGTCATTATCTTAGAAAAAGTTTTCCAGTTTCTAAGAATATTTCTTGTAAGGCTCACCCCACCCCCATTACTTACATTTGTTTTCACTAGGTTGTATTAACCTACCATACAGAGAGAGTTAGGCATATCTCTCTGTTGTTACAGAGAAGGTTTAAACAGACTGAAGGGGAGAAATATGTTATCCAGAAGAAGCGGTATTTTCACCTACAAGAAAAGTAGGGATTAGGTATTTCATTTACAAAACATTTCCAATTTACTGTAAAATCTGTTACCATTTCTCCATGCATTCATTGACATTTTATGCCAATTCAAGAAATAATTTTAAAATCTTATATTAATAAATAAATGTGAAAATACATTGTGCCTTTTGACATTCTAGAAAGAGGTAAAAATGTAGAATAACATTAATATTAAATTATAAAACTGATAAAGTTTTGGTCTTGATATTTTACAATAGTTTTTCTATCCAGTTTAGGCCCTTTTTACGTGGGCCTCTCCCTGTCATAAACATGCAGAAATCTGCATGTTTATGAGTGGGAGAGGCCTGTGTGAAGGAAACAGTGCGGGTGTACATGGTGAGTAGGGGGCATGTGCGCTCCCGCCTAACACTCATCCCCACTCACCCCCCCATCCCTACACACGGAGTAACTGGGGGAAAGGGAGGTTGCTCCCTGCATGGGGATGAGTGAGGGGTGAGTGGGGATGTGTGTGCAGCCATGCACGCCCGCCCATCCACCGCGCACACACCGGCCAGATGACATACCCCGACCAGGCGGCGCCATGTAAAAACGGCCTTAGATGGAAAGCAAACAGATGTAAATGAGCAAACATATAATTTCAAATTCATAGAACAGTAATGCACTGTATTTCACAACAAAACTAAAAAATTGCCAACAATGAGAGAACACCTCAATAATGTAAGGCAGGGGTGGGAAACCTCACTGAAGGAGTGAGATCAGGGGAAGGGAACAGAGATAATTAAAGACTAATGTGGATGTTCCATGGCACAGATCCATGATGTGTAGACCTTCCTCTTCCCAAGTGCAGCCCTTAAGCTGGGTGTCCACAACTTCTCTGTGGTCCTCAGAGCTTCTATTAATGCCCCTGGGAAAGGAAAGCTTCCCAACACTGATGCAAGGGTTAATTTCAAGGTTTTTCAAGTGTCTTTGAAAAACAATAAACAAAAAAATGCCTCCAAAATTAGAAGCCATGGACATTCAGAGTTCAATTTAAACTTTTAAGAAACCCCCAAAAGCATGGAGGCATCCTAGAAAACATTAACTCAGTTCCTATGAACTTGATCTATGTCCCTTCATAGATCCATGGAAGGGCATAGGAAAACCCACTGTGATGAATGTATTCATCAGGTATAGGGGAACTTTTATCATGATAAAAACGTGAGCCACCCAGGTAGAGTGAGCCATCCTGAAAATGAGTACATGCTTCATGGACCAGATAGGAGTTTGAGGAGGGGGAGTGCTTAAAGGACGTGCCCAGGACAGGGGAAGGAAGAGAAGGATCCAGATCATAGATCCATCCCATATCACTGAGTGCATGCCTTCATCTTTCTCCACTCCATTCTCCCTGAGTACACTACTTCAGTGCTTGAGGGCAGAGGCTGGATCCATGAACCAGATCCAGGAATTGGAGAGGGACCAAATAGAAACAGCCACAACCCAGATTTGGCCCACAGACTGGAGGTTCTCTCCCCTTCCTCCCCCAGTCTATAGCAAATAGTTTAATCTTATCAGCGACAATAATCTGCCCATCAGAATTGTTCAAGTTTGTTCAAATGCAAGCCAATGCACAACCAATATCGTCCCAAGACACCCAAACATTATTTCCAAAGCATCCATTAAATGTACTCTGCCACTGTCACATGCCCTGTTGATAAACACCAAAGCTTGCTTTCTCTTTTAATGTTCTTGGAAACATTGGATGCTTTTAGATGGACACAGAGGCAGCCCACTTCCAACCCCGCCTGTGTCAGCTTCAGACAGGACCAAATACAGGAGATGTTTCCCAGGCGCCCCATATTAATAGAACTGAGCTGAGAAACATAACTACAGTAGGAATCACAAACAACATATTCAGTAGATATTTGCAGCCTATTCTCTGGGACTTATTCTCTTTTGCTGTGACTTGACAGGCTCCAACTGAGTAAATGAGTGCCTGTAGCCAGGGCACTGAGCTCAGCCACAGGGAGTGGGGAGCATTGGTCTAGATGATCAGTTCTGCTGCAAGTTTAAAGTCCTAATATCCTGCTTTATTGTCTGCACAGGACAACACACAAATCCCTACTAGCATAGTGTGTATTAGGGAGTATACTGTAACTTTGGGTAAAAACAGACGTGATGCAGGTCACCGACTCACTGCATGTCTGGTCCCGAGCTGCCAGATCTTGGTACAGAAATGTCCTGGGGCGGGTAGGTGACTGGCCCGGGATGTACCCTGGGCCCAATCTTGGGCGCCCATTCCAGGCCAAGGAATGCCCAAGCAGGCTAATGTGTGTGTTTGGTCCTGCATGGATGCCCATCATGGCATACCGGGAGTGGGGTGGACCAGCCACCTGCATATCTCTTGTGGCCCCACCCCTACCCGGGTCAAGCAGGTGGGGAACGACTCTCCTGGTAGCAGGCATATTTGTTCAGTGCCACCTACTCATTTGTAGTCTTATTTAAACATGTATCATTTTGCCATTCAGTCTGATTGTGAGTGAATAGTTTCATGATTACAACACTAATGACTTGTATCAGTTGTATTTGTTTGAGGTGCTTTAGTTATGATTTTTGAAAGCTTGCAGTTGGAAATACCAGTCAGGTAGAAGCAATGAGGTCAGTGTCAGGAAGTATAGAGAAGAGGAGGAGAGAAGAAAGAGAGGGGAAAAAATCCCAAACTTTCTTGATCATATAATGAACACAAAGTAACCTATATGGAATGGGGGGGGGGTGTAGGAGGGGGTCATTGTTGACAGCTGGGGCTTGAGGGCTGCTCCGCTCACTTTCCCCCCCCACCCTTGCAGGGGTGGGGCTGCAGAAGAGACACTTTCAGCTTGCTCCCCATTTCACCGGGGGTGGCCAGAGGCTGTGCCGGAGGTGCATGCCGGAGGTGTGTACCAAAGGGCCACGTCGAAAGGGGCCTGCCCTTTGGCCGTGCCCTTTGGTAGGGCCCTGCAGTGGAAATGGAGGGGGTAATGTATAGGAGGGGTATTGTTAATTTGTTTATGCTACAGTTTGTTAGAATAACTCCCCTCAGTGAGAGGGAGGAGGAGATAAAAGTAGGTGGCCTGTCCTGGTGGCAGCAGATGAAGAGGGAAGGAGATACTCATGTTGGCCCTGGGGTGTCGGGACTTGGGAGCCAAAGTGAGGAGTTGTGGAGGCAGCAATATTTAATGTTTGGATGTGGGTGGGTTTTTTGGTTTTGTATTTTCAAATGATGTTGTAAATTGTGGGGTTGATGGTATTATGTTTATGTATATTAATGTCCTCTGCATAGGACTTGTGATAATTTGTGAGTACCATGGTCCTCTGTGTAGGATCCACGCTTAGAGTGGACTGATTTGTGAGCCGCCACGAGCTGACCTTGTCATGAGAGAGTGGGATATAAAAATCAAATCAAATCAAATCAAATCAAATCAATGTGACTTTCTAAAAAGCCAAATTATTTATAGCATATTCCTTGCATGGTACTTTAAGTCAAAAATAAAAACATCAACTTTGCTACTTCTAGCCAGCAGAGAGGGCCATGTTTAAAAAAAAAGGCAAAAAGAACATTAGGACAGAGATGTTTGGTTAGTAATAGTATTCCGGGTATCCATGGATAATACAAGTTTTTGCTAGCTTAGCTGAATTAGGGCTGTCTAGTCAGGCATTATGTGGGTTAAATCTTAACCAGCAAAAATGTCTGTTGTGGTCCAGAGTGGGTGTTTTCAGACGTTACGAGATCACAGTCTACCACAGTCAATTCCCTGTGACTGCGTAACGTCTGATGAGGGGAATGGATGTTCCCCCCCAGATGTTCACCACGGTCAATCACGGTGGGGAATCACATTCACCACTCGATCGACTGTACCTGCGGAGTCGGCGGTGATCGCGTGGTGAAGGCGATTCCCTGCTGCGATGAACCGAGCCGTCATGTCTGGACAGCAGCCATGGCCCGGAATCCCTGCAGGGATTCCGGCCCGTGGTCAATTTGGGCGGGCACTGCAGCCGCATTGGCAGCGGCACCCGCCCGTCTCCCCGGAGGGCAGGCGGCAGGGAGCGGGGGGGTGGGGCCATGCTGTCACATGTTGCACCGTGTGGCCCCACCCCCTCCCCGATTCCCTTCCGGGAGCCCCTGGCACGTCTGTTAGGCTGTGACGCGGTGGCCCCGGTGGGGGATCAACAGATTGGTTCCGTGACAGAGTCAATTGGCCCCGTCACGTCTGAAAACACCCAGTGTTGGATGTTGCTCACCAGGAGGATGTGGCAGAATTACTTAGGTGGAAAGTAGCACCTTGGTTAGTGCAGAATAAAAACATATTTGGTCTGGAATGCTACTTAAATGTCATCCCCTCCCGTGACTTACGCAGGATTTTTATGAGGGCGAGATTCCATTTATTAGAATCAGCATTCATGTATGGGAGATATAATTCCATTCCAAAAGAATTGCGTCTTTGCCTATGTGGCTGTGGTGTACAAGAGTTCTTAGAACATATGTTACTAGGTTGTTCTTTATATGACGATCTGCAGAACGTTTGGATCACTCCTATGTTTGGGGAAAAGAATTTTTGGCCATTGCCCAGAAAAATGCGCATACTTTTGGTCCCACAGAAAGATGAGCATTATATGTCTATAGCGACATTTGTTTGGCTAATATCTAGGGAGAGAAGACTGATGTTGACTAGTATGGAAATGGTTAAATAACTGATCCTTCCTTGATTATGTTAAACCTGGAAGGGCCAGAATTATAATGCCACTTTTAAAATGTTGAGAAGTAGAGTTAGTTATATGTGTACGCTCTGTATGCTAGAAGAGATATATATAATTGTTCAGTTTCCCAAATTGTACAGTTTGGATTTTATTGATTGACATGTGTTAGTGAAGTGTAGGTACTTATGCTCCTTTAGCTTCTTTAGTTAATATCCCTATTCCTTGGAATTTAGTGGTAGAAATGGTAATGAATGTGAGGGGTGGTGGTGTTTTATCAGTGTTAAATATTTGTTGCTTCGTCTGTATATTGATATGTTATGTGTATCAATTTGGGCCAAGGTGAAAGCTAGTGCCAACAAATAAATATATATATTAGGGATGGGCAAACGCGGTTCGGAAGTTCGGAGTTCGGACCGAACTCGGTCTGTTCAGTTGACGGAACCGAACTTCCAAACCGAACTCGAATTTCAAACCAAACCGAATCGAACCGAATTTCCGAACTCCATTCTGTTTGCCCATCCCTAGTGGCAACACACACCAAAAAAACTGGTTTTGAATGGCCAAACTTGGTTCGGAAGTTCGGAATTTGACCGAACTTGGTCTGTTTGGTCAACTGAACCGAACTTCCGAACTGAACTCAAATTTCAAACCGAACCGAACCAAATTTCCAAACTCGAATTTCAAACCAAACCGAACCAAACCGAATTTCCAAACTCCGTTCTGTTCGCCCATCCCTAATATATTTACTAGTAGTAACTGACGTCTGAGTCTCCTGAACAGCAGATGTCTATTGCTTGTGACTCAGAATCTGCCTTTGGATTCCTGCTCTTAGACTATGATGGTTTTCACTTCTGTAAACATATCCCTTTTGGTCTAGGGAAAGATGATGGAGTGGAGAGGGAGATGTTTACCGAATGCTAGTCTATGCAGCAGGATTGCTGTCAGCTTCAATAAAGACAGTGCCTTATATTTGGTATTTCACTTACAGCATGAAAGCTTCAAGAATAAAACTGCCTACACAGAATGCAGGTATGGATACACTGGTCAAACATACTGGTGTCCCAATCCAAACTAGCTGATGCTAGTTCATATGGGGTCAGAACAGGGATTATGGTTGTTTAGGACTTCACTTCAGTTTAAGGAAAGGCTGCCAAGATGTTCTCAAGTCACACTGTCAGGCAGAGAAGCTATTTAAATCCCCACTATTCAGAGCATAAGCAGCAAGGAAATTTAGCAATGTATGGCAAGAAGCATTGTTTTAAATGCAAAGGGACAGAGGTGAACAGTGAATTATTTTTTATGTGGGGAGCAGTATGCCATAGCACACTTGATTTAGTGGTTCTTCCCTTCTACACATAGCAGCCTGTACAGCTGCTTATTTTCAGCATACCTCCAGCTAGCCCTGATGGGGGAAGCTCTAACTGATTTTGACTCATTTTCTACTGTTTGCCTGAAGAAAGTGAATACAGCACCTTTCCTATATTGCTTGGTTAGGGTTGAGTACACTACATGAAAGCCAAATTTTTTTTTTCTTGGACCTCCTGCTAAAATTTACCTTCATCCTCTAAAATCACAGAGAATACAACACAAAGTGCATAATATGTATTTCTGTCCACACATGCAGACACAAACTAGATGAGCAAACTCTTTAAAAATGCAGAGATGGTTATAAATATTTAATTTAACTTTATTTTTAATTGCATTTTTAAAAGGACTTCCATTTGAAGACACCCTCCAATAGCGGGTTGCATCACACTGAAATAGCAGAGGTTCCCAGTGTGCACCTGGACCGTACCTCTCCGATGTAAAGTCATTTATCTCTGTAAGGCTTTCTTTTCTGGCAACACAGTGATTAATGGAAAAGAGGTGGGTAGTTAAATATTTAGCTTTCATGTCACTACAACCTTGACAGAGACGTGTAACAACCACATAGACTACAAAGCCCTTTGAAATGTAACATTTATAAAATCATTTTCTGAACATTTCTAGCAATTAAAAAAATGAAAAAGGCCAACTGTCCTATATACAGCTGGTGCACTGTTGAGTGTAGAGATCTTTTTATTGATCATTTCAAATTATCCAGCTACGCATAAATCAGTATGACAGGGTGTTACATCTTGTACCAGTAAATGCAATAATACTGCAAGTTTTTTCTTTTTAATTGTTAGTATGATTTAAAAATAATAAATCCTGTAATCATATAGGAATAAACAGAATATATATGAGAACTTGTGTTTTCTTTTGCCTCAATCATCATTTTCATGATTGATGTCTCATTTTCATTTATGGTGTTGAAAAATGCTATATTGTCATTCTTAGAAGCTGATATCCTTAATTTAGCCAGATGCTCTAACAGTTCTTGTTCATCAAACGTCTCCACTAATAACTCTAATTCATAATTTGGAAGTATTTTTCCTGTAGGTAAAACACGTAAGGATGTGCATGTTCATTTTTGTTATTACAATAACTAACACAAATTGCTGTTAACCAAAAATAACAACAACAATAATGAAAACGACAGTTTCGTTATCGTTGTCAATATTATTAGTGCTGTGGCAGTTGGGTTTTGGAGGGAATATGTGGAGAGGGGAGGAGGGAGCAGACATCTAGAAGCCCTAAATAGGGTTGAACTCTTGAACTGTGCCTGTGTTGGGAGGGGCGAGCAGCTCAGCAGTATCTGATGGATGTATCACTGGCCAATGAGCAGTGTAAGCAGGCTCCAGCAGTCTCATGACACTTTATGATTGCTCAATGCCTGCTGCCTCCCACAACCAATCAGGAGGACTGTGGAGGAGGGCACTGCAACCCTTTATAATGGGAGGGCCAGGCTTTTTCTCTCCATTCTGTGAGAGCTCTGCTTGTCATGTTGCATTTATAGAACTGTGGTGCTTGCACACAAAAAATCCTCCCTAGCCCTCATTGTATTACCACCAATACCGTTCCTTCCTCATACCCTATATTCTACCTTCTCCCTTTCCCTGCTCGCCCCTGTACATTATATATATATATATATATATATATATATATAGAGAGAGAGAGAGAGAGAGAGAGAGAGACTATAGATTCGATAGAGATATATATTATAGACATATAGATTAGATTAGAATAATTATATAGATAATTGATTAGATAATAGATAGTTTTCCTTTTCCTTTAGCTAGATATTAGTTATGTACATATATAGAGAGATTATATATTATATAGGTATCTAGGCTAGTCTGTTATATATGATGTTATCAGAATCAATACCCATAATGATACCGATACCAAAAATAAAATCTTCGTTTGAAATTATACTGATACAACAACGATAACGAAAGCAACATTTCTGTTAATAATTATAACAAAAATGACATTTTTAATAACAAAAATGAAAACTAAAACAACATGGAGACCTGGTATACACCCCTATAAAACAGTAGCTTATTTCCCATGCTCATTCAAATACTTTACCTTTCTGCAGAGATTGCTAACATAGGTGTGAGGTGCAGTAGTAGTTTTATGATGAGATACATGTAAAAACTTTTGGTCATGCCAGTGTGAGTTGGACTCTTATCCATGACCTCGATGGAAAAGCTTCATATTTTATTAACAACTCCTTGAGCCATCTAGTCTGATGAATCAACACTTTAAGAAAGAGAAAGCACCTGAAAATGCAAGGGCTTTTTGCTAATATATCTGTTAGGGGTGGGACACCAGGGAGAATACCGGATACTAGGGGTGGGACACTCGGGATAATACCAGATACCAGATGTACCGGTATTGGATCTCCCTGGTACTGGATTTACCGGTATCGGCAGACTGGATTTTTAATATTGGCCGCATTACCAGATTTTTTACATTGCGGCTATTGATTTCAATGGCCGCAATGTAAAAAATCCAGTATAGCAGCCAATGTTAAAAATCCGGTATGCCGGTATAGGTAAATATCGGATTTATCAAATTAATCCTATACACCCAAATACCTGCTGTGGTGAAACACCAAGTAGGGGATGCTATACAGCTGAGCCACCAACCTCACTGTGTTTCTCCAAATCTCTGGCTAAGGGTTCCCACCGCTGGCAAACCCCATAAAACACTTGATATTCTGTTGCCACCACCTGAATGTTTCCCAGAGGGCATTCACACCACTCAGGAAATGTGAACCCCCCAAAAGGCATAAGCCTTATAGCTTCCCAAAAGCACTCCCTTTTCCTGGCACTCTGTTCCTGGGATTTCCTCCCATGTGTTGGAGGCAGATCCCCAGAGCTACCCACCGGAGACTTCCCTTGGTTCCAAAGCTGTTGGATTCTAGCCAAATAGGTAGAGTTCCCCCTCTTTAGTAGCTTGGCCTAGGGAGACGTATAATGTTCAGCCAATAATGCACACACACACCCAGTAGGGTAAAAAGAAAACCAAGACTTTACTAGTGCATATAAAAAGGAATAAAAGCAAAGTTTACACTGAGAACCAGAGGTGATAATCCTTAAACAATTAGAGTCAGTCCTGTGGAAATAGTAGTCCATTTGGAAAGCGTCTTCCTATAACTGTAGCTGAGGTAGCAAGCAAGTACTCACACTGGTTCTGATCAGTTCTCCATAGGGAATGGTTTTCCTATGGGGTCCAAGTTCTTCTTCTGTCAAAGGCCAGAGTTACAGTTACAAAATCACTGCAAAGCCATGAAGTCCATGTGTGCCTCCAGGCAGGAAGGTCACCAGTCTAGCAGCGTCTGCTAGAGATCTCAGTCAGTGAGTCCAGAGAGAGAGAGAGGAAGGGGTGTGTCCTGACTTTTTAAGCTCGACCCCTCCTCCCCTTTGGGAATCACCCCCAGGTAGGGGTTTCTCCAATCCAGGTGAACTGCCTGAGCTCTCTGACCTGTGAGGTCACTTAGGTGAGCCATCATGGCGTTCACCTTGAGATACTGATCCCTGCTTTTGGAGCATGCCCAGAACACTTGTCCTGTGACCTTGCATTTGTCCAGGCCCTGGGGGAGGGGGTTTGATAGGGTGTAGTAGAGTGTTTGTCTAGGGTACTCTGGTAGGGAAACAGGGGCATTTTGCCACAACGGCAATATCAGATCTCAGGAGAACCGGAATTCCCACGCCTACCGGATACCAGATGTACGGCTATCAGATCTCCCTGGTACCGGATTTACCAGTATCGGCAGACCGGATTTTTAACATTGGCCACGTTACCAGATTTTTACCATTGTGACTATTGACTTCAATGGCCACATTGTAAAAAATCCAGTATAGCGGCCAATGTTAAAAATCCGGTATGCTGGTAGATGTATCGGATTAAGCCGATATACCCAAATATCAGCAATATCGGATCTCAGGAGAACCGGAATTCCCACCCCTAATATCTGTGCCAAAGTTTGGATTAATTAACAAAGATTTCCCTTTTTTATTTCAAATATTTAAGTTGGTGGAGGGAGGATATCTTGTAGGAAACAGACTCTACAATGAATGTTAATTTAAAAGTATTGTTCCCAATAAATTCCTAGCCTTAATGAAAATAATATAATTCACATCTTATTAGGAAGCCTGTGAGGCAATACAAGAAAAAAATACTATGTACCTAATCCAATAGACTAATACAGATAGAAATCATTTAGATGCTGAAATTCATGCTATAAGATTTCCCATGTATGCTGTACAGAAGTGTATACAGTTGCTAAAGGGCAGAACATGCAGTTGTTATACCTACTGCAGAGTTTCACTGGAAAGAGGCTAAATCATGCTTCATGGTAGGCTTTAGTTATGAGCTGCCATACTCGCAAATCTTACATGACAGTAATAAGCTTAAGTCTGACAATGGATAGTTAAGCTGGAAGTATATGGAAATGCCAAAGCTGCAAAGGCCAAAGAAAAGTACTCTGTTAATAATCCCCTAAAGAGAGAGCACTTGTTGACATCCCCCCCCGCCCCCAGGAATCAGAGAAGTTTTCCAGAATTTTATAGTTATAAACACATTTTCTAAAATCAGTTTTCAAGTAAATGAATTCAAGATAAATATTACTCTAAAGAATAACTGTAAACACCTCTGGTTTTAGTATAATTAGTAAACCAATATAGGACGTTCCCAGCTGCAGTGTATAGATTGGATTAATTTAAAACTAGAATTGCATTAACATTTTGCAAAACAAAAATCTGTTTTAACCAATATTGAATGTGAATTAAAATCCTCTCTTCATCAGTGCTAACTGTTTTGTCAGAAGTGATCGAGGATTCATTAACGATCTCACGTTTCTGAAGTAATTCCCCATTTCCTTTGACAAAAAGGACAGTGTATGTAGGTAGCTGACATTCACAAGTACAGGATCTTATTCCTGGGGTTGCAGTTGAACTGATAAATATAACTGCAGTAGGCAGAACATTTCTGGATCTAAGTATATGCAGTGGAAACAGACCTACCTCAGAGAGATTACACCCTGGAGAGTGAGTTTTCAGTAACTTACAGCACCAAATTAACACTACAAAAAACAGTGATCGCTTCTATTTTTACACAGACCTCTGAGGAGACTTGCAGTTGCTATAGATCATCTAAAGACAAGTGTATTGGAGATACTGTGTGGAGGACCTTTAAAAATTATTATAATGTTATTAATACCCTTAGGAGGACAAAATCTTACTTCTGACTCTTTGGCCATTTTTATACGAGCCGTGATGCAGGGGGGAATGGTGTGCTGCAGCAGCGGGGGCGATGTAGTGGGGGAAGTGCACATGGTTACACACCAACCCCCCCCCCCATCCAACTGCATTCCCACTCATGGAGCAACCTCCATTTTCACCAGTTGCTCAGTGAGTGGGGATTCGTGGGGGGCGAGTGGGGTTGCGTGGGTCACAGAAGCACATATGCACCTCCATTCACCACCTGCAGCATGCATACAGGTGGTAGCCACTCATGCCCATGCAACAGATCTGCACGGGCATGAGTGAGACCATCTCATGTAAAAACGGCCATAGAAATGAGTTAATGCAAAGGTGGTGCATTCTGTGGGCCACATAGTACACGGTGGTATTGGGAAAACCAAGAATGTGGAGTCAGTTAACACCCTTGGTGTCTTGAGATGGGGATAGGACTGGTCACCCCCAGAGGTAGTCCAGGGGTGCACCCCCGCATCCGCCCATGTCCAGCCCTGCCTGGGTCCATTTTAAATGGACCTGGCAGCTGCTGCAGCCCACAGTCCACTCATATGGTGCCCCCTCCATCACACCATAGAGTTGCAGGCAGATTGCCCAACATTTTAGGCTGCTGCCCACAATCCTATTGTGTTTCCCAGGACAACTCCTGGCTGAGAGCAATTTTGCAGTGTCTGTGGACTGTAGCTCTGCCTCACGCCAGTGCAACTTTGCGCTGGGCCAATGCCCTGGGTTTGGCCAACCCGCTTTTCTGGCGGTGCTGGATAGACCTGAAATGAAAAAACTTGGTGAGTGCTACTTTGGTTGGAAGCAAGGCACTCACCTTGAACAATAAAATTAGTGTGGAAATATCGATTTTGGATCTCTTTTAATTTTTATTTTTACAGATTTTCTTTTTCTTATTTGCTTACACTAACTTAATAATATAATGCATTTGCAGGGATCAGCTATTTGTTATTTTATATAAAAGAGTTGTTTACTGTAAGTTATACAAAATAATGCCTAAACAAATTGCAGAAAGTTTGTAATAATTGTTTTGTAAACACTTGATTACACACAAGTGAACGTTTTTGCCCAAAATTTGACATGATTATAGAATTCCTGGTCAGCATAGCATATCATATCATTTAATTATATCAAATAAATTCGATATAAATTCTTAACTGCATAAATATTTCCTTGGTACAGTGTGCGATGGATAGTGTGCTATGTCAACCTTTGGGATTGATTCAAATATTTAAGTCTCTGTGAACAGAGAAACTGATTTTTTAAACTCACTATAGTAGACACTATAGTTTTCATCCTGACATGTGTGTAATGGATGACACTTTATAATGTGGTGTAATGGATAAGGTGCTGGATTTGGTCCTGGGAAGCCAGGATTTGAATCCTGCCCTAGTGTGTGTCTGTCTCTCCTTGTGTTCCCCTCACCCTTGTCCATCTTATATTGTAAGTCCACTGGGCAGGGACTGTCTCCAAAATCTGTGACTGTAAAGCGCTGTGTATGCCTAGTAACGCTATAGAAATGACTACTACAACTACTACTAGTAGTACTACTACTAGTAGTAGTAGTAGTAGTAGTCATTTCTATAGCGTTACTAGGCATACACAGCGCTTTACAGTCACAGATTTTGGAGACAGTCCCTGCCCAGTGGACTTACAATATAGTAGTAGTAGTAGTAGTAGTACTAGTACTAGTACTAGTACTAGTACTAGTACTATTATTAGTACAAATATCTAATATGATCAAGAGCATAATGTTGATTTTGATTAGATACATTAAGGTAAAACATTCCAGACTTTTGTTTCCCTTAAGTAAGAGCTTATACTGGGGAGGGTTACTCCAGATGATAATCACCTATTTTTCCTGTGAGCACACATGCCTGTTGCATGCAAATGCTTCAGGAAAATAATAAATGGAATCTCCTGTTTTATGACAATATGTGGGTGTTGTTGTCATTTTTACGGAGTACACAAGACCTCCCTTGGAGGGAGGCATTGTGATGATGGTGGAGGGCAGAAAACCTGAGACGATATTTTAATATGTTAAAATAGATCTATTATTCTTATATAAAAGTGTGAAAAGGAAGAACTGAGCACTCTGAACACTTTGCCAGTGGCAAAGCCATCTTTGATTTCTATGGAATCAGGATCTCACCCCAAGTCTAGACTGAAGTAGATTGGGTTTTTTTTAAAAAGAAAAGAAAAAAAGGTTGGAAATTCACTGCTTACAGCTCACTGCCATACTATAAGCTAAAAATGAACTGTACAATTTCTCCAGGTTGTTTTTCATTAATAATGCTGCCTGAAAACACTTTTGCGCAGTGCGGTTCTCTGAAAGGTAGCTCCTGTATGTTCAAAGAAACTGTTATATGCAACTATGGACACTGCAGTCTCCTCACAAGCTATTTTTAATATCTTTTCTTAGCACTGTAATAGGAGCTGTTATCCTTGCTATCTACATCTCTGTTCCTTATTAACCCACTGAAAAATGCATTGTATTAATCCAGTATTGGGGTAAAATAGACCCCAATTAATTCACATTTGTGGGGGGAATGAAATGTGATTGATTTGAAAATTTATCCAGTTTAACATAAACATTTTAATTTTTATCAAGAGTTATTGTCTGCAGTACAGAAACTATACCAACACAAAAAGTATTTGGGGTAAATACCCCAAACATTCCCAAAATTATAGTACTGAGTGTTGAATTGCCCAAAGGTTGAAATGAATGTTTCAGTTTAATATGAACCCTGGTACTTTAGGCGTGTAGTGCTTTCATTTCCCCATTCATTACAATTGGGGTCAAATTTACCCCCAACACTGTTTTATTGAAATTCTCAATTTAAAAAAGAAACCAAACAATTACAATTGGGGGGAAGGATGAACCAACACAGGATAATTGACCCCCATTACTGTTGGGGAATACATGGAGTATGAAATGGTACAGATTTTCTAAAAAAACAACAAAAAAAATATTTTTGTACCTCTTTGGGGCCCAATTTACTCCCAAATCTGTCTGATGGATTCATCCGTCACACTGAATTTGTCTGATTGCAACAGAGGGTGAAAACAGACATGACGCTAACCACGCTTTAACCACACTTGGTGGTCATTTATGCATCTTTCAGGGCTGTATTGGTGCCCTATATAGCACTGCAACATGCATAAATGACCACCAAGTGTGGTTAAAGTGTGGTTAGCGTTATGTCTGTTTTCACACATAGATCATTTTGAAAGACTATGCCATGGCTGTGATGGTGGCAAAGAAGGCTTTCTTCATCGCTATCATAGCATCTGTGAAGTCTTATCCAATGGAGCTTTTTTGGATGGTGAGAGGTCTGGTTAATCCAGCCTGTCTCCGCCAGGAGTTGGAGTCATCTAATGCCTGCTGTGACATTTTTATTGACTACTTTGCAGACAAAATCGCTCGTATTCACCGCAACTTTGGTACAATCGTCTCCATGGCAGGGTCAGAGTTTGGGGCTGTGGAGGTCCAGCCTTGTCCTTTTAATTTGGATTAATTTCAGTTGTTATTGCCCACCAATGCAGAGGATGTGCTTGGGGCTGTGCAAGTCACCAGTTGTGAATTAGACATTATGGCCATTCCTAGCAGGGGTTGTCATGCCTCCCTTAGGGAGGACAGGATATCAGACTCCCTTAAGGTGACGATTGTTCAGCCTCTGTTCAAGAAACCATCCTTGGATGCTGACTCCCCTGCCAGATTTCCGCCTATCTCTAACCTTCCCTTTTTAGGGAAGGTTATTGAGTGGGTGGTGATGCATCAGATCCAGGACCATCTGGATGCTATCAGATTCCTGGACCCCTTTTAGTCTGACTTTCATCCTGGGCATGGCATGGAGACTGTGTTTGTTGCCTTGGTTGATGAACTATACTTGGAGATCAACAGAGGGAATTTCACTATGTTGATCCTGTTAGACCTATCAGCGGCTTTAGACACTGTTGATCATGAGGTGTGGTTGACTCAAATATGGGACCTGGTGGGGGTACATGGGACTGCTCTTGAGTGGTTTTGCTTTCCCCTGTCAGGGAGGTCTCAGCAGGTGGTGATGGGTGATTGCTCATTGCCACCTTGTAATCTCCCCTGTGGGGTCCTGCAGGGTTCCCTCTTGTTCAACATGTATATGAAGTCACTGGATGAGATCATTTGGGGGTTTGGAGTAGGGTGTCATCAGTATGCTGATGACACCCAGTTCTACCTCTCTTTTTCATCTGACCCAAGTCCTGCGGTCTAGGTGCTTACCCATTGCCCGGCTACTGGATGAGGATGAGTCAACTGAGGTTGATGAGGATTGGCCGGACTTGTGACTTGGGGGGGATTGGGACCTCAGTTATTGATGGGGTCCAGTCCCTCCAATCACTCAGGTTTGCATCTTTGGTGCACCTGGAATCTCAGGTGACAGTGATGGCCACAGGTGCTTTTCACCAGCTTCATCTGGTGAGAAGGTTGTGGCCTTTTCTTTCTGATTTGGTTCTGGCAACCATCATCCATACCTTCATTACTTTGAGGCTAGACTACTAGACTATGTGCTCTACATGGGTCTGCCCTTGAAGACTGTTTGGAAGCTGCAGTTGCCAGTGAAGAATGCCATGGCCTGACTCCTTACGGGGACAGGTCACCGGGAACACATAACGCCAGTGCTCCAGAATCTGCACTGGTTTCATTGTCTTCCGGGCACAATTCAAGGTGCTGGTTTTGACTTTTAAAGTCCTAAACAGCTTGGGATCTGCTTATCTGGAAGATCGCCTGGCCTACCATGTCCCATCACAGCCTTTGCACTTGGCCGGGGATGCCTGTCTGGAGATCCTGGTTTTTAACTTGGTCTCCATGATGAGGAGAGCACTGTTGGCTGCTGCTCTGCAGTTGTGGAACTCCCTCGCCAGAGAGGGTCATTTATCTCCGGGCTTGAGCACCTTTAAGAGGCAGTGCAAAACAGTTCTATTCACAAGGATGTTGGCAGTGGAGGCTAGGAGAAGGGAAGGATCTGTGGGGGAATAGGGGGAAACTAAGAGGTTGGTTAATTGGGGTGGAGAGGTGTTGGTGGGGTTGGTGTAGGGTTGTTTTATTTATGTTTTTGTATTTATGTTTTGTATATTTGTATTATGTATTTTAATGCTGTAAGTTGTCCTGAGCCACCTTTGGTGGTAAGGGTGGGGTAAATTAATAATTGATAATTGATAATCAATATAGGGACATCAAGCCTAAACCATGTTTATCTTACCCAACTATCCCCCCACCCCCTTGGACGTACTATAACATAACAGGTTTAATGAAGAATTTTCTCACAAAAGTGCTCACTATTCTACCTATCAACAGATTTCCATAAACAATGAGAAATAGGGATGGTGGTAAAGAAGCTTAGAGAAATCAAAATAAACTGCCCAATAATAACATTATTTCCTAATAATAAAAAATAAAAGCTTTATGACACAACCATAGTGTCCTATTAAGGTTAAAAGGACACAAGCATAGTGTATATGAGAAGCACTCAGTTTCTGGGAAAGGCTGACTGCCTTGATGCTCTTATTTAATCTACTACTAATCAGTAATTTACCATTTGCCACATAAGAAGTTTTAATAAAACTGGAGTTTGTTATAAAAGCTATTTGCAACAAATTCAGTAGCCAAACCTCAAGGTGAGAACAGCAGGCATAGCAAAAATGCTGACCTTCAAAACCATTCATAAACTAAATATTTATTTCTTTATATGTTTTTATAGCCCACCCGATCCTACCCAATCACAATAATTATAAAAACATCCATCCATCCATCCATCCATCCATCCTCATCCTCATCCTCATCATCATCAATATAACAAGTTAAAAACACAACCAAATGGAGCAGAAGACAACCCAACAACCTGTCCCCTCCTAACCCTCCACCCACCACCCTACCACCCTCCCTTGCCAAACAAACAAGATAGGGTGATTTTAGACATTACGGCCCTCCCTTTTACCACAGTCAATCCCCTGTAGTGGAGGAGGGCCCGTAACATCTAAAGGGGTTCCCACCAGATGTTCACCCCAGTGAACCTCCGGTGAGAATCCGAATAACCACCATTCCGGAGGGAAGGCTGGCCTCACCTCCGGAATGGTGGTTAGCTGGACCACGGTTGGAAATGGTGGAGAGTAACGTCTGTTACCTCCATCGAGTCTGGCGCATGGTCCCGGCCCTGATCCAGGATCGAGCACAGCGGCCGGATTGGCCGCTGCGCCCGCCCGTCTCCAGGAGGGCGGATGGCTGGGAAAGAGAAGGGGGTGGTGGGGCTGTGCGGCCACACATCACACCGCACAGACCTGCCCCCTCCCCGATCCCCGAGCAGAATCAGGCCGGCATGTCTAAAGGACGGATGGCCTGATTCCACCATGGTAACAAGGGAGGTCGGCATGTCTAAAATCACCCATAGGCAAAAGAACAAACAAACCCTGATTTTCCAGGTGAGAATAAAAGAAAGACAACTGAGGAGGGATACTACTAGACTACTATGATGACCAGGGTTCCTAGTTTTCTCTTTGCAACAAAGAACCAGAGTAAAAATGAGATTTTGCTTTTTTCCAGAAAAAAACGGAGTTTTTGCTTTTTCCAGAGAAGTTAATGGAAAACAGCAAAATCTTACACATTTGGGTGAAGGAAATAGGGAATGTGGGGCAGTGAGTACACACACGTTAAAGTTCCGGATTTTTCAATCTTCTGGGTTTACAAGTCCACAAGTAAGTTCTGGATGCATTCTTCACACAAACACTGCTCTGAGGCAGCCTAAAGTAGCCGCAGCTGTAGATGTGACAGGCTGCTATGGAAACTGAGTGACCACAGCTGTCCGGAGCAAAGCAGTTTACCAGGAGAAGGTTTTACACACAAAAGTTCTGAGAGAAGTTCTATGCAGAAGTTCAAAGATCCAGGTATTAAGATCTGGGTGAATGATTTAGACACATAAAGTTCAGGATGCAACAGCAAACATCCAGGAGAAATGTGTGTGTAAAAATACCCAGAGTAGCGCTGAGGGGAAGCAACCTGAAGGCATGTGCTGTGGGGGGAGGGGCTCTGCATTTGGCAGGGTGCTACAGACTTCCTGTGGGATGGGGGGCAGGGGCTCTATGAATTGGGGTGAACAGGTCTTCTGGACCTTTGGAAGAGGGGACAGGAGGTGGGCCTCATTGGACCCACAGCAGCTTCCCCAAGTGCTGGAGTCTATATGGTCCCCCTTTCTGGTTGGCAGAGCGGTGTGAGACCAGGCTGGGAGGAAAAGGCAGCAAACAACCTAAAGGCATGTGATGTGAGGGGAGGGCAGGTGCTCTGAATTTGGAGGGGTGCCACAGACCTTTAATTTGGGGGGGGGGCTGTTGGTGGGACAGGTACCTGCAAAATTGCATTAAAATGGAAATATTCCAATAAAATGTGGTGTTCTAACACATACCAGTATATATGGTGGTAAGGGAAAGTAAACTAGCATTTACATTTAATTGCAGAAAAACACGTATTAGGGTTTTTTAAATCAGAGAATTTATGAGGTTTTTTTTATCAGAGACTTTCCAATTTTATCAGAGAATGTCCAATTTTTTGTCATGAAAAACTAGGAACCCTGATGATGACTAATTTGGAAGCATTTCAGTGTGATGCTTCCCTACAATATAGAGTAAGAGTAATAGGCTATCCTGCAATCTTGAGATTAGACAGATGGATGATGCTCTTTCGATATGCTGTCCAAATAAAATGGGTCTGTGAGTCTTACTCTAACAGATTGAATCAAAGTCAGCGTATATTTTTATACAACACAGCAATAGCTCAGATAGAGGAACAATCCTTTCCTAAGATTGGTTTTCTCATGCCACTCAGATTAACAAGTGAAAGGATTCCCATATCTTATCAGGCCTACTGCACACACAGCATTCAATTCTGTGTATCTTCTTTAAAATAAAAACTTTCACCCTGATCCAAGGCTCACACGCTGTAATGGTGCACAGTGTGTGCACGCAGGAGAGTTTTCGGAAAGTCTTTCATCTCCCAAACCTGCCACCACCATGGCAGCCCACTTCACCCCGGCTTCTCCCTCTCCCATGGAAAGGAGGGAGTATGAAAATGTATGAAAACCTAATTTTTTTCCCAAGATGAAACTGAAAGTGTCACAGAAACATGATGACCCCAAACCTTCCCCCTCCCACAAAAGCCCCCACATAGGATAAAAACAAATATGTGGGCAGCGCGGAGGCTCTCTGATATGGCCCAGGGCAGCAAAGATTGGCAGCCACTCTCCAAGTTGTCAGGTAGCACTGAACAAATGGGTCGGCTGCTGGGAGAGCCATTCCACCACCTTTATGACCTGGGTAGAGGGGGCACAACAGATATGTGGGCGACTGGCCCCGTCCTAACACCACCCCACTCCCAGTGCCCTGCCCCCCACCATGGCATTCAGCTATGATGGCCCCTACCCTGAAGTGGGGATGGCGGGGCCAAACAGATGTGTTGGCCCACTGTGGTCTATGTTGGCCTGTGTGGGAAGCCATTGGCCCGGAATGGAGGTCTAGGAACTTCAGGAAGACTCATTCCAGGCCAGCTGCCTACCTGCACTGGGGCCATCCTGGGCCAACATCTGGAGGTGCGGGAACACATATCCCGGGGTCCTCACATCACATCTGTTTTTACCCAAACATGCACTGATCACTAATCATGGCAACCTTTTGAAAGTGCTACCATGGAACAATGTGCAACATATTTTCTATATTGATACAAGTATGAAAAAGCTGACATGATTGCATCTTCTTGAGTAAAATTTGCTAAAAATCTCATTAAAATATTGGTAAAGTTAATTTCCTTTTTTCTTTTTAGATTTTATTCTCCAGATAATGAACTATATATGACACATCCATTTTTTCACTTCAAATGGCAGCAAAATAATTATTAGCTGATAGAAAAAAAATATTTTTACCTATAGGGCGCACATTAAGAGAGAGTTATAAATTACATCAGAATCTCGATAAAAGGTGTGGAGTTTTAATTAAGTGTTCCACAGTCTGAAAAAAGTGGAAATTCAAAGGTAACTGTAATTTCACTGTGGTTTGCAGTTATAAAATGCACCCTGTCTTTAGTAGCCCATGCATTTCGAAAGATACTCCCATGCACTTTGTTTCTGAAATACTGTACTAAGATAGCAGCACACAATACTGTGTACTGTTACAGTACATAAAAAGCTATTATATTCTAATGCACATACTTGTGTGAAAATTTGGTTTTGAAAGTAATATAATCACACAAAAAAGAAAGGGGCAAAGTAGTGTGCACACTTTCTATACAGCTCAGTCAACACTTTTAAGACTTGACCTGCTACATCTCTACTAATTAAGAAATAGCACATTCTTGAGTTAAATCTTTCCAGTTTGTTAAATCATTGGGCTGTTGTGACAGGCTGAACCAAACTCCCCCAATGGGTTCAATCTGTGAGGATCTAGGGCATGGGAAGACTCACTGATCTTGGGGAGTCAGGGCAGGAGTCAGAGGGGGCAGACCGAGCAGGACACATACAGAGCAGGCTGAGGAAAAGTGGCCAGAGCAGAGAACACAGGCAGTGGAGATCAAAATTCACACAGGAAAGGGAACAGGTCAGATGATCTCCTCAACGTCCAAGTGTGCCAGCAAATAGTATATGCTGGCTTGGAGCCAACCAGGAAGTTGGGAGGCATGGTAAGGGCTGGAACAGACAGGAGTGATCAGATGTGGCCAGGCCTGACCAGGGATGCCTCTTGGGGGAAGTGAATGGGCCAGACATCAGGTGAAGTAGTGCACCACAGATCCAGCCATCACTCCAGAAACCTCAGGGGGTAAGGGTTCAAGATGACTCCTGACACAATGCTTGTTTTAGAAATGGCTTCTGACCCTCCTCGGAGGTAGAGTTCTCAAACTATTTCAAAACTCCAAACAAAGAAGATTAGGTTTGTTAGTCCATAGTCCAGCAGCACAACATGCCTCCTTTTGGGTCTCACTCCAGCTGTAGGCAGGGTTTATATGCTTCCCTTATCATGCAAGCAGAACTACAACTTGGCTACCAGAGAATACATTTCAAGGAAAACCTGTTCCCTGGAACATCAGAGGGAAAGGCTTGCAGAGAACTGCTCTGAGTCTGAACCAAACCACTACTGAGGAAAGAGGAAATTCCACTAAGGAAATTCCAATGCAGTCTGCTAAGTGAGCTCCAGTCTCAAATCCTATAACAAGAGGCAACTGTACACTTTCTCAAACCCCAATATGGCTCCCATAAGACCATTTTCTCTCTCTTAGTGACTGCATTCCCTATTACACTGATATATTTTAAATAGTTGGAACCATGAATGAGAAAGCAGTAGCTCTAGATACACCCTCACAAAACTTAAATGTGGAGAATGGGGCTGTGACTGCAGTTGGTTCTAAGTCCTAGACAGTGTACTAAAATAAGATCATTACAATTATTTAAACTTCTGATCTAAATGAAACTTTCAACTTCAGTCCATCAGCACAGTGGGTATTTTCAGACCTGCTCCAAGACCGGTCTGGCTCCAGATCAGAAGGACCCAGTGGGTTTCCTGGCCTGCAGTCTGACCATTTGGTGCCACCAGCACCACCATAGAGTTGCGGGCTAGAGCATCGGCAATGGATGTCTGAAAGCAGAAGCAGAAGCAGCAGCACTGGGCCACGCATCACACATACAGCTGCTCCACTTCAGGCTGGTGCCCCGGGTTTAGCTGACCAGCTCTGCCAGCTGTGCTCCAGAACCAAGGCTGCCTTCAGATGGACAGGCCACCCAGGGGTGAAGGTGGCTGGCACAGCCAGCACTGGGACCACTTTTACATGTGCGTGTAAAATCATGTGCCACGTCAAAAATCCCTCAAGCAGGGTTTAGACGTGATGCCACGTGCATGATTAGCTGATCGCGCATACTTTAGCACCACAGATGAAATACCTCGATATTGAGGTATTTCGTCTGTGGTGCTAAAGCATGCACGAGCAGCTAATCATGTGAGTGACATCATGGCTAAACCCCGCCTATGGGATTTTTGACGTGGCGCATGATTTTATGGTGCGGTGGCATGTGCACATGTAAAAGCAGCCTGGGACAGCCTGTCCATCTGAAAACACGCAGTATATTAATAAGTGCTGCACAAAGTGTTTAAAATGTAAATATACTCTGGCTAGACAGCTTCTTCACATCAGTTTTGCACACCATTCACTACCTTAAAGGTCTCAGGACCTGCCTGGGAAACGCACATGGAGAACAGTTAAGATCCTATAATTCTGTTTTCTGTGGGTTGAAAATCAGAGGTTGAAGAAGTCCAGGAAAAGATAGATTTATTTTTTAAAATATCCTACAACAATTCTGCCTTACATAAATTTATATGCTAAAACACTTGTCAGTATCATTATCATCAACTCCTAAAGGAATCATAATGCTGAGAATTTGGTTCTGCTATTCTCTTTAATGAGCAGAAATGTACCACACAACACATACTTTAAAGGATCCTCGCGGGGGGGGGGGGGGAATCAAACCCCGAATGCATTAGTCAAAACCAAACATTTTGTTAGGATTAGATTTGGTAGGAAATATTTAATATTTAGGTTTACAAACTCAACATGCCAGCCTTACTGAATCAGGGCCACAGGAATAAGCCCTTGCCCCAGGAATGAACTCTTGCTAAAGTGAACTTTTGCTAAACAGTTGATATGCTTGAGATTCAGGCCTCAAAGAACAATGTGAAGCTAAAAAAAAAAAAGACTCTTTCTCTCAGGAAATCAAAAGGGTCTCTGTTAACTCAGATGTTCCGACCATAAACACTGGAACAGGTAAACACAACCCTTATGCTAAACACAGGAGTAGCAGATACCAGAAGGATCTCACAAAAGACACATTGCTTAACACCAGCCTGATGATTAGACATCCTGACTTTAGGCCAAGCACCATGGGCAATCAAGAGTCATCCATCCAGATAAAGAGGAACCGCCTTGTAGCAGGAACCAGGACATTCTGGAAAACAAGGATGCAGATGAAGCCCACCCTGTCCTCCATCAGGAAGATGGTGTGATAGTATCAGGCATCATAATAAGTCCTGACACTTATCCCAGCAGATGTTGTACCACAAACATGTTGCATCAGCATGCACTCTTCCACCTTCGGTAGCGACCCGCGGCATTCCTATGGACACCACCACCACCCCGCACACATGTGTAAGTGGGTGGGGGGAGGGACATTTGAAAAGGACTTTAATTCCTTCTGTATGCTTTGCTAGTAAAAGGATATCCTTCCTGTTCTATGCTGATGATGCTGTTTTACTTTCTTCTTCTAGGCTGGGGCTCAAAAGACTGTTGCAGGATTTTGATGCCCTTAGCCGTGCGGACGGTTTAAAAATCAACTATGGGAAATCTAAGACCATAGTCTTTGCACCATCATTTGAGGTTTATCGATGGAGCTTGGGTGGGCTGACCCTTCAGCAGGTTAAACATTATAAATATCTGGGCCTGATCTACTCCTATAATGGCTCTTGGAGGCCTCACGCTGTAGCCTTAAGGAAAGCAGTGGAACGTGCGGTTGTCTTGATTACCAGATTCTATTATACTAATGGGGGTCAGCAAGTTCTTCCTGCACTGAAAGTATTTGTTGCAAAAATTGTTAGTAGGATGACCTATGGCATTGCTGTTTGGGGTGGGGAAGGGTATGTTGTGAAGCTGTTAGTCCCAGTATATAATGGATTTATTAAAAAATTGTTGGGAGTCTCCAGGTCTACTTTGTCCGCAGTGACTAGCCTGGAGTCAGGACTCGGCTCATGGGATTTGATCTGTGACAAATTGCTACTTACCTTTTGGCTGAAGGTCCACCTTTTTCACCATGAGTCTCTAGTGAGGCTATGCCTGGTGGAATGTTATGAGCATCTGAGTGACGGGAAATCTTTGGTGGAAAATGGCCCAGTGTGCCCTTGGTGGAGGGCAGTTTATAAGAAGATTAAGGAACTGGGTTTTTCCATGGATTTTTTCTCCGCATTCCTCTTTATGCAGGCCCTAAAAGTATTACACCTAAGATTAAGAGATGTGGATCTCCAGCAGTGCAGGACTTTGATTGGGGAGGCAGAGACCGCACCTTGGTATACATTTTGGGCAGCAGGATTAAATCGGCCTGCTTATTTGATTAAGCTTCTGCAACCCAAACTTAGGTTGGCTTTTACTTCATTAAGATGCCAAACCATGGAAACCGCAGTTCTCAGTGGGCGTTACAAGGGGGTTAAATATGTGGGATGGTTATGTATTTGTGGAATGCCGGTTGTGGAAGATCTTCCCCACTATGTCTTAGACTGTCCACTATACAGTGAGGTGAGAAAAGTAATGTTGGCCCCACTGGGTGATTTGAGTAGGAAAACTCCTGTACAAAAACTGGTTTTTCTGTTATGTGATATGGTCCCAGAGACAACTAGGGAAGTGGCTACATTTGCCCTTAGGGCTAAAAAAATACGTCTACAAGTTAAGTCTTCCTATGTATGGAAAGGTGTCTTATGTAGAGAGTGAGCTTTAGTAATATGGAAAGTATCACCGCTAGGGCATTTTGGTTTCATTTTCCTTTAAAGTATTTCATGATTATGATTATGTTTATATTTTTTATGGTATTACTTTTATTATTATGTTTATTCTTGCACTGTTGTATGTTTGGGTCTGTTTGGTCTGCCTTGTATGTTCTTTTTGTCAAGGCTGTTAGGCCAGTACAAATAAAATCTTTTATTATTATTGTTATTATTATGCTTTGCTAGATTATTCCTAATTTGCCTTATTTAAAGCATACTTTGTAATATTTGCTGTAGTAAGTACGAAATTCTTCTGTACTAGATTTCCATTTGATACATACTGTTCCTTGGTGAATAAGACTTTTCCTTCATTCAAACATTTTCAAGCGTTTTAATAATTAATTTAATTAGTGTGCAACAATTTCTGTATCCAGTATATTGGTATGTGTGACAACGTGCAGACTAATAGGACAATTGGCACTTTAAAATAGTGGGCACCAGCGTAAGAATTACGCCAGTAAAATTGCAGGTGTGACTGGAGCTAATTGAAGTGGCAGCTAAAAAGGAAAAGCCAGCAAGGAAAAGGAAGTAGCTGTTAACTTGCCATGGCCAGGTAGGCCCAGCTACTACTAAAGCTGAGTCAAAGACTCAGTCTGCTTCTTGACTCAGCAGAGGAAGGAGCTCCCTGGAAACTGCTGCAGGAGCTTTGATGACAGCTGGGGCCTGGACTGACAAGGGCTACCTTGCAGAGGTATGAACCGAGGGAAGTCTGTGCTAGAGGCTTGGATGAAGAAAGCCTCCACCCCCATGGGCAGTGTGATTCTGAAGATTGCTACTGAAGGCCTGTTGTGAGTTCCAGCCAAGGTTGCTTGCCAGCTAAACGGAATTTGGGGAAGTTCCCAATCACGGGATTGGGGAGTCCGCACCCCCCACTTTACCGGGTTTGAGTGACTCAGTTTCCCTTGCGCACAGTCCTCTTGAATCAGTTTCTCTCACTGGCTAATTCAAGTCTGCCACAATGAAACTTCTTGTCACCCAAGGGCCCGATCCTTCCCGTTTCCAGACTCTTTACTCTCTGGGTTCGCAAGAGCTTGAGGGCTCTTGTAGCTCACTTGTGTTCCAATATTAGACTCTAGACCACTTCTTTATAAACTAAGAAGTATATTTATTAATTACATAACAAGATAGTTGATACAGAGTGTTATTAGAAATAAAAGGTAAATATAACGCATTCCTAACTTATACTGTTTTGAGTTCCTAAGTTATTCATCTTACCCTAGAACAAGTCCATAAGTTCTGGTTTTCTCAGCCATAAGGAACTGGCTGGGCTCTGGCTTCTTAGAGCGAAAGCTCTCTATCACTCCATCTTCCCCCAGCCTGCAGTGATCAGGCTGGTTCTTTCGTATGTAGATGTTCAAGATGGCTCTTGCAGGAAATCTCCAAGCAGTCTCTTCTCCCTCTGGGATCTCTGTCCTTATATAGTATTTGTCTCTCTTTGTCTGGGTTTTCCCGCCTCTAGGGAATGTGTCCCAGAGCATGTAGGCAGCCCAGGTAAACATGGAAGTTAATTAACATCTCCATAGGATGTCTAGCAACCCAGCTTTCAATCCACGTTCGGTTATCTCTTGTAGTTTCTGCAGACTTGTGACGTGTGAGAGGCCCATCCTGAGCTGTAATTTGAGTTCTACTGTTCTCAGAGTTGGCATTACAACATGTGGAACTTGTAACATTACATACTGTACATTTACAGTAACATTGCATCCATGTGAAACCCTTGGTACTACATATTTACCAAGCATGTAGTCCCGTGTTACACATATGTGACCCCCTGTTTCCCCGTGACAATTACCAGGATGGGAATTGTGGTATGAAGAGACTGTATATTATTGAAATTGTGTATGAAGAGACTGTACAGAACTGTGTATGGAGATTGTGCTTGGGAAAGAGGCTGACTGTCTAGCCCAAGAACTAGTAGAGCTTGAAAATAAAGACTGAAATATGCTAACTCCCTGAGAGACTGAGATTTGTGGGATAATCCTGACAATACCTATTACCGGGCAGTGCATCCCCCCCCTCCATAGCATCTCAACATTTTCTTTCAGCTCAATAGGATCAAAATTTAGCACTATTGGCTTACAATTGCCCCGTCTCCTTACAGGGCAGGTCGCAGGGCGCGCATGACACCAGTGCTCTGGGCTCTGCACTGGCTGCCTATAAAGTACCGGACCAGGTTCAAGGTGCTGGTTTTAACCTTTAAAGCCCTTCACAGCCTGGGCCCTGCTAATCTGCGGGACCGCCTCACTCCCCATGTGCCTGTGCGACCCTTGAGAGCGTCCGTGGGAGCCTTTTTGGAGGTTCTCCGGGAGAGGCAGGTGCCACCGGTGTTAGATCTTTTTCGGTGGCCGCCCCTGTGCTGTGGAATTCGCTCCCAGAGGAGACTCGGTTGGCTCCCACTCTCCTGCTGTTTTGGCGTGTATGTAAGACCTGGCTCTTCCGTCAGGCTTTTGGCGAGGGGTAGGGGTGGGTTTTCCCCCCCACATATTGTAATTTTAAATTGTTTTAAATTTTTAATATATTTTTATTAAATGTTGTTCGCCGCCCCGGGCTGCCCTGGGGGCAGGAGGGGCGGGATATAAATTTTAAATAAATAAATAAATAAACTCCTTGTGTATATTGTCTGCAATGGCAAGGATTTATATGCAATTTACCAAGACAATCCTCCACCATTTAAGTCACTGAGAATTTTGCCGCAGATTTCAGTGGTTGGAGGATTATATGCCCTATATCTATTTTCTCTTCCATTAAACTATGGGAGAAAGGTGAACAGATCATCCTACTTTCATTGCCCTCATGGAGAGAAAAGGGAAAATAATATAAGAAGAGAAACAGTGAAAAGTAGAATCTTTTACTTTTACTACTTTAAGACAGGGACCCATGCTCATTGCGTTTTTCCTAGCAACGGGGAACAGAAAGTCAACACGGGTCCCTGCTTTAAGTCAACGGTTTCCAAACTTTTAAAATCACCCCTCCTCCTCTTTGTCTTTGGTAGTTAAGGTCCCTCCTCCAACCACATACAACCCCTCCTCTCCATTTCCCCCTTCCTACTCTTCTATTGCTTTCTCTCTCTCCTCTTTGCTCTTCCATCATTTTGGAAATTCTCCTTAGCTCAGTCAGATTGAAACTAGGTATTTGCCACCTATGCACCTTCTTATACCCTCCCCATTCCATCATACTTCCACATACCCCAGTTTGGGAACTATGTCAAGCTGTTACTACAAGACAGAAAATTTGGATCTGTATATGGATTTTAAAACAATGGTAGCAGCAGATATTAAAAGCAGCTTGAGTTTGGGATACTACAGAAATAAAGGTCAATGTGTAAAATACAGATCTACTCTCATGATCTCTGATGTTACTATGAATAAGTTACATAGGTATTTTTTAAAAAGTCTTTCCTCCCCCCTCCCACCCCATTCACAACCACAGCGATTACTGTTGCAATACTGTAAAGCTGCTTTTAGATGAGCAGCCTGGGAAGCATGTTCTTCAACACGCTGGAAAGAAAAGTCGCACGGGGTGCATTTACACACACCGGAAGTGGCCGCCTGCCATAGGAATTGGCGGTACCACGGCCTCCCATGGCTTCTTTAAAAGGTGCATTCTGGAAACCTGATATCAAGGTTTCCAGAATTCATCTTCAAAGAGGCTGCGCATACCGCCGATTCCTACGGCAGGCAGCCACTCACTCTGTGTGACTTTTCCTCCTGGTGCATTCAAGAACACGCTTCCCAGGCCGCTCATCTAAAAGTGGCCTCAGAGCCAAATCTTCAAGACCAATTATTTGCCCCTCTAAATCTTAGGGGTCTGTGAAGCATTTCAGACTACAAGTCCCAGGATGCAGTCCTGTAAAAAGCGCATGCTCAGCAGAATTGAAGCCTAGCAGAGGGAGAGGCTGGAGAGGAGATGCCAGCATGGGAGCTCACTGAAAAGTTCAGAGGTAAGTAAGTTTGTTTATTTGTTTAGCATTAAGCCATAACAACAACAATAAAATTAATAAGAAAAAAAACCAATGATAAAATACAATAAATAACGTAAAATACATACCAAGCCCTAATAAATTGCCTTGCCCTTCCCGGGGCTTATACTCTTACCCCTGTGCAGCATTTACAACAGGTAAAAAAATCTTAGTAAGCAAGGGAACATTCGTTCCCCGTTATCCTATACATACAGATCACTGAGAAGTTATTGAACTATAGAGCGCCTTACCCTTCTCGAGGGTTATGGCGGCACACTTGACCCCTGCACAGCTCTTAACAGCTCTTAACAGCTCTTAACAGCTCTTAACAGCAAATAAAAACAGTCCAATGGTGAGGCTAGGGGACAATAAACCTATACATGCAAATCCTTAAGGGAACAATTAGAAGCCTTGCTCTTCCCGGGGCTAATAGCGGCACACTTAACCCCTGCACAATGCTTTCCAATATATATAGTCCAACATACAAGCATTAAAGACATAACTAAAAAGCACTTCATTAACCCAGACTACCCTACACCAGGAGGCTCGGGACCTGTTGCTTCCTAATTTTCATTATACAATGTACATATCTAGCAACCTGACCTGTTCTCTCAATATTTTTATCCCCTAGGAGAAAGATAAACTTACGCCTCTTACAGGCTATCCGGGAGAGATGTAACTTTTGAAAGTTCAGAGAACTGTGAGGTCTTGTCTTTGGAGTTATTCTCCACCACCCCATTGGATCTTTGTGATTGCAGGTGGCTCCAGTGACCCTGCTTCCTCTTATGTGAGGTCTGACCCACAAAACTTTTTATGATTCTTCTGGAAGTATTTAATGTGCACCAATGCAAGAAAATGGGAAGAAATAACAAGGACTCCGGGGATTTCTGTGTTTCGACTATCCACAAGAGTGGGTAAAAACAAATGTCCAGGGGGAAATCACCCCAGCCAGGACAGGTCAGGGAATGGAATAAACGTTTCCCTGGCCTGACCCAGCACTGAGACTGTCACCCACCCCCACCATGATGGGTAGTCAATGGCTGCCAATAACTGGCCAATAACACGGCTGCCAATCCCCCATGCCAGCCTGGGTTGGTGTGGAAACAGATGCAACTGCCAGTTTCATCCTTCTATAGCCTGCTTGAGTGGCCCTTGTGCCCAAACTGTGAGCCTAGTTTCTTCTGGACCCACATTTCCAGGCCAGCCATCTACCCCACTGAGGTCTGCACCAGGCCTGTACCGCGCTCACATCTGGCGGCCCAGAAACAGACACATGGGGTGAGGTGGGAGTTGGTCCAGGCAGGTGAACCAGACCCACTTTAGTTTATTTAAACCCTATGTTAGATAAGTCATGTTTTTCTATAATTAAAGGAGTATTGGTTTAATACCTAGGTTTTTTGTTCTCAAGTGAAACTGGTTATTGTTTTCATTTTGGGTGATGTCTGTAAAAGTGTGATGCATGAACACTACCAGAAAGCACAGTGTACACTGGTTTTTTTTTCCTCTGGGGACCCCAAAATACAGTTTAAGGCTTAGGGTTTCCCAGGTGGAGACACCACCATATATTCTGTTTGTTGGAACTGGGAGTGCTGGAGAGATGAAAACAGAAGGCCCACTCCACATCCTACCCTACCATTGGGACCCCCTTCGTGGAGGGTCTTCTGTCCACTAAGCACTGGTGTCCTGCAGAGAGTGTTACACAACAAATTCCATTACGCACTGAAGTCAGTGGAATGCGTGTACAACCATATTTGCCTAGGGGTATTATACACACCATACAACAAACATGGTAATGAGCAATATGCCATTATGCTGGATCTCTCCCTACATGTCAGTTGAAGTACAAATAATACTTGACTGTACCATAAGGGATCTAATGTGAAGTGCCAAAATGAGATAATTAGACAACTAATGAGTTGGTCATTTTATTTAGTTTATTTAATTGTTATTCATCTATTTAATTTTAAATTTCTATTCCACCCTTCCCCAAGACTCAGGGTGGCTTACATAAAATACAAAATACAATAAAACTCCCTTTAAAAACATAAAAGGAAAAATCTACACTCATCCCTAGCCCAACCCCCAACCCCGTCTGGTAAATGCCTTACCCAAAAGAAAAGTTTTACACTGTCTCTGGAATATGATGAGGCTCGGGCTCTGATGAACGGGAGTTCTACAGTACTTGGACAGCAACCAAGAATGCTTCCCTGCAGGCCCTTGTTTTACAGACAAGATTGACTGCTGGTATCCACAGGAAAATGCTCCCGGCTGACTGCAGGGGCTGCAGTGGAGAATGGAAGGAAAGACAATCTCTCAGATAGGTGGGACCCTGGTTGTTTATGGCTTTAAAGGTCAAAACCAACACCTTGAAATGTTCTTGGAAGACTAAAGGGAGCGAGTGCAGATTGCAGAGCACAGGTGTAATATGCTCATGGAGACCCACCCCTGAAAGGAGCTGGACTACTGTATTCTGCATCAGCTACAGCTTCTGAACAGTCACCAAGAGTAGCCCCACGTGGAGTGCATTACAGTAGTCTAGCCTTGCGGTAATAAAAGAATGGATGATGGTGGCCAGATCTGAGTCAGATAGAAAGGGACTCAGCCTCCTCATCAGATGGAGTTGGTGAAAAGTGCTTCTGGCCACGGCTGCAACCTGATGTTCCAGGTGCAGTAGGGGGTCCAGAAGCAAACACTCCAAGGCTGCAAACCAGGGTAACCAAAGAGGGTCAGACCCTTCCAACAACAGGGGTGCCAATCCCCGCCAAAACACAAAATAGGCTAGTTATTTTCACTGCTGTCTTATCTGCGTTCAACTTCAATTGGCTCGCCTTCATCCAGTCCCCAACAGCAGTCAGGCACTGGGTAAAGCACCAAGAGTGCAGGACCTGAGTCAGATGAAAAAGAGAGGCAGAGCTGGTGTCATCAGCATACAGATGGTACTTCACTCCAAACCTCCAAATGATCTCTTCCAGTGGCCTCAGATACACACTGAATAAAAGGCGAGACAAGATGGAACCCTCCGGGACACCACAGGGGAAGTCCTGTGGGGACGACGAGCCATCTCCCATCACCACCTTCTGGGACCTCCCTAACACGAAGAACAGAACCACTCAAGAGCAGTCCCACGCACCCCTGCCAGGTCCTGCAGTCGTGTCAACAACTTCTCATGATCAACCGTTTCAAAGACCTCTGAAAGGTCTAACAAGATCAACAGGATACAATTTCCCCTGTCGATCTCCGGGGCAAAGATAATCAACTAAGGCCGCCTACAATCACAGTCTTGGTGCTATACCATGGATGAAAACCTGACTGAAATGGGTCCAGGGATCTGATAGCATTGAGATGAGCCTGAAGCTGCTGGGCAACCACCCGTTCAAAAACCTGTCCTTGCAGTAAGTGGTACAGATAGTTTTTCTCTAAGGACAATGGCCACAATCCCAAGCAGGATTCTCATGGGATCCGCGTGAGAGCCGCGCAGCTCCTGCGCAGGATCAGCATGGCACAATGCAATCCCTATGGAGATGCGTGTGGTTTGCAGGCATGTGTGCACACGCAGGATGCGCACAGTGTGTGCGGGGCATGGGATCACCTCCACTGTGTTCTTTGTTTTTGCAGTGTGCTATGAGATACAGTATTATTGGGGGCTGGGGGGGGGGGATTCAAATCCTATGAAATTAGGGCATCAATGGTCATAAAATCAACAGTTTAAAATCTGTTAGTAAATATGACTAAGATTGAATTATATCTAAAAGGAAAGTTTTCCCAGGAGTCAGATTTATCAAAAAGGTTTTGAAAAAAAACTTCAGTTGACACTTCAGTTAAATTTCAGTTACATTAGTTCCATGCCTAACAGTCTTCAAAATGGCACTTCTTAAAGATGTGAAAAACAACCAGGTCAACATCTAACCCTATTCAGAAATAATATACCAGCAAATGGATGGTTCAGAATGATTGTATAGTATGTATTGCATAGCTTATTTATTATTAATTATTATTATTTGGTATAGGCAAACATACATACAACTGCATTATCTTTCAGTCTGTGAATTTGCTCCCTAGTATTCGAACTGTGTGAACAGATGCCAGCTTCACCTGGAGTAGCATACAGAGTTGGCAAGTAGCTATTGTTGTAGAATTGGAGGGCAGACTAGTTTTGAAGAACAAACCCAAACCACTTGTACTTTGTTTGAGTGCCCAAAGAAGCTATCTACTGAGGTCAGTTTTACATGAAGGGATTATGGCTGCTCAATAGAGACCTGGAATTTCATTGAAAAAGATTACAGAAAGCTAAATACTCAATAGTCAATCAGAAGTACAAAACTTTACTGTAAATGTTTTTTACTGTTTAGCACATTTCTTTTTACTTTCACACATTATTTTTACAATGTTGGATTTCTCTGTATCAGCCTAGGTCATGCCTCCAGTCAATTCAACAGTAGATTTTCCCTGATGAAAGTGCCTGCATATAATTCAGGAACACACAGTATGGCATCAAGCCAAAAATCAAAGCAAAATGATCACAGAACAATCTCAGGTCTGATACTTTAAACTTACAAGATTATAGGCTTTTCATAACTACTCCTTTAAAGGGTGTCAATCACATACAGCACATGCTTATTTCTAAATTGAATTACATACTATATATTATTCTGCATTTTGTTATGGCTTTGCTTTCTTTAAATTGTTAAATCCTGCTGCCTCCAACAGAGACTTCTTACAAAAAGATATACTGTGTCATATACTGTGCTAATGAGAGACAACACAATTCAGAGTTCTGTATTGTTTTAGTCAAGTTAAAAGAATCCAAATGTCTGTGTGCTTTCAAAACAAAACTCAAATTTATAACCTTTTGAGATTCAGACATCTTTAATAGAGACCCCCTTATTCTATACCTCTTTCCAATACAAACTTTTGAAGAAACTTACATTTCTTCAAATTCTGGAACTTAATGAAATGTGTGGTGGTAAAAAAATCACTTAGAACAACAAGCAACAATGTAAAAAGTTGCAGCAAATAGGGCAGTGAATAGCACATACCTGTGCTGTTATGCAAGTAGAGGTTCAAATGGAGGAAGGAAAATATTCAGTGGGCTCAAGCTTCCTCTTTACTTATTATGAGAACATAAGAAGTGCCATGCTGGGTCAGACCAATGGTCCATCTAGCCCAGCATTTCTGTTGTTTCCCCCCACCTCCCGTCATGTTCCCTGATCCTTTCTGGCTAACGGATGCTAACAGATCTATCTTCCAGAAACTGAACATTTGTAGATCTCAGAACTGGGTATTTAGGGATCCAAGTGGATGCTCTTAGCTACTCTGCCATGAGGGAGTCACTCATAGATCCTCCCCACTTCACCCAATCTCTCTTACCTTTGGCAATAATCATGGCTTCTGGATGACTGACCCAAACCTCTCCTGCCATTGGCTGCCAAGAACTAGATAAGGGAAGGAAGAAGGAAATTTGTCTATGCAATGCAGCAGCTGTCTGGACCTCTGTGTGACCCCAAACTCATGCATGGACCACTGGGGATTGTCATGAGTTCTTGGCTCAGTTTTCCTATACAGATCCCTTCTTTTGACCCACATCCCTCTTTTGTTTTTAGTTGCCATTGCTAATTCTCCCCCCCTGTCCCTTTGGTCCCTCCGTTGAGGGACTGGCTTTTGATCTGTATTTGGTGCTATTGAGGGTCCATGTACACTAAAGATATGCAAAATAGCCTGGTTCTCTGTGTGTGCTTCTAGTCTTCTTGCCCTAAATCCTGCTTCCAGAGTCCTACCCTACATCTTGCTCTCCTCTCAGCTCCAGTTTCTGGCTAATGACCCAGCACAGTTCTCCAATCACAGCTACCAACTGTTCCTTGGTGTGATGCACTTCTGAGTTTCTGGTTCTGACCCGACACTGCTTCTAACCACAACATTTTTCTTTCCAGTCTTTGACCTATCTTGAACTCTGCTCACACTTGTGAGCTGACCACAGCCACCTGATCTAGGTGTCTAACAGCTGGCTTCTTCCAGCTGAGGTAGCTGTTTGAGGTGCTTGTTGCCAGGGAAAATCTTACTGGGCTGGCAGGACATCCTGCCTGAATACCTGCACTTTCCTTGCAGCAGGGAAGGAGAGTGGAGCTGCCACAAATAGTGCCAACTCCTTCCAAGCTAACACACAATGCATGCAGGAGGTTGGTCAAACCCCTCCTTAAGCTGACTGGGGGGGCTTGGCCTTTGGCTCACCACCAGCAAGCACCACAACCAGCAGTGGCCTCAGATCAGTGGTCCTGCCCCTCCCACCTGATAAGGAGTGGAACACTGACTGGTCAATGGTGAATGCACCTAGCAGCTGCAGAGATGGTGTGACCCTTGCTGTTGAGGCAGTAGGGATGGGCGAACAGAACCGAGTTCAGAAATTTGGTTCGGTTCAATTCAGAAATTCGGTTCGGTTCAGAAGTTTGGTTCGGTCGACCGAACTATTCGAGTTCAGTCCAAACTCCGAACTTCCGAATAAAATTCGGAAATTCAAACCCCATTGAACTAAATGGAAATATTAACTTTTATTAACTAACAGAGCCGAGTTCGGAAATTCGGTTCGGTTCGAAAATTGAGTTCAGTTCGGAAGTTCGGTTAAGTCGACCAAACTGGTTGAGTTCGGTCCAAACTCCGAACTTCCAAACTGCGTTCTTCCATCCCTATGAGGCAGCTCTTTAGCCACTAGCATTGAAGAAGATTATAGAAGATTACTGGTCTGGTCTGGCTGCTGAAGGGCATGCTTGGCTGGGGGAGTAACAGAGTGGGGTTTCCAAGGATGAAACTTCTTCCTTGGCCCCTCCTACCCCAGCATTACCCTGAAACAAATCCTGATTGCACCCTGTATGCAAGACACAAGCTCCACTGGAACTCAAAAACCTTAACACAAGAAGTAGCTGGATTAGATACAAAGGGTTGAAAACAAATGCTTCCTTCACTGATTAGGCATAGCTATCTACTCACCAACAACAAGGGGAAGATCTCTTCTCCCTGTTGACAATCTAATTGAGGGTGTAGGAGAAAACCAGCTGCAGTGCTGCAGGAGTGGGTGGGGGTGTCTATGTCCCCTCTCATCCATCAGATGGTCCACGCAGCATTGAACCAGAACTCCTGATCCAAGACTTAGGGTGTTTTTATATGGGAGAGCTTCCCCATGTATTTTAAAATTTGGGGTTGGAGCAATGCCCTTGGGGAGGGGGGGTAGATGCTGCTCCCTGGACCAGAAGTTGCCTGGACGCTATTGGAAACAGCGGCCCCAGATGTTTTAAGACACAGACCTGGTAAGACCCCAATAGCCAAGGTTTACAAGTCCGCATCTCAAAACATCTGGGAGTTGCCTGGCACTGCTGTTTCCAATGGTGCCCAGGTCCTGGAAGGAGCATCTAAAATCAATCTCTGCCCCCTCCCCCACCCCCCCGAGGGTTTCTCCAACCTGGATCTTTAAAATACAGGAAAAAGCTTTCCTGTGTAAAAACTCCCTTTTATGCATACAGGACTCTCATACTCCTTGTTAACAATCTGATGGGGAGGCTCGGGGAAGGGGGGGCGATTAGAGATCCCACTCCCATCTGCAGCAGTGAATCCCAGACTAGGGGCTCAGGCCCTATACTCAATGCCAAATCACAGCTCAGTGTTTGGCTCCATGCTGCAAGTGTGAGGGTGCTCACCTGTGCCTTGCTAATGATTCATGGGGGCGGGAGGGGAGTCGAAGAGCTGCATCTGCAAAGTAGACCCCGAGACCTGGCCTGGGGCCTCAGTACTGCAGGTAGGATGGGGTTCTCCTGTTTCTCCTGTCCTTGTAAGAAACCACTTGCTAGGTCCCCAAAATATTACTTGTCTCTGGAGATCAGGTTTTTACAACCCTGTAGATATGATTTTCTGCAGTAGAATTTAAGGTATTAACGAACGAGACATTAGTCCACATTATACCACACCATGTGGGTGTGCACCTGCCCATTTATTAGATGTTTGCCCCCACTGGACACACAGCCACCACCCACTGGACCCGTAGCCCCCACTCACAGCATAGTTTCAGAGAACGTGGAGTCTGCTGTGTGGGCAAATGATGGCTAATGCAGACTAATGTCTGTGAGCATATTACACCAGTGCTCCATTCTCTGCACTGGCTGCCAATAGTTTTCCGAGCCCGATTCAAGGTGTTGGTCTTGGCCTATAAAGCCCTAAATGGCCTAGGCCCTACCTATCTGAAGGACTGCCTCATCCCCTGGATTCTGGATTGACCCCTGAGGTCATCTGGGGATGCCCTGCTCGAGGTCCCCTGAGTGTGTTGGTGTGCTACGCAGGGGAGGGCATTCTTGGTGGCCGTGCCTCAGCTGTGGAGTTCTCTTCCGATGGAGGTCCAGTTGGCCCCAGATCTCTCCTCCTTTTGAAGAAGTTGTAAGGCCTGGCTGTTCCACCAGGCATTTGATGGGGGAGATGGGGGAGTGGGTGGGGGAGTGGGTTAGCATGGCGGGGGGATTCTTTTTATCCTCCTTTTATGTGTGTTTTTAATCCTATTTTTGTTTGATTTTATGGACAGTTTGTAAGCCGCCCTGAGCTGCCTGTGGCAGAAGAGGTAGGGTACTAGTACAATAAATAAATAAATAATTTGCACCATGTGTCCACATCACATCAATTAAATTGTGTGCAGAGAACTCAGAGTTGTACCAGCACCTCAGAGTCACAGGTGGAAATCCTAGAACGTTGGAGGAGTGACAACTTCCTGACCTTGCCTCCGCTCTCACTCTCACTGGTGCTACCAGTGGGGGCTGCCTGCCAGTGCACGAACTACACACAGGGGCCTGCCTGTTTGTTAGGTTGGCACTTGACATGCTAAACATGTGAGCAAGGGCCGCACGGACCAAACCTGGACTCCAACAGGCTAACATCTCATCCTTCCGTCTCCAGAGAGAGACAGCTAGTCAAAAGCCGCAGTAAGAATTTGAAAGCCGTTTATGGATATATTATTATTATTATTATTATTAACAAACATTTATATAGCGCCAGCAGTGTACCTGGCACTTTACAAAGTAATAAAATAGACACGGTCCCTGCCCCTAGGGCTTACAATCTGAGAGACAGGAGCTGGGGGAGAGACTTAGGAAGGGGAACAGAGGGAGAGACAAGGGGTCTAACATTCATGAAGATGCGAGGTCTCAAGTGCACGTACTTGGCTTGGTTACAATGAGAATGACAGCAGGCAGGTCCATGTTGCAAGGATAAGGGTAAACCGATCGTAGGTATAGGAATAGTGGCTCAGCAGGATAAAGAGTCAGACAGAGCAGAGCGAAAGAGGTGAGTTTTAAGGAGAGATTTGAAGGTATGAAGGGAGGGGGCAAGGCGGATGTGGACAGGGAGGGAGTTCCAGGCATGGGGGGCAGCAAGTGAGAAGGGACGAAGGCGCTTAGGGGAGCAGGGAAGGCGTGGAAGGGTGAGAGAAGGGACAGAGGAGGAGCGAAGTGCACGGGCTGGAGTATGGAGGGCGATAAGTGCAGAGAGGTAGGGGGGAGCAAGGTTGTGAAGAGCTTTATAGGTGAAGACTAGGAGCTTGTGCAGGATTCGTTCAGGAAGGGGAAGCCAGTGAAGCGAAGAGAGGAGGGGCTGCACATGGTCGAAGCGACTGGCGAGGTAGATGACCCTGGCAGCAGAGTTTTGGACAGAGATGAGGGGAGAAAGGTGAGACCGGGGAAGGCCAGTGAGAAGGAGGTTACAGTAATCGAGGCGAGAGATGACCAGAGCATGAACAAGAGTTTTGGCAGACGAGACAGAGAGAAAAGGGCGAATCTTAGCAATGTTATGGAGGGAGAAGCGACAGGATTTAGCAACAGAGTCAATGTAGGGTTTAAAAGAAAGGGCTGAGTCAAAGATGAAGCCTAGGCTACGGGCTTGGGGGACAGGCAGGATGGTGACTCCATCAATAGTTATTGACAGTGAGGAAGGAGAGGAAGGATGAGGGGGGAAGATAAGGAGTTCAGTTTTAGCCATGTTGAGTTTGAGTTGACGTTGAGACATCCAGGTAGAGATGTCAGAGAGACAGTTGATGAGACGAGCTTGAACAGAGGGAGAGAGAGAGGGAGTAGAGAGATAGAGTTGAGTGTCATCAGCATAGAGGTGGTATTGGAAGCCATGGGAGGCAATGAGTTTGCCTAAGGATGAGGTATAGATCGAGAAGAGGAGAGGGCCAAGAACAGAGCCTTGAGGAACACCAACTGAGAGGGGGAAGGAGGAGGAGGTGGAGTTGGAGAGAGACACATTAAAGGAGCGGTCAGAGAGGTAGGAGGAGAACCAGTTATGGACAGAGCCACAAAAGCCAAGGGAGTGAAGGGAATCCAGCAAGAGTGAGTGGTCAACAGTATCGAAGGCAGCAGAGAGATCAAGGAGGACAAGAATGGAATAGAGACGTTTAGATTTAGCCACCAGAAGATCGTTGGTGATCTTAGCGAGAGCAGTTTCAGTAGAATGAAGGGGGCGGAAGCCAGATTGGAGGGGGTCAAGGGAGGAGTTGGAGGATAGGAAGTCAAGGCAGCGGGAGTAGACAACACGTTCAAGCAGCTTGGAAGCAAAAGGAAGGAGTGAGACAGGACGATAGCTAGAAGGGTCAGAGGGGTCAAGAGTGGACTTTTTGAGAATAGGAGAGACTGTGGCATGTTTGAAGGCAGAAGGGAAAGAGCCAGTAGAGAGGGAGAGGTTGATGATGTGCAGGAAGGAAGGGGCGACAGTGGGAGTAATGGAGGTGAGGAGGCGGGAAGGAATGGGATCAAGGGGGCAAGTGGAAGGGTTGGAGGAGGAGAGCAGAGAGGAGATTTCCTTAAGGGAGGCAGGGGAGAAGGAGGACATGAGAGAAGGAGGGGGAGGAGGGAGAGGGGTGGGAGTGGGAAGAGAGGAGTGGGAAGCGATGTCGAGGCGGATCTTGTCTATCTTGGAGGTGAAGAAGGAGGCAAGATCCTGAGCAGAAAGGGAAGAAGGAGGGGGAGGACAGGGAGGCTTGAGGAGGGAGTCAAAGGTATAGAAAGGTATATAGAAAGGAGAAGCATGAGCATGGGCAGGAGAGGAACAAAGACAAAGAGCCAATGGATAAGAATAGTTCTGTTCTTTTCTCACTTCTTCCCTCTTGTGAGAAATGAAGTGGTATTGGCTCCTCCAGCAATTCCTAGGAAAGCCAGTCCCGGCTGAGAGCATGCTCCTGGCTCTCTTCCCATCCTCCCTCTACTATGGACCTGCTGCTCCCAGACTTCCTCCTTTCCTTCCCTCTGAATTACGGCATTCCCCTGCTAAAACCTAGTAGGTTTTCAATTTGGCATTGAAGTAGGGTTATTTTATGCACATTAACAAATTTAAAAAACTTACTGGGCTTTAGTCACAGGATGTCAGCAAGTATGCCACTGTATGATAGAGCATAAAACATTCTAGTTATTGTGACCATTAATGAGATTGCTTTGAGTATGCTAAGTGTGAATCTTTGCTGCTGCACACTGAAACTAAAGGGTTTAAGATAAGGGAAAAAACATCACTGAACAACAACTACAACCCCCAAAAATAGACCATGATGAGCACAACTTAAATGTGCTAAAATCTACTGCTATTAATAGTACTACTTCTTGTGTTACTGCCTTCTCCTTGGTTTTTGTCTCCTTCCGCCATTATATTTTGTCTTTTAAGCTGTAATCCCTTTGGGAGAAGGAGTTTGCCCTCCCCAGGCCTCATTCTCTCCACCCCCACTGAACAAGGCACCAAATTTGTTACGTACAACCACTGCCTGGTCATTTATTCACAACAGGGCAAACTTTAACCTCTCAGCTCTTTAAAAATTGGAGAATTAAAACAGACCCTCTGCCTTCTGATCTTGTTCTCGATGGATTTTCTCCAAGGCCTTCAACAGCCGACCTCAGCAACAGCCTCAGTCCCCACCACCTACTCTAAATACGTCCTTCCAGACACTTTCCCTGACCTACAGGACTCACGACATGACTCTGAGTGTTTTTAGATGGAAATGGAGCCTGGCCATCCCCAGAACTACTACAGGGATGCACCCCCAGGTCCACCCTTTCCCAGCCTCACCTGGGTCCACAACAGGTGGACTGGTGGTTTTCCCAGGCTGTGGTCCACCTGCACGGCATCACCCACAACATAGAGTTGTGGGCACTTAACCAACATTTTAGGCTGGTACCTGAAACCTCATGGTGCTGAACGGAGCTAGGGATGACTGGATGTGGAGCTGCAGCATGGGTCTGCCCAACAGGCACACAGCTGCTCTATGTTCAGCCATTGTCCCAGGCCTGTTCCATGTAATGCGCTCTTGGATGTTGCAGAGTGCTGCCAGTGGGGCTCCATTGCACATCTGGTGGTCCCCCTTTATGACTGACCCAGGGGTGAAGTAGGCTGGCATGGGCAGAAGTGGAGCCGGCATCCATATGTTTACACCTTCTCTGTACCCAGGCTCTTACCACTGCTAGCCTTTCACCAGGTCTGTTTTCATAGTCTGGAGGAATCATTCACCTTTCTCTAGTCTGGAGGAATCATTCCCCTTTTTTCTCCTCTAGTAACCTTGCTGTGTTAGGCTCCCAACCCAGTTTACCTGATCTCTGCACTGTCTCCTCATCCAAAGCTCTGGGTCAGAGGGTCTCAAGTTGTGCATAGTATCATCTGTAGATGGGATGACTGGATGATCCCAGGCACCACCCACGCAGGCCAATGTGTGCCACAGCGGACCAATGTTTCTGTTTGGCCCCACAATAACTTCTGTGGGGCGGGGGCTACCATATCCAGGCGCCATAGCTCCTTGCCATGGCTGCCCATTATGGCAGGGGGCAGGGAGATGGGAGTGGGGTAGGGTGGGGTCAACTGTCTGTTGCACCTCCCCCACCCTGAGGTATGCGGGCAGCGGGACAGCACTGCATCCATGGGCACGTTTGGCTGGTGCCTCTCCCTGACTCGGAAAGTGGCGGTCACTGTTTCCTACCATGATCTGGGCTGGGGAGCTGCAGTGTCACCTGTGCGTCTGTTTTCACCCATTGTTAATTTCATTCTTGTATGTGGTGAAGTTTTTGCATTAAAAAACACAATAAAAATATATCGGGTTTAGTTAAAATCATGCTGTTGGTAGTTTTCATTTTGAAATAAAATGCATCAAAAATGGTCTATGTTTAGAGTGTCAACTTTTAGTGTGTTAACTTTTTAAAATATGTATTCTCTTAGGGCAATTTCAGATGTTACGCGCTCCTGGGTCACCACAGTGGATTCCCAACTGTGGCGAGCCAGCTAACCTCCTCTCGTGGTCCAGGAAAGCCCCGAACAGAAGTGACAGGAGCGGGACCATGGCAAGGAAATGGATGGATGGACCATGGCCCGGGGCAGCACAACAGACATTACGCCGATTCCAGACCGTGGTCAGAACACGCAGAGGACACAGGGGTGGGGCGGGAGGCAGACATGGTCAACCGAGGGCGAAGGCAGCCAAAAGTGCCAAAAGGCAACGCCCACACAAGGGAAATGGGAAGGGTGGGGGGAGGAGGGAGAGGAGCGGCTGCAGCGACACACACAACATGCCAAGGGAAGCCAAGGACACTGCAGAACACAGAACACATACACACACCCTGGCGCAAACACACCCAAACGGGACAGGAAGGGGGGAGCACACTGGGAAGGTCAACACACACAGCACCATGGAAACAGGGGAGGGGGGAGCCCCGGGCCAAGAAAGGGGAGGGGACTGGTCTGGGAACTGTCCAGGACACGGTGAAAGGCACCCAGAACCTCACTGACAGCACAGGGAGCATGGGCCACCCAACATGAGAGGGTTTGGGGTGCGTTGTCACCAATATGCTGATGATACACAGCTGTACCTCTCTTTTTCAACTGACCCAGACCTTGCTGTCTCGCTGCTATCCCAGTGTCTGGAGGGTGTGGCGGAATGGATGTGGCAGAGCAGACTGAGGCTCAACCCCGATAAGATGGAGGTGATGTTGGTGGGGAGAGTGAGGGAGGTAGTGGCCCCCCTGATCGGGGGGGTTCGCCCTCCTATAGCTCAGCAGGTCAGGAGTCTGGGGGTGATATTGGACGCAGATCTCCATCTGGAGAGGCAGGTGGAGGCAGTCGCAAAGGCTGTCTTCTGCCAGTTATATCTGGTGCGGCGGCTGTGTCCGTTCGTCTCTGGCCTGGACCTGGCCTCCCTTATCCATGCCTTCGTCACCTCGAGGCTGGTCTACTGCAACGCGCTCTACGTGGGGCTTCCCTTGTTCCTGGTTTGGAGACTGCAGTTAGTGCAGAATGTGGCGGCCTGGCTCCTTTCGGGGATGGGTCATCAGGAGCACATAACACCTGTGCTCCGGACTCTGCACTGGCTGCCAATAGCATGCTGAGCTAGGTTCAAGGTTTTGGTGCTGATCTATAAGGCCCTTCATGGTCTGGGTCCCTTGTAACTCAGGGACCACCTCGCCCTCTGCAACCCAGAGTGGCTCCTTCAGTCTGCCGGGGGTACCTTCTTGGAGGTCCCCCGTGTTAAGCGGGGGGCCACAATGGAGAGGGCATTCTCAGTGGCGTTAGATTGTAAGCCCTCGGGCAGGGACCGTATCTATTGTAATATCTGTAAAGCACCAGGTACATTGCTGGCACTATATAAAAGCCTATACTAATAATAATAATAATAATAATAATAATAATAAGAAGTCACATGGGGTCCCCACTGGGATGGAGCAGGGTCACAGGTAGGGCAACCAGGCTGGGGAAGGCACCGGAGCGGTCCGAGGCAGGTCCAGACAGCAAGGATCCCCCTGGCTGATGCAGAAGCATGGCTGGGGATGGAGGTGAGCTGGATCCTGTGGGCAGCACATGCAGCCCCCCCCCGAAGGAGTCCAGGAGGTGCTGTCCAGTAGCCCCAAGTCCCGCACAGTCATGGAGGCACCCAGGGGGTGGGTGGGGGCAGGGCACGGACAAAGGCATGCGGCCAGCCAGGCAAGGGAGGAAGACACCACAGGGAGATCTGGTAGTGGTGTCAGGAAGCAGGAACTAGTCAAAAGGGGGGCCGGGCACATAGAGGAGCACCACAGGCAGCAAAGGACAGGGGGTGCCCATGGAGGAGGCACAGCGACACAGGCAAGCAGAACGGAGGCAAGTGAACCATCCAGAGCAGTCACGAGGCCAGAATGGTGTGGAGTGAGTGGCCAGTGCCCCAAGCCGGCAGGGAGGTGCAGGGAGCACATGGTGGGGGTGTCATCCATCACACCGAAGATGCAGGCGGCCTCACAGCCAGCTGCAGGGAATCACAAAGGGGGCTAGGACTGTTTGGCCCACCAGATGCGCATAGTGGGGCCACTGAAGCATGCCCCAGAGGTAGCCCAGTCCCACCATGTGGTGGGCAATGAGGTAGTAGGTCTCAACCAGATCTGCCATGGCGAGTTCCACCTGAACATCAGCACAGGTCCACACAGTGGCCAGCACCACCAGCTCCGGTCTGGTGGGCGCCGACAATGTATAGTCAGCAGCAGATGGCCATGGTAGGTGCCCAAGCTCCAACAGGTGGTAATAAACCACCCCATGCAACTGCTGGTAGCCACGGCCCCCGTGGATTCAGCAGAAGAAGGAAACGGCCAGGGCAGGGTCCCCCTCCTCCAGACAGGTCGTGAACCCAGCCAGGGTACACTGAGAGGATGGATACGGTATCTGCCGTGGACCACGCCACATGCAAGCACCTCATCTCTGGAATGCAGCCATCGGGAAAGGGACAGAGGTCAAATGCCTCCGAATGGAGCTGGCACGTGCTACCGCTCGCCTCATAGCCGAAGTAGTGAAGCCCAGAGCTCAGACTCACATAGGCACCAGAGAGGGTATCCGGGCAGCACAGGAGCAGTTACATGGCTGGGGAATGCTACATGTCACATAGGACCATGGTCTCCCGGATGGTCCAGATATGGGGGGTGCCGGACAATCCTGGGTGCAGGAGCCCCGGGACAGCACTGCTGGCCATGGGGGCAGAGGAGATCTGGTAGTACCTGTGGGCAGAGGGTCTGAGCAGCAAGGAAAGAGGGGCCCCATGATGCCATGTGGGCTGGGGAGGGAAGCAGGGGAGCCCCAAAGATACATGATGAGGCTGCAGGCCACAACACGGCATGGCTAGCAAACGATGCGTGGGGAGTGGACCCAGCACAACTGCAGGAACTGAGTGCACAGGCTTTCCAGCAAGCACTGATAGCAGGGAGGTGATGACAACAGGCAACCAGCTGCAGACTGCGCTGACGGGCGCATGCGGGCCCCGGGCATGGGTCCCCAGAACGGGAGCACAGGTGCACTAAGGGGAGGGGCATTTTCTGTGGGTACACACCAGCTGGCAGACGAGCCGCTCCACTGCCTCCTTCCTGTTACCATGAAGCATACAATACAGCTGTTGTTGTAGCTATACCTCATGTTTCTTGTCCATACCGTGCCCCCTTATGCCCTCCCCCTTCCCCTCCTGCCTCTCTAACCCTCCTCTCCCCTCTCCCTTCCATCCTTCTCTGTCCTGCCACATTCCCCTGCTGCTGTGTGCCCTTTGAATCTCCCTCCCGGTCTGTGTGTTGCGCGTTGCCTGGCAGCGACACTGTGTGTTCTCACCATGGCTGGGGATCATTTGTTATGTTTCCACCTGGTGGTTGACGTTCCATCATTACGTTTGGTGGTTTCCCGGTGGGGATTGCTTTGACCACGCTTCCGGGGATGGTCCCAACCCAACCTCCGGAAGTGTGGTTGGCTTTGGCCCCTACGGGTGATTGCCTGTGGTGAACATCTGGATGCTGCCGATCCGACGTTCAGGGTTCTTTGGCCGTGCCATGGGATTGTCTGTGGTTCACTGTGGTTGACTGTAACGTCTGAAATTATTTATTTTATTTATTTATTTAAAAGCATCTCGGGGCGGCTTACAATACAATAAGAATTAAAAAAATTAAAAGCCATCAACAAAGAAATAAAAAACCATCCCCTCCAACCCCCCTCCCCCCACATCCCCAATATCCCCAACTACCCAACCCTCCCCACCTCTCGTCCGAAGGCCTGGGCGAACAGCCAGGTCTTGCAGGCTCGACGGAATGCCAGCAGACCTGTGGCCAGGCAGTCTTCCTCCAGGAGGGAGTTCCAGAGTCACAGCCTGGCCACTGAGAACGCCCTCTCCATTGTGGCCCCCCGTCTCACCCAGGGGATCTCCAAGAAGGCAACCCAGAGGACTAAAGGGATCGCTCTGAGGCACGGAGGGCGAGGCAGTCCCCGAGGTATGAGGGGCCCAGACTGTGCAGGGCTTTATAGATCAATACCAACACCTTGAATCTGGCTCAGTACGCTATAGGCAGCCAGTGTTGAGCACCCGAGCACTGGTGTTATGTGCTCCTGTCGCCTAGTCCCCATAAGGAGATGGGCCGCCGCATTCTGCACCAGTTACAGCCTCCGAACCAGAAAAAGGAAAGCCCCACGTAGAGCATGTTGCAGTAGTCCAGCCTCGAGGTGATGAAGGCATGGATAAGGGTGGCCAGGTTGGGCCTGGAAATGTATGGGCACAGCCTCCGCAGCAGACGTAGCTGGCAGAAGGTGGTCTTGGCCACTGCCTCCACCTGCTGATCCAGATGGACACTCGAGTCCAACACCACCCCCAGACTCCAAACCTGCTGGGCAATAGGAGGATGGACCTCCCCCACAAGGGGGGCCAGAACCTCCCCCGCCCTCCCCACCACCATCACCTCAGTCTTATCAGGATTCAGTTTCAGTCTGTTCTGCCTCATCCAATCCGCCACGGTCTCCAAACACTGGGAAAGCAATGAGACGGCAGGACCTGGGTCAGTTGAAAATGAGAGGTACAGCTGAGTATCATCAGCATATTGGTGACATCGCACCCGGAACCCTCTCACGACCTCCCCCAAGGGCTGCATATATACATTAGATAATAGTGGAAACAGAATTGAACCTGACAAAACGCCACAGGATAAGGCCCGGGGGCTTGATGTTTCAGCCCCCAGCACCACCTGATGGCTTCTCCCTGAGAGAAATGAGCAGAAACACCCAATGACAATCCCGTCCAAGCCCCCCAGGTCTCGCAACCGTCTCAAAGCAGTCCATGGTCCATGGTGTCAAAAGCGCCCGAGAGACCTAGCAGGATCAGAAATGTTGAACATCCTGCGTCCATCTCCCGGAAGAGATCATCCACCATGGCCACCAATGCTGTCTCAGTACCATAGCCGGGGTGGAACCCAGATTGAAAAGGGTCAAGGAAACTGATGTTGTCCAAATGCGCCTGGAGCTGCAGTGCCACTGCCATTCAATAACCTTCCCTAAAAAGGGAAGATTAGAGACAGGGTGGTAGCTGGCGAGTGCGTCCACATCCAGAGATGTCTTCTTCAGCAGGGGGTGCACCACAGCCGCCTTGAGACTGGGTGACAGCCTCCCCTGCCGAAGGGACGCATTCACTACCCTTGCCAGCACTGACCCCAAAGTCTCCCTGGAAGCTTTCACCAACCAGGACAGGCACGGATCTAATTCAAAACTGGTGGCCCTAACAGACCCCAGGACATTCACCACATCGGCTGGCGTCACTTCCTGAAACTCATCCCAGAAAGTTCGACCATAACCTCTAATTACCCTTAGATGTGGTATACAATTAGTGTGCATGGTGCCTTTATATATAAGAATGTTTTAACAGTTAAATAAGCTTGAAGTTAACTTAATATAATAAAGTTAATTTTGAATGCATTACCAGAGGTTTATTTTTATTTATACCAACTTGAAGCTCTAAGGCCCCAGTGCAGAAATAATGTAGTATTTTTGCTACTATTCTAGGATTAAACTACCTAACATAGTTGAAATTGAAACTTTCTGCACCCAATAAGGACTGATTTTTACTTCTTGTATCCCAATTCATCTACTATATTTTGTCTTTTCATCAATAATCCTTAATACAAGCTTCCTTCCAGTCTAAGGAAATTCTTTCCCAAGACAATGCAAATCTTTTTGTATCTCTCCAACCACATCAATATCGGAAGCACAGCTAAAAATTCTCAATGAATTCCTAACTAACCTAACTCCTCATGGTATCAAATATACTTGCTGAGCCACCTATTCGAAGAAAAGACTGAATAAAGCATGTGAGAGTGCATCTCCCTGCCTAAGACCTCTATCTATAGAAAACTCTTTCAACATTACATTTCCCGCTTTTAACCTTCCTTTTGCACCTTCCTCACATGTTTTCATTAACTGATCCAATTTAGATGGCTCGTTCAGTTCACCTAGAATAGAACTGCAACGTGTAGTGGGTTTATTCTTTGGAGGTATTATTTGTATTTTCATGTAGTATGCTGTATACTTGAATGATATCCATAGCCAAAATGGGTTCTTGTATATCAGTAGCCCATTTCAGGTTTCTTGATTATTTTGTTTATTTGATCATTTCAGTATGATATTTTTGGCAATTGCATATGTGCAATAGTGTTTACATTTCTGAAATAATGTAACCAAAATACTGAAATGACTGAAATACCAAAATAATGGAACTAGGGGGAAAACAAAACACAAAAACAACCCCTGAAATAATTGAAATGGGCATTCAGCAGAGCATAAACGGCCATCAGTTATTATCTGAACTGCCATTTTTTGTTTGGGTAGCATATATTCAATGGGTTCACCCATTTTCTCTGGTGCTCATTTCAGCTCTAAGCTAGAACTTTCATAAACCTTTCCTCTGCACGCATATCACAAGCCTCTTTTAAGTCAACACAAACATATTACATAACAAAGATATAGTCAGACGTCCTACTCATCATCTACCTTATGCAAAGTATCTAGCATATAGTTGTCTTCCTTTGCCACTATAAACAGTACATTTAATAATGAGAATGCTAAATAGCATGAATTATCTATAAATGACTTGTGTGATTAACTTTGTTTTGGATGGAAAAATGAGGCATTTTCCAGGATTCTAAAAGGGTTCTATTTTTTCTCTAAGTTGCATCAAAGAGATGAAGGGAGAGAGAACTTGATTAAATAGACTTTACTGTACAGGATCTAAGAGATTAGATCAAGCACTAATTTGGAAAGTTAACATTTTACATAGTAGCATCTGAATGGCTCGTCAGTTAAAGCAGGGCACTGCATGGCTCCTGAAGTCCTATGATTTTTCCTTAGGAAAAAAAAAATGACTTGAGACCATCTTCCAAGCAGATATAGTTCACAAAGTGCCAAGAACAATTTTCAGTGGAGAAAAAAAGGAGTAATTTTAAAGTTTCATGTCACAATAACTTCAGTTCACTTCAGAATTAGTAGAAAAGTTCTGACTTGAAGTTCTCATAACACCTAACCCAACAATTTTGAAGTGTGTGTGTGTGTGTGTGTGTATGTGTGTGTGTGAGAGAGAGAGAGAGAGAGAGAGAGAGAGAGAGAGAAAGAGAGAGAGAGACAGAGAGAGAGAGAGAGTTTAAAATGGAAACTTGGAGTGGATTCTGGTTGTATGAAAGAAGTTTTGTTACTGACTTGAACAGAACCAAGATTTTGGCTGCTATTCCATAATGGCTGCTTTTTCAGGTAACAGGGGAATGTCAGATTGCCATTATTTCAAATTTTAGGAAATGTTATCTTTATTTTTATCTTCTAGTAACATATATAATAAATATAACAGCTATTCTATTTTCAAATATGTCTGAGAAAATCAGATCGTCTCTACTAAATATTAGCTAGTGACTTAGCTCAAAGGAATTGTAATAATGGGTAAAAACAAACAAATGAGACAGTACCCTGCATGAACCCAGGAGTCACCTGCTCGTTCGGGTGCTGCCAGATGTTCTCCCACCTCTGCCTCGGGGCAGACAGCTGGCTGCTGTGGGCCGGGGGTGGTCATGGATGCAGCCAGGGCAAAGGCTCGGCCACCCAGGCTAATGGCTGCCCTCCCATCACGAGACCCCACCAGACCCATCCCAAGGTCTGAGGATCAGGCCCAGAGGACTGCGCTCACCCTGGCTGCCAAACAGCTGATCGGGGGGGATGGAGGATTACACTTTAACTGCTGTTCGGCATGTGCACCCAGCCAGGGGAGGGTGCACCTCCAGGCCCCTCCATTGGCAGTTTGGTGGCAGCTCTTCCCATGACCCCAATCCCTGTGTCCAGGTGTCGTGTCCGTACAGATGGCTCCTTGTCAGACCCGTGGCATTCAGGGACTTGTGACGGCAGCCCCCATGCCCAGATTACTCCCTACCAACCAGCGGGGCAGTGGCAGTGGCCCTCCCCAGGGCAGCCCATGGAGCATCCTCACCCCCATCTCATTTGTTTTCCCCCAGTGTTTTCAAAATACCATCCTTAGAATCTTCACACTAATCAATTTTCTTCTATTTTGAATAAATATCTACAATGCCTGTTTAAAATAATTACTATTACATAAGTACATGGTGCATCTAGGTACGAAAATTACTGTTCACAGTATCCATACTGCACTTTTAAAATACTCTGAAAGCACTTAATTTTTAGACAAGTGTGTTTTGGTTGCATTATGCATTATTTGGTTTTATTATTTGGTCGTTGATCAAAATACTCAGTTTCAAAGCTATTCTGAATATTCACATAAGAAACCAGATCTTAACTGCACAATTCTCCACCAATATAAGCCTCATTTAGTTGGACTAAGACAATAAGAGTTATGCTCTTTCAGTCTCTGAAGAAAGCCAGGCATCCAAAATGTACAAACAAAGCCAATCATTGCAAAGATACAATATTTAGAACTCAAATGGTTAATGAACTAGCAATGCACCAAGATACTAATGTGGAGAATATTTACCAAGTAATTATGAGTTTTGAAAAATTCATTCTCTTTGGGGGGAAGTTCACAAACAGAAAGGAGCTAAACTTGAACAAATATGTTTTGTTACACATTATCAACACAATTTTAAACTACCTTTGAAAACCTGTATTTTAATTACGAGTTTTAACCAAAAGTTTTAATAATTTAAGGCATTATTAATTTAAAAAGGAAATATTTAAAGCACAATTTAACATTATTTATTTTGACCCAATCCTCTTACAGAATAGGTATCACACTCAGATCAACTATACAGCAGGATTCATCACACATTTTTTAATATAATCTAACTTTTGAGGTTTATTCCAGAAACAGGATATGGAAACTGTTGTAGAAAAACAATTTCAAAACCTAACCTCTGCTTTCTCCCCTCAAACTATTATTTTTTACCTTTAAGAATGCACAAGTTCATGTTTGGCTTAATTCTTAATTACTTTCTTGAATTAATTTGACCATGTTTTTCAATTATTGTTTTATGAGCAATTAGTTTGTTACTACAGAATGAATTCCATTATTTCATTTGGAAGAAGCAAGAACAAAGTAAAACAGGTTGACTTATTTTATTAAACAAGGCGGGAGGGGGAGTAAAAAGGAATGAAAATACCAAAATGAAAGTTAATTTTCTCAAGATTTTTCTTATCAGGCATTCGATTTTCACCTTTATGTTACTTGAATTACTTGTGTCAGAAAGTACTTGTGTGATATTTAAATGAATCTGGAATATATATATATATATATACACTGTAATATGAGATCAAAGGATTTTCTTTACAGAAGAGAGAACCTCAAAGGTTGTTGGAAATGTTGGTGTTATTTATTATCAAATGCCTAAACCGATTTTGAAAGAGGAAATAACATTACTTTGCTGGTATTCTGGTCTACGACCAATTCAATATAGATGTTGCCTTACCTTGTGTATTAACAGACGTCATGATGATGTCTGTCCCACCTGGGGGAGGAGAAAGGACTTTCCCCAGCTGGGTGAGCTCTGGCCATGTGAACAAACACCTCGCAGCCTGACCCGGCTGGAGGGAGTGGGTGGGGAGTGACATGTGACCACTCAGCCACGCCCTCCAACTCCTGACATCACCCTGCCCCCACCATTATGTAAAGCCATGGCTGGTCACCATAGACACCCCCCATGCTGGGAGGAGCCTGGGCTGGGACAAACATTCCCACTTGGGTCCGTCTGCTGTGGCCCAGCTGGGCTGTGGCTAGGTGCAGATTGTGGGTTCACTTTGTTCCTGACCCACACTTCTGGCCTAGTGACCACCAGAGGTGGGGTTTGTTCCAAGCCAACATCTAGCAGGCATGGAATAAACATTCAGGCATCATGCTGGCCCAGTCAGGACAAAGTGGGCCAAACCGGGGTAGCGTGCTGCCTGTTAGCACCTTCTATCTCTCTAATTGCTTCCAACCAATCCCATCCTGATTTATCATTTTGCACTATCAATGCATCTCTGTAGAAAGACCATATTGTTTCCACTGGATCTTTCCATATTGAAGATATCCACCATATTGTTTCCACTGGATCTTTCAGCACAGGATTAAGCAAGAGTAAAATCAAAAGGCATTTGAAATTTTACTAATGACTTCAATAGATTTATTTATTTTATTTATTTTTAAAAAATTATACCTCGCCCCTCATGCCACAGGCAACCCAGGGCAACNATAAGGTTGAACCAGCCCCACTCATCTTGGAGAGGGAACCTCTCTGTAAGAGGACATTATGGACCCTAGGGATGAAACTAGGAAGAGGAAAAAGAAGAGGAGGATTAGGAACATCAATAACTATATTAAAAAAAAGAAACCCCACCCCATCCAATCTCCCCCCAACCCTTACCCCTCTCCCTCGCCAAACACCTGATGGAACAGTCAGGTCTTACAGTTCCTACAAAAGGCTGGGAGGTCCGGGGCCTCACAGGCCCCTGCCAGGAGGGAGTTCCATGTATACCCCATGTATCTAAAAGAACAATGTCAGCTCTCTCTCAGTTTCTCTGTATGACACAAGCCAAGTGAGAAAACAGTATTGGACTTTTAGGCCACAGTTGTGGGAACATTTATGTAGGTGCTCACTATAAACATGCAAGTAATTCCACTGAAGTCAACAAAACTTCTAATGAGTTTTAGAATGGCATGACTTATACAGCAGTATGAAGGCAATATATACAGGAATGGTCGTCAAATACATTTTAACCCCAGGTGAAGATCTTTTGTGCATTGTTAACCTGGCATTCAAATGCTTTTTGTCAGGACAAATTAATTATACAATTAATTGATACACTTCCTGTAGATTTCTGATACTAGGCAAGCCTTCATTACTTCAGACTAATTTATGGTTAGTCCTTCCAATCTATATGTGAAATACACATACTCAGTTTAATCCTTTCATATTCATCATTGACTATTTCACATTCGTCACTGACATCCGTTTTGTTTTTTTCAAACTGCCTTTTTTACAGTCATGCACTTTACAAATTATTCTATTTATCAGAACATGTGAGAAGTCAAAGATAAGATTGACCCTAAAAATAAGAAATCAAAAGCCACCAGCTAGCCATTCATAATTACACCATTTTGAATTAATCTCATCCGTACAGTACATTAGGCAAAAGCAATCACAAAATACCATGAAGGCCATGCCAATTATTTCAAAGGCATTTCTGTAGAAAACGTTAGCTGTAGAAGAGCCATCCAACATGTCATATACTAATGCATACTTCTAGGATGTTAGGCCTACAAACAATGTCCCCAGAAATTAATACCTTAAGAAACAGCATTCTAACTACAGACAAGTTCCTACCCCTGGGGCTTATGTATACCCTCTGTGTGTGTATATGTATGTGAGTCCTCTTAACTTTTAATACTACAAAACAGAGACAAAGTTAAGAACCTTTCTACCAGGGGATGTATGTATAGGAAGGAAGAGATAGCCTCTTTTATTGCTGAAAAATCCTATTGACATAATCAGCATTGTGCTTCCTTTGGTACTAGTCTTGGGGCTCGCTGCATGAAGCTAATTGTTAAAGTTAGGGAATAAGCATGAAGCATAGTAATAATAAGCATGAAGCATAGTGTAACACCTAAGACTAATGCCCTTTTCATAAAGGCTGCTGTGCATGGGGGGAAGGGTGGGCGGCACAGTGCGTGGGCAGTGCGTGGGAGGTGCATTCCCACAGACACCCATCCGCCTCTACTCACCATTGGTGCCCATTGCCCCATTTGTGGGTGATGGGTGGAGGTGTGTGTAGCACAGGAACATGTGCCACCAGCCATGGCATTCCCATGGACGCCTCCCTATTCCCCCACGCCCACCACGGTGATTGTACAGACGCCCTCACCACCACACACGTGCGGGGGGGGGGGCGTCTTTGCGAAAAGGCCCTAAAAGCCTTGAACTTCAGGCCGAACGAGCAACATTATAATTTTCCTTTTGTAGATGTTTCCTGAATAGAATCCTGATGACGACAAATGTCTGCTAGAGATTTCATGCTCATATTTATGCATGTCCTTGGTAGGTCGCCATAGCTGGAAAGCTAGTATGAGTTATCAGTCTGCTAGAAAACAATATAATTCCAAACTCTACATTATTTTTGACATATAGCACACATGCTGGCTAGACAGTGAAATAAAAATGCTTACTCCCCTGATGACTCCTTTACATTCTCTTGTGTAAGGATGGTCTTTTCAAACCTGTTTCTTGTAATGATATATTATAATAACCAGAAATATTTACATTAACTTCTCATTAGATATTGGGTGATTTGCTGACATCACAAACATTCATACAAAATGCCATTGCAGATTTATTGTTAAATCTGAAAAGTAAAAACTTCTGACTTGGTACTGAACTAATTAAATTGAATCTTAATTCTATTCATCCACAAAATAAGATGCATCCACAATAATTAAAATATTATTTCACTTAGATATCAAATTTGTGATCCCATGATCCTCAAACATGGGTAGCATTAGTTAGGCAAATTGATCATTTGTATTTTGTCAGACACATTTTTAAGTATTCATTAAACTAGTATTTCATTATAATATTCAGAAAGCGGTAACAAAAGGCATTTCTGCATAAACATATCAGGGACCCATGTTCACTGCATTTTTCCCATTGGTGTCAGTGGGTGTTTTTAAACAAGGAAGGCGATGTGGGAAGGGGGTCTGTAGCCACTGAGTGGCACTGCTGCAAAGCACCCACTCAGGTGGAGTACATGGGGAGGAATTCAAACAGTTGGCTCCCAGCGTGGCTATCCCAGCCATGGAGGCAAGCTGCCACACACTCCCTCTGCCATGGACCATGGGGGAGGGGGAAGTGTGCCGGGCTGGCCTTTGCAATTGACGACCGTCAATGGGGACAACATGACAGCCCCCAGTGTGAGCGTTGGGGAACCTGGGCTCCCCAGCACTCCCAGCCAGTTCTTGTGACTTGCAAAGGTCGTGTCCGCCACCAACATTGTCTATGAGCAGCTGGTATGGCTGCCCCCCAGTTCATATGACAGGGGCCCATGGCCATGGAGCTATTTGGCTTGCCCTGCACAGAGTACTCTGGATTTCTAGGCAGTGCTCTGTGAATGACCATGAGTGGGTACTGGCTAGGGCTGTAATTGATCCTTGGTTTTCTTTGGAATTTACTGAGGACTGGTGCATTCAGCCTCGGTTTACCAAGTTATGAAGTTTGGAAGAAGGGCCCCACAACTTCAGAACTCGGCAAACCCTTGGCCGAGTGCAGGAAGGTTGGGGGAGGAGGGGAACAGAGGGCTGCGGGTTCAGGGAAGCAGGCAGCAGGGGGCCAGGTAAGGGAAGTAAACAATGGTGGCAGGAGAACGGGGGGCAGGGAAGAGATCTAAAGGGGCTGGGGAATGGGGAGACACCAAAACCCATGGGGAGCTTGGTGATTTGCTATCTCTGGACTCTGCTGCCGTGTGTTTAACTTCTGAGGGAGGTAGGTATGTTTTCTCAGCATCCTCCTGGGAGCATGCTGGGAATGCTCCAGCTTGTTCCCTGACAGCATTAGAACTAATGTTGTCTGGGAAAAAGCTTGACTACATTTCCCAGCATGCTCCAAGACAGCTTTAGGAGCATGCTCAGAAGATAAACCTCCCTGTCTCCGAAGTTAAACACACAGTGGCAGAGTCCAGAGAAAGCAACGTGCCTGGCTCCCTGCAGCTTTTGGCAAGTGCCCCCCCTTTCCTGACCCTGTTAGCCCTCTTCCCTGCCCCCTGTTCTCCTGCCAGCACTGCCTACTTCCCTTCCTTGGCTGCCAGCTTCCCTTTGTCTCCCTGCTGCCTGACCCCACCTCTCTGAATTCCCAAGCATTCATCAAGGTTTTGAGTGCCGGCCCGAATACTCGGGACCAACACTCGGAAGCTCAGAGAATACTCTAAAATGTTTGTTTTATTATTCAGAACAGCACTACTACTGCCTCATAGGAGTGTATATTCTCCCTGCTCTATCTTCAGTTATCACTTTGTCATCATCAAACATCATTAAACATTATCATACATTATTGTACAGGATGATATCAGGATTTCCTGAATGGTACTCACCTAGCTGGGTCTCCTGAACAGTTAGTTTACTCTCCAAAGGGTGCAAAAGCTTTGGTGGTTTATCCGTCAGTGGTGCTAAAAAAAAAGAAAAGACATCTGTTATTATTCAAAATGTTTGGCAATATAGACTAGTACTTGATTTACACATACCAAAATAAGATATGCTTTATATAATCAGAGCAGCAGATTTTGCTTAAAATTCTGTACATGCATCAGGAGGCTTATGGGTGCATTGTTGTTCTACTGGAGACAAATCCATTAGTAGTATATGGCACACTTCTTACTCAAATACTATCTAAAGGTGATCAGTGTTTTTTTTTAGGACATTTTTGACAAATCCCTTTCTTCTACAATGAAACTTACAAATTGAGAAAGTATTCAGAATTTTCCGTTTCTCATGAAAGCTTTTATGACATTTTTATAAATCATTTAAAAATCAAAATCATGTTTGAAATGTTTACCTGATAGTGTTCTGTAATTTTTTGAAAATATGCAAGTTTTAATATTTTTATTCCCCCCCCCCCTTTTTCGTTAGATGTAATATTATTTTTAGCTAGTTCATCTAATATATTTTGACATTTCAAACTATATAGTAAAAACTGGATTCTTTAAGTAATTCAGATCTAGAATGGAAGGGAAACAGAGAAACCACGGCAACTGAAGGTAGTGCCCCATATCTTGCAGGGTGGAAGCTTCATGTACATGTCTTTTCAATGAGCAGGTGAATGCAGAGCTAAATTAGTTTTACCACCTGATTTAAATTCTCCATCTCCTGATGCCAACTTCTCTCCACTGAGAGAATCCACATTCATTATTACTAAATAATGTTTCCCTTTTACGTTCTCTGACAGACACATATATAGGATAAGGTGGGTGTGTGTGTATTAAAATAGAATGTTTTAAATTAGAATTAAAATTGAATAAATTACTAGTAATAAAGGGTAATTTTCACTTCTGCAGTCATCATGTAAGTTTTTGTTGTTTTATCTTTAAATAATCATCCTTATTAAGTCTTTAATTGAGAGTATGGTCTGCCATTGACTTTAAACACATCAGATATAAGTGTATAATCTTTGTTCCACCAAATTTGTCAAAATCACCACTCCTTAACCATTTAATGTGTTTATTCTACTCACTTCCTTTCAGCAGATCTATGACAGCAGTGTGTGATATAATCAGTTAGCCACATTAACTAAATTATGTTTTTCTGATTCTCTGACTAAATTATCCATTATGGATAAATCCCTGAAACCAACCATACTAATTTCACCTCTGAAGAAAGGACAAAACTAGAGCTGAAAGAGGTAGCAGAATAAATGTTTTGGGGAAGGGAGGGGGGACACACATGATTTTGCAGTAGTTGACTCAGATGGCATTTGTCATAACAATTCAGCAATCAAATAATACAATGTTGATTATGTTGTTAATTTTTGTGTTGTCTGTTTTCATTTGGGGTCATTTTCAGTTTTCATTTGTTTCCAACAGTAAAGATAATGGGTGTGATAAAAACTGAAACTTGACAAATAACCATAATGAACAGAGCAAACAAAACAAATACAAACAACATGAAAAGAGAAAAATGGGTATTCAAATGAAGATCAGTCAGAAAGCATTCGATACCCGTTTTATTCAGTTCAGGTTGGATTTGTTTGGATATGCCGGATTTACTTGTTTCAGGTCTAGACAAAACTGATCGCCTAAGGTCTGCTGACCCAAGAATTTCTGCTTTTCAGTTCTCTTTCCTCTGTGCCAAGAGCTTACACCACTAGCTGATACCTGGAATGTTGCCCCAGCAGCTGTGAGTCTTTCTGGACAGAGAATCACAAGAACTAAAGCTGATCTACCCACTCTCTAGTGTACTTCTTTCTGTCTCTCACATGAGGCATTCTACAACTTGATTTGATTTATAAACTTTTTTTAACGAAACAAATAAAAAATCAGTAAACCATGAGATTTACACTTGAGACAGGCCACAGTCTGGTGATTATGAAATGGTTTTAGGTACTTTTATGGACTTTACTTTCACTTGCATTAAATTTGAATGAACTTCTTGATTTATCTCTCTCTGTCACTTTCTTCTTCTTTTGGAAGGAAGTGCAATTGGGGTTTGGAAAAGGGATTAAGCTGCTGGGATAAGATTCCCCTTCCCCCCCAAATAGTTACATTAATTTTACTGCAAAATTAGGCATTCATGTTTTTCAACTTCTCTTTAAAGACTCATCTATTATCAGCAGACAGTCATCTTCCAGAAAGTGTCCACTATGCCATTTAAATTTAGATTTGCCTGCTCTGTCCGTCTCAACTCAATTACACTTATCAGATAGAATTTCAGAGCCACTGTTGTTCTAAATTTCTTTTAACACTCTTCAAAGAAGACAAAGTTCTCTCATTGCCAGCAAAGGTATAGTAACTGTGGGAGTAATCCAAGTACAAAGGACATGCAGGGTATGAAACAATAAATCCCATTTCTTTTTTTTAACAAACTGCTACATTACTTCCCTGAGGCTTTGGATCTCAGGTGGCAGCTTTCTGTGAGAAAAAAAAAATAGTAACTTTTAACTGCACAGGAACTAAGACTGTTAGTCTCATAACACTCTTTCAGGATGTCCAGTATATCTTATCTGCAGTATGTGGTCCATTTACATCACCTTTTGAGTTTCTGGACAAGTTTCTGCATGAAACATTGAATTTGACTCATTACTGAAATGTGGCATATTCTTCTTATCAGAGTTCCTAGTTTTCTCTTTGTGAGAAAACCAGACAACAACAGAGATTTTGGCTTTTTCGAGGGAAAAACAGAGATTTTGCCTTTTACCAGAGAATTTCACAGAAAAACCTTACAGGTTTGGGAGGAGGAAACAGCGAGAATGGGACAGCAAGGACATGGAATGGAGCGGACAGGAACCAACCTGAAGGCATGTGCTGTGGGAGGGAGGGGCTCTGCATTTGGAGGGGTGCCACAGAGCTCAGGGGGGTGGGGTGCTGTGAATTGGGGTGGTCAGGTCTTCTGGACCTTGGGAAGAAGGGACAGGAAATGGGCCTAGGGATGGGCGAATAGAACCGAGTTTGGAAATTCGGTTCGGTTCAGAAATTCGGTTCGGTTAGGAAGTTCGGTTTGGTCAACCGAACTATTTGAGTTCGGTCCGAACTCCGAACTTCCAAACAAAGTTCGGAAATTCAAACCCCATTGAACTAAATGGAATATTATCCTTTAGGGATGGGCGAACAGAGCCGAGTTTGGAAATTTGGTTTGGTTCAAAAATCGAGTTTGGTTCGGAAGTTCGGTTCGGTTGACCGAACTGGTGAAGTTCGGTCCAAACTCCGAACTTCTGAACCGCGTTCACCCATCCCTAAATGGGTCTAACTGGACCATAGTAGCTTCCCCGAATGCCAGCCTCTATATGGTCCCCCTTTCTGGTTGACAAAGTGGTGTGGGAGCAGGCTGGGAAGAGGAGGCAGCAAGCACAGGACAGTGGAGGGGAAGCAACTTGAAGGCATGTACTGTGGGGGGCTCTGTATTTGGAGGGGTGTCACATATAAGGTGGTTATACCTCCCCTTTAAAAGAGTATGCGTATGAAAAATACATGTTGCAGGGCTGCACTGGTTTCAGTGTAGCCCCATACCATGCATTTTTTGTGTTCTCTTTTAAAGGGGAGGTAGGGCCACCCTAGCCACAGACCTAAAAAATAATAAAAATTGGATTGTTGGTGGGACAGGTAACTGCAAAATTGTATAAAAATGAAAATATTACAATAAAATGTGGTATTCTAACTCATACCTATATATATTGTGGTAAAAGAAAGTCAACTAGAATTTACATTTAAATGCAGGAAAACAAGGATTTGTGTGTTTTTTAATCAGAGAATTTGTGTGTTTTTTAATCAGAGTATTTCTAATTTTTTGTCATGAAAAACTAGGAACCCTGCTTATAGGTAAGCAAAGTCCGTAAGCCCAAGAGCAACATACCAACATTTTCATATCATTGGCCCCTTTTACATGGGCAGTGGTCGGTGGGGATATGGGTGTGCTGACGCGGTGGGTGGAGGTGGGTGTGCGCCACACCCACCTCCACCCACGGAGCCTCCTCCCACGGAGCCTGCTCCAGGTTTGCTGATGACTCTGTGGGTGCGTGATGGCTGGAGGTGTGTGTGCTTTGAGAACATGCATGCCCCCTCCATCCACCACCCATGCTGTTCAAATGAACACCCATCCCCCCATCTACCACAGCGGCGTATACATGGACGCCCCTCTCACTTCACACCTGCCCATACACCCAGCGGTGACGGGGGGTAGACATCTGTGTAAAAATGGCCATTGAGAACCACGAAACATTTTACACTGATCATTAGCTTCCCCCAGTCCCAGGGATGGGGCAGTATTCCTTCTCCCTACCCCTGCCTTACATCAAAGCTCGGGCTCCCAGTCGGTCTAGTGCATTCAGGCTGCAGCAGTAGTGGCTCAAAGCATGCTGGCCCTGCTTCCATGGCCCCCCAAAGTCTCCAGAAGTTGTAATGGCATCTCGGCTTCTCTTGCTTCTGAGGGACCCACACAGCTATGACCTCAGGCAGCCATTTCTCCTGAGCTGCCATTTGCCCACCTCTGCTATAGAGACACAAAGTGACAACACCCATTCCCTGAGCTGGGTTGCAAACTTAAAATGTAGCATAAAACTCTGGTTGTCTTTAAATGTGGCTCAACGTTTAATATGGCTGGTATATAGACTATCTGAATACTCTGGGCAGTTATAGTTTTGGTTTGGTTTCTGTCCATAACCTTTTATAGGAAGCATTTAAAAACTGACTCAGACGGGGGCAGGGAGGTTGGGGGGGGGGGAATCTGTGTGAGGGCTGTGGGGGGGGCCAGAAGGATGTATGGAGACAAGGGATGGGGGGGTCAGTGTGTGCTGACTGTTTTCTGAAGTAAAGATGCAGAGGGAGGAAGGAGGGGAGGGTGAGACAGGAGAAAAGATCGTGAGAGGGTTGGGCAAATCCATTTCTTGCACCTCGGCCCATTCCAACCTAACTACACCCCTGCTCTCCTCAGAGTCCTCCAGTTATTCTCCTGCTTCTGCCCTTCTTGATCAGAGGTCAACTCCCTTTTCCAGTCCTCCCATGACACGCTTTAGGAGAAGGGGCTTGCCTCACCATACACTTTTACTTCCAGATACAGCTGCTAAGGTGAGTTCACTAGTACCAGACAAAGGGTGTTTTTTTAATGGACAGGAAGTGGGCCAGAGCCCCAGAGCAGGCATGTGGGTGACCCAAAGAGTATGCATGCACCCACAGGTTCAGCTGTGTTGAGACAGACAGCCCGGTGGATGGGTAAATGGAGTGAGCAGGCAGCAAACTCACCATCCCCCTGCCCAAGGAAAACAGCAGCTCAAGACCACAACAGGCAAGCCAACCCCACCCTCTGGCCCTTCTCTAGTAACCATGGTAATGGGATGCGGCAGCAGCCGCCCTGGCCAATTGGTCCGATGGCATCTATGATCTGGGCAGGACTATGTTTGACCAGGGGCTCACAGTTCCATTTAGACAGACAGGGTTCTGTGTTTGCCTGTTGTCCTGGGTTTGGCCAGCTTCTTTGGAGATATGTGCTCCAGGGACTTCCAGAGCCTCACCTAAGGGGCTATTCTGGAGCAGCTGCCACTTGTTTCAGTTTGTACATCTGGTGGTCGCTCTTCAAATAGACAGGTCAACCTGGGGGTGACTTGGGCAGGCCTGGGCAAAAGTGGAGATGTTGTCCATCTGTTTACACCAAAGACTCACTCCCCCTACTCTGCTGGGAAAGGAGATTTGAGAAAACTTTCAATAGGGTGCAGAGCATGTGTGTTGTATGTTCTACTTTATACCTCCCAATTGTCCCAATTTAGTGGGGACAGTCCCTCTTTGTGTGCTGAATCCCATTATCCCTTCTGCACAGGGTCAAAGTCTCCCACCTTCAGGAGAGAGAGAGAAAACTCGTATAAGCATATTTCTCTCAGGAACAGCAGAATCAAGTTCAATGGGTTTTCTCACATGGACAAAGTGGAGCATGTTTGCTGTTCAGGTTCTAGAGAACAGCTGCCATGTTGGTCACAAATATGAGAGAACCAAGGGACAAAATAGTTAGAATGGTTTCTGTTATTGGATCAGCTTCTCAAAAGCTCATACTCTTGCCAACACAAGCTGGTCCAATAATAGGAATCATCGGAACTACTTCTTGTCTCTAAGGCTGTTTTCAGATGAGCACTGTGCGCTCATGCCTAAAAGTCATGCACCTGTGAAAAAGTGTGGGTGGGGTTTAGACATGCATGGATGTGCCTTATAGCGCTTGTGCATTTTTTTAAAGGTGCCAGTTAAAGACCTTGATTAGCAAGGTCTTCAATTGGTCCCTTTAAAAATGTGCAAGTGCTATACAGCGCATCCCCACACATCTAAACCCCACCTGTGCTCTTTTTCACAGGTATGTGATTTTTAGGCGTGAGCACACAGTGCTCGTCGAAACACAGCATAAGGGTGAAGACAAACAATAGCCAACATTAGACCAAACCGTTCGTTAGGTGTTCGACAGATGTTCGCTCCCATGAAACATGGGGCCCTGACCCAGCCCCCACCCATGGTGTTGTCACGAAGAATATGGAGCCCACCCTGCTGGTGAATGCTCAGTAATCCTTGTTAATGTACACTCATGGGGCCACTTCCGGTCTATGAGGGTATGCACTGTGTCTGTCAGGTCTGCCAGGACCATAGAGTCCTGGGCTCAGAACCTACAGTGGTCTGAGGAACTTGCACTCTCTGCTCTCGGCTTTGACTATTTACATTTGCTTTTGGAGCTCTCCAAAAAGGCACTCCAAAAATGAAAAAAATTCCCAAAGAAAACAGACAAAAAGCACATTATGGCAGCTTCCTATACTCAGAGTTCACCGTGACTGTGAGACATGAAGTGGGGGCACGGCGGCATGAAGCGCCTCCTCGTTTGTTAGGTTTATATACTAAACCATGTGAGTGGTAACTGCATGGGGCCTGCACGGAGTGAAACCAGGTTCCAGTGCACTACTGTCTCATTAGTTAACACCCCCTGATCATGATAATATAAATCTATTTCACAGTTCATTCAGTCCTTTAAAAGCATCAAGGTATTATATATGAACAACACCCAATGCAAATAGAAACAGATAGTCCAGTTCTCTGTGAATATTGTTCATCACTGCTGTTTGGGGAATATCATTTTATTCTTGAATCCCGCATTTCAGAGATGGACCAGATGGGTCTTGGGAAACTTTGGAAGTGGCATGTTACATTGCATAAAAGGAATGGCTAATGGAGTACTTAACATGACAGTTATATCTGTGACTGACTGGAAATTTGCTAATATCTCCTGGAAACTGTGATAAACATTTGATTTGTAAACAATTCTACATTTAGGTTAAGGTTTTGTATATCTCTAAAATGCATTTCCTTTTTTTACTATGAGCATTTTAATGAAAACAGGATATTGGTTTTTTCAGTACTTCATCTGTTTCTGCTGCTTCAATATTTCCTACCTGAAGTCATAATCCTCTCTTTGTGACATCACAAATTACTTTAGCAATAAAGATTGTAATGCTTCAAATGGAAGATTATGTCTTCAGGTGGGGAACAAGCCACAGGAGCAGATGAACTGTTAAGAAACAAGGATCCTGTTATCATGGAAATGTCTTTGACAGTAAAACTGAGAAGTAGAAATACACTGCAAAATATTATACATGTTGATGGAGAAAACCCCAATAATTTGTTTTGTCCTATAGTACCCTCTGCCATCTTGGACAATATTAAAGAGTTTATAACCTATAGCTACCCCGTCATGCTAGGAATGCTTGCTTTACCTTTTAATATTAGACAGACTCTGGTTCTCCTCTGTTAGATAAGCCCTACCTTTGAAGATTACCTTGTTTACA
>QEPC01001360.1:5795445-5849729 GCA_003113815.1 Sphenodon punctatus
GGTCCATTTGACCACGCTTCCCGGGACCTTCCCCCGGCTAGCCCGGGAAGCGTGGTTCAAATTGACCCCATCTGCAGATTCAGCGTGGCCAACATCTGGCGCACGCTGTGCAGACGTTCAGGGGCCTTTCGCCCCGCCGCGGGGTTCACCGTGGTTCAGTGTGGTTCAGCGTGATCTCGTCACGTCTGAAATCACCCATATACTATGTTAAGATTTTCCTAAATGTCCAAAGAAGAAGGTAGAGGGAAAGTTTGCACTGAGAATTGATATATAAATCGGGGGTGGGGGAAACCTCTAGGGATGTGCGAACGTGGTTCTGAAGTTCAGGGTTCGGCCTGAACTCAGCCAGTTCGGACGGCCGAACACAATGGCCGATCCGAATGCCAAACCCCCCCGAACAGTTCGGCCAAGTTAGAGGCATTCAGATGAGTTTGGGTGGGTAAAACCCTGGCTGGCAAGCCCAGGGAGGGGGGTGGGGTCAGCTGAGGAGGGATGGAGAGGCTTGGACTAGCAGCCAGCCTGCCCAATCACCATCTCTCTTTTCCTCAGGCCACTGGCTTTGCAGTCTGCGATTGGCCACGGGCTAGGCTACACAGAGCCAATGGAGCTTGTGGTAAGGCAGGTGCAACCAGTAACAAAAGCAATTGTCCTCTCCCCCTTCCATATCATTCTGCCACTGATCCTGTCAGCAGGCATTTTCAGAAGTCTCCCTCTGCCAGAAGTTTGTGTTCCTCCCAATCCATTGCCATCCTCCTCCTATTTCACCCATTTTCACACATTTAGCTCCATAGTTTCATTTATTTAGATTAGATTAGATAGATTTAGGGTGTCTTTAGACATAATACTGTTCAGTGTTCTGTAACACAGTGTCCTACTGTTACAGTGTTTAGACATACCATCAAGACAGTGTTCACCCCAAACACTGGAAGTGAACAACTGCCAGGTCTTGACAGTTTAATCAGTGTTTGGGGTGAACACTGTGTTGACGGTGCATCTAAACACTGTAACGGTAGGACACTGTGTTACAGAACACTGAACAGCGTTATGTCTAAAGATACCCCTAGGTGTTATACCCAGCATCAAGAAGCAGCCACTGCAGCCCAAACTCCCACCATCAGGGTTCTGGGGCCTACGTTCCAAGCAGGGAGGTCTGTCCATCCATGTCATCCAGCAGCTTCCACTCTAGTCTGAGGACTCACCATCAGAGTTCTAGGACTGTCATTCCACTCACGGGGAGCTGTCATCCACGGCATCAAGAAGCAGCCACTCCAGCCCCAGGATCCACCCTCAGGGTTCTGGGGCCTATGTTCCAGGCAGGGAGGGCTGTCCATACACATCATCCAGAAGCTGCCACTCCAGCCCCAGAACCCACCATCAGGGTTCTGGGGCCATCATGCAGCTCACAGGGAGCTGTCATTCCACGGCATCCAAAAACAGCCAGTCACTTCAGCCCCAGGACCCACAATTAGGGTTCTGGGGCCTAAGTTACAGGCATGGAGGGGCTGTCCATCCATGTCATCTAGAAGCTGTCACTGTAGTCCCAGGACCCACCATCAGAGTTCTGGGGCTGTCATTACGCTCACAGAGAGCCATCATTCCACCGCATCATGAAACAGCCAGTCACTCCAGCACCCATCAGGGTTATGGGGCCTACGTTCCAGGCAGGGAGGGCTCACTTCACTGTCTGCAAATGCTCTGCTGATGCCAGACAGCCTGCAACGCCCATCCAAGTAGGGGGGCCAGCCAATGAGCCTTGGCCAGGCACCTGCAACTGTTCCACCGATGCCAGTCAGCCTGAAATGCTGACCAAGTAGGGGTGCCAGTTTCAGTTACTGTGTCCTGGCATTCCAATGTCTGCTGCTGCTGCTGCTGCTGTTGCTGCTGCTGCTACGGAATATCAGCCATTTGCTCCTCCCTCTTGTAGACGGGAATAGCTCTGATGAGTGCACCGGCAAGTGTCCACAAGATTCACCACCAGGCAAGGCTTGACCAATTTTAAGTAGAGCTTCTTGAGATCGGTCAAGTACGATGCCAGCCTGCATTGCCTGGTCAAGTAGGGGTGCCAGCCACCAAGCCCTGGCCAGGCCTCTGCCACTGCTCTACTGATGCCTGGCAGCCTGAAATGCCAGGCCTCTGCTGCTTCTGCTGCTGCTGCTGCTGCCGCCGCTGGGTCTCAGACAGACAGCATTCCCCCATGGGCACCCCTGGGGACCAAGCACCAAGTCTGCCTGCCCGGGCAACCTGGGGTGCCAAGCCCCAAAGCCTTACCAGTATATGCTGCTGCTTCTGTGTCTCTGATGGCCTGCCATGCCCCCACAGGCCCCCCTGGAATGCCCCAAGCCTCCAGGCCGGGCTGAACTTTCCAAACGTTTGGGGGTCTGAACTCCGTGGGACTGAATCCAGAAACCCGAACTAAGTTTTTCATCCAAACGGCCAAATGGCTGAACATCCAAACTCTGGTCTGTTTTCACATCCCTAGAAACCTCTAGAAATTCTTTATGATTTATTTTAGTTCTCATAAAACTCCCATCACCAGGATATTAAGTTGCCATTCCTCCCCACCCTAAAATATTACTTGCAAACAACAACATGCAAATATCAGACGTTCTTTTGTGTTCTTTTTTTTCTTTCTTTTAAATAAATTTTAAAAATTGTACCGCATTAACCTGAAACAGGAAAACATTCTAAACTGGCCTTGAAAATATGCCTATCCAATGAGACAATCCTACAACTGCAAGGTAGTAACTACTAGCTAATGAACTACAACATCCACACCAATCTATCTAGGCCTACTTATAGTTGGCAAGCAGCCATATTGTATACAAGGTTGTTGGCACTGTAAAAAAAAGCCATGAAACAATTCTGCTTATTTAACAAATATTAATGTCAAATATTTTTTATAAATCTAATATTTATGCTTAGTAGCATTAACCTAAGAGGCCAATTTGGGGAATACAAATGGATAAAGAGTATAAATTAAGCCTACATTTGAAGGACTCCAAGCCAAGTAAGGGGGTAAGGAAGAGGAAAGGGGAGCAGGCTAGCAGATCTAAATAATAGGTTACAAAAGCTATTACTGGCATAAGGGGCAGCATTAGTGACCAGTAGGCTGACTCATGTGACATGGAGAGATTTCTGCAAGTCTTTGTTGGAGGAGAGAGAGGTTGGTGGGAGATGATGGGGTTAAGTGCTCTATCAGAGTACCACTGAGATTCTCCTCTGCATTTCATTCACCCACCTTTAGCTAGAGCCCCCCAAAGAGAAAGAAAGCCCTGCATTTCCTGTTTTTGTGTTCCTCCATTGTTAGTTGTGCTTATTTTATCTACCCCTTACATCTGGTAATAACAAAAGTTTTCCAATTGCACTGAGACTTGTCTCTAATTAATTGGCTCCCAATCAACATATTTATTAAAGATCAAGGCCTTGATTTTCCACATCCTGCAGAGGAGAGTCCCTGAGGGGTACTGGCCCTTTGAGAAGAGCTAGCACCAACTCATTACCAGCGCTAGTGGGACTGCAGGTGCTACATGGAAAGTAGGACAGTGCCAAGGGGGCTTTAGCAGTGGATAAGGATGGCAGCAGCTAGCTAAGAGAATAAGGACTGAGTTAGCCCTCAGATGGTGAAAGTTGTAAAGGAAGCAGCAGCTATGTGTGAACTTGGCTTACAGGATAAGGACTATTTATTTATATCAGCATTTTTATACCACCCCCTCTCCTTCCCAATGGTAGCTCAGGGCAGTGAACAACAATGTAAAAATATAACATGCAAAATATAGAATATAAATAAACATATTATAAAATCTCAGTTAAAACCACCACAACAAAGACCCGAGAAAATAAATAAAGAACCCCTTACCCCAAAAGAAAAAGAACCCCCACCCACTACCCATCCTCCTCACCAAATGCCTGGTGAAACAACCAGGTCTTACACTGTCTACGGAAGGAGGGAAGATCAGGGGAGAGGCGAATCTGCATCAGGAGGGAGTTCCATAGCCACGGTGCAGCCGCCAAGATTGACAGCCTGAAGGTTGTCACCCAGGAAACCTGGTGGACCTCCAGGAAGGCACCCACGGCTGACAGCAGGGGCCGATCAAGGACACGGGGGATGAGGTGGTCCTGCAGGTAAATGGGGCCCAAGCAGTATAGGGCTTTAACAGTGTTATTACTGTTAAATAACACCTTGAAATGGGCCTGGAAGACTATAGGCAGACAATGCAGAGAACGGAGCACTGGTGTTATGTGTTCCTGGTGACCCACCCCCACAAGGAGATGAGTCATAGCATTCTGCACCACCTGCAGCCTCTGAGTCATCACCAAGGGTAGACCCATGTAGAGTGCATTGCAGTAGTCCAATCCTGATGTGATGAATGCATGGATGATGGTGGAAAGATCAGAGCTCAAAATATACATCCAGAGACAGTGAACCAGATGTAATTTAGCAAATGCATGCCTCGCCACAGCTGCCACCTGGGCATCCAGGTGGAGCTATGAATCAAGGAGAACTCCTAGACTCTGAACCTGAGTGACCAGAGAGCAACGCACCCCATCAATTATGGGAGACTCCATTCCCTCACCCTTACCCACCAGCATCAACTCCAGCTTATCGGAATTCAGCTTCAGATGGCTCATCCTCATCCAGTACCCCACTGCAGCCAAGCACCAGGTAAACACCAAGCCTGTCAGGCCTGGGTTAGATGAAAAAGAGAGGTACAGCTGAGTGTTATACTGATGACACTGCACTTCAAACCCTCTCACAATCTCGCCCAAAGGCTGCATGTACATTTTGAACAGGAGAGGGGACAAAATAGATCCCTGTGGGACTTCCACATGTGAAGCTCTGGGGGTACAATGTAAAATCCGCCAGTCCCACACGCTGAGTTCTCCCAGCTAGGAATGAGTGGAACCATTCAAGAACAGTCCCACCCACCTCAGCACGGTCCTGCAGGCGAGTCACCAACATCTCATGGTCAACTGTGTCAAATGCCGCTGACAGATCTAACAAAATCAGAAGGGTGTACCAATCTCAGTCCAACTCTCGGCGCAGATCATCGACCAAGGCCACAACTGCAGTCTCAGTGCCATAGCCTGGATGAAAACCAGACTGCGAGGGATCAAGGAAACTGATGTGGTCCAGATGCTTCATGAGCTGATAGGCCACTTCCCGTTCAATAACCTTCCCAAAAAAGGGAAATTTAGAGACTGGCTGACAACTGGCTAGGGCATCATTGGGTAATATCAGAAGTTACAGGCCTCCCTTTTACCACAGTGAACCACTTGTGGTGGGGGAGATTCCGTAACGTCTGAAGGGGTTCCTGCCAAATGTTCACCACAGTGAACATCCGGCGGGAATCCAATTAACCATCATTCCGGAGGGGAGGCCGGCCTCACCTCTGGAACAGTGGTTACCTGGACCACGGTCCAGAATCGGCAGCCAGTAACGGCAGCCAGCGGCATGGTCCTGGTCATGAGCCGGGATCGGGCACAGCAGCCAGATTGGCCGCTGCACCCGCCTGTCTCCAGGAGGGCAGGTGGCTGGGGGAGTATGGGGGGGCGTGCCTTGCGGCTGCACGTTGCGCAGCACAGCCCTGTCCCCTCCCCGATGTCCGAGCGGAATCAGACCGGCACATCTGTTGACCGGCCAGCCTGATTCCACTCGGGGATGAAGAATTGACCATGTGTCGTGGCAAGAAGGGAGGCCAGCACGTCTAAAATCACCCAATGTCAAGAGATGCAGCACATGCAGTGTCAGTCAGAGGAAGGCACCTGGCATGGCATGGGGAGGGAGAATGTGGAACAACCCAAAAGACTGACAGACACATTTACTGACAAATTACCGCATGCTTCCAGCTTTACAGGACAAATCGGTAGTGGTTTCGAGGCGGGCATAGAGGGCGGTCCTCAGGCGGGCATAGAAGGGACATAACTGGGACTTTGGGTTTAGAATCCCAGCAATCAGGAGACTTAGTTTACACATCCAGACTGGCCAATTATCATCACAATCACATCCTGTAGCACTTTGACAGAGGACATACGAGAACCTCTATTGGCTCTCTCCTAAACTGATGCTTCCGACTTCCCAGTAACAAGTGGGGGAGAGATGTTGGGATGGTCACAGCACAGAATGAGGATATTTGGTAAACATTTCTGCTGACTAATTGGCATCACGAACTGATCTTATAGCACAGTGAAACTTAAGAGAATCCCTGACATAGGCTCATTCTCTATATATGCTCTGCAGGCATATAAAATTGGAACCCTTTATCACATTTTTCTGATATATGGAAGTGATTATTCTGAAAGTGTGATATACAGTCCTGACAAATTTCATGTACACCAGTTGGACTACAAAGATGTTACAGTCAGACATACATTTATAGGTTAATTGCATATACCACCAGGACCCTTTATCTAATCCTTCTGAAGATTGGCATAGATATTAAAAATGGGGAGGGATATAATTTTGCCAAGGTTCATTCACATTAGATGTGAGACAAAGAAGTTACAGCCAGGAATGTATATGCAGATATTTGCAAAATAGCATAATTCAACTGCTTATACAATCTGTTTTCTTTATTCAATCTTTCTGGAATTTGGTACACATAATGCCTTCCATTTGAGGTATATTTTCCCTAAGTGCCATCCAAATATAATGACATATAAACAAGCTAGAGCTGAAAATGTGTTTCCCATTGAAAACAATGAAAATTTAAAAAAAAAAAAAAAGCAAAAACGAAAATGAAATGTTGATATTTTTGAAAATGATAGATTTAAATAAAGAAAATGAGCAACAGAAACAAAAAACAAAATGGGTCCCTGGTGGACACCTCTATAATGTTCATCATTCATTCTCATCTACTCTCACTTCACTAAAACTTAACTTGGCAACATGGGACTTTAAAGAACATCTAGGAACAGGTCAACACAATAACTTTAAAATGTCTGTACAACAACAAAATGACAAAACTTAAAATCCTACGTAGTTGCAAGCTCCGACTTTTTAGCAAACAATCTTCCTTTAACCCTCTGCACTTTTATGCTTCCAAAGCCCTTTGCTTTTCTTGTGTCAATGCCATTATATGTCTTTATTTAGAATTTAAACTGTTTGATGTGTTGATGTCTTTTGTAAAGTCTCTTGCATATTTTTGAATGCTTTATAAGCAATTAATTAACATGCATTTCCTACCAGCATATGTATACTATATTAACCAAACATATCAGGATAATGAAGTGCAGTTTATAATGGCTTAATTGGCATGACTTTGGGATCAAAATATTATTTACCAGTAGAAAAAATCCAAAGTGAATTATACAGACAATCCCTAATGAATGTTTTACATATCTCTAATTGTTATATATTCTGCCATATGATCACGTATGTGACCTAAAAATAAAAATAGGGACAAATATGAGGAAATTTCACATTTTTTGCAGACAGCAGTATAAATGGATTTTTAAAAAAGGATTAGATAAATTCATGGAGGATTTGATCCATTAATGGCTATTAGCCAAGATGTTCAGGGGGTTGCAACCTTTTACTCATTAAGGTTTATTATGAAGATATCAACCTTAATCATGAAAATGAAACTAAACAAAACAAAAATGGGCAAGCTGTTTACACTGCTAATAGGCTGGTCATGCAAGCGTAAATCTCTTGGGAGATTGATCAGTGGCCACAGTACAGGTGAGACAGACAAAGGAGAATGATAAATTGCACAACATGGTGCTACAATTTATCCCATAGATGTCACCTCCACATGTAGAGTCTATACATACAGCAAATTTATATACACATGGTTTTATCAAGGCAGATGTCTAGTCAAAGGGGACTTTACTGCAGCAGAATTTTTGTCAAACCTTGTTCGAAGTCCAAGTAGTAAATAGTAGTTGGTTGCTTTCTAGTTCCCATGGCACTACCCTATTGTTATACAGTTGTATGAAGTAACAGTATCTCATAATACATTTCTGAAAAGCAATTACTAAGAAATAATCATGTGTCTAAGAGCAATAGGACATGGCACCTATGTAATAATATTGGTTATACAAATCAAATTAATATAGTGAATGCTGTTATATTATTTTTGCTATCACTGCCTATTCCACAGTTACTTGGCAACAAAACCAGATTACGCATTGTACGCATTTACTTTTCAGAAATGCTACCAAGACTGATGGTTGAACAGCTTTATATTTATTCCCAGTTACACAGGAAAACCCTTGTCATTCTAAACAAACCCCCCAAACGATATGCAGATCGATAGATCGATAGATGCCAGCTCCTAGACATTTAAATTATCACTAAATGCAAAGACATTTTTTAAAGTCCCAAACAAACACTCCAGAACAGAGGAAAGTTGATAAAAAGATGCATTACTGTTAGAATAAAGATTAGATAGAATTGTTGCTCTGTCATTATCTGCATTCAAGAAATAATGGAACATTCCGAACTTAGGCCACTTTCAGACATGCCCCTCCCCCACCCCCTGCGGCTTTGCTGGCAGAGATGCGTAAGGATGCAAAGCTCAATTTCCTGCATTGCATCCCTGCATGTCTCTGCTGGAAAAGCTATGCAGGGGGGTGGGGTGGGCTTTCAGACCGGCCGGTCCCTGCTCATATTCGGGCTGCGCATTACCCTCCCCGCAGCCCAAATATGGGGGAGGGGGGGTCATGTCTGAAAGTGACCTGAGAGAAGTCATTTTCTGATTCCTGTGTTCAGCTTGTCCGTGTGTTAGGATTAAGGGAAGGGGAACAAGCCGGCACACTCCAGACGCTAGGGCAATATGGTGCAGGAAAAAGGTCCCTCAGGGTCTTATATAGGCGCTGGGTATAAGCTGCGAGAGCTAGCCCTTGCCAAAGCTCATCACAGGGACTGGCGCACTGAAAAATGCCCACTCTATGAAGCCCACACACCCACATGCACAGGACTACGGAGGGGGAGTGAGGAATCAGTGGTGGTTCAGCAGGGAAGGGGCCCACGGGGCCCGGAGGGGAGAATGACCAGGAGGGGATAGGACTCACACACAGGGCTCACCAGGGAATCGCAGGTCACAGGGACGGGAAGGTTCAAACACTCTCTGCACTCACACTCTCCTAATATCAGCACTCACCCAGACACTCACCTTTCACACTCCTCGCTCTCAAACTCGCACTCACGATACTTCAAATAGTCAATTGCTCCCAACTTTGCACCATGCTAGGGGTCAGTCTCATGGCACAAGTCCGATCACCAGCACCGTTCCACGCTTTTCCAGAGGCTTATATGGGCTCCTAATTAGTCAGAGCCTGCAGGCGCGCCGACCGGCGAGGGTGCACTTCCGGGTTGACGGCGTGCATGCGCCCGACATCAGAGCCCCCCGGCCTGTCCAGGGATGCTACGCTGCTCTGTCTCCGCCCTCCCGTTGCTGACATTGGCGGAGGGGCGGGCTTTGGCGCCCGCCTCTGGTTCCTCCGCAGCCAGCAAGGTCTGACGCGGCCGTGCCGGCGCACCCAACCCGCTCTACCCCCCATGGCTCTAACAGAACCCCCACTCCAGGGAAGTGCCTATGACATAGGCCGGGCCATGGTTTAGTTGGAAACCGGGCATGAAAGGTGCGCGTTAAGCGCGGGGCGGACACCGCCGTTGCCGGTTCCCAAGATCGGTCAGCGGGGCCATACCCCTTCCAATCCACAAGATAGTGGAGCACTCAGCGTCGCCAATGGGAGTCAAGGATCCTTTCAATCTCAAACTCTTGGGGGTCCGTTAGCTCGGGGTTTAGGGCCTGTCTAGAAGTTTGCAAGGGAAATAGCGGGGGATGAGCTGCTTTCAGAAGGGAAACATGAAACAATGGGTGTATTCGAATTGAAGGGGGCAGGGCCACTCGGAAGGTGACTTCATTGATTTTTTTTTAAATGGGGAAGGGCCCGCTAAATCTCACATCGAGTTTGGCAGATGGGCGCGTGGTCGGATAGTGTCTGCGATCGACCCATACCAGGTCTCCTACCTTAAAGTCCGGAGCCGATCGACGGTGACGATCAGACTGTTGTTTGTATTGTTGACGCGCTCGGGCTAGGGAGTGTTGTGCCTGGCGGTGCGCCTGATGAATTTGTTGTGCAAGAGCTCCGGCTTCAGGGACATCTCCATCTGGAAGTTCAGGAAAGCAGATACGGGGGTGATACCCAAAGGTAACAAAAAATGGAGATTGTCCTAGGGAGGTGTTAGGGGCATTATTATATGTGAATTCGGCAAGGGGGAGGAACTGGGCCCAATCATCCTGCAAATAGTCGCAATAACAGTGGAGGTACTGCTCTAAGGATTGGTTGATGCGCTCGACCTGGCCATTTCCCTGGGGGTGATATGCAGTGGTGGGCTTCAATTGGACTTGCAGGAGGGAAAACAGTTTCCTCCCGAAGCGGGACACGAACTGCATCCCGCGGTCAGTTATTATTTCTTTTGGGAGTCCATGTAATTTAACAATATTTTGGAGCACCAATTTATTTTGGAGCACCAATTGTGCAGTTTGGGCGGCGGTAGGTAATCCCGGGCAAGGGATAAAATGTCCTAATTTGCTAAAATGATCTACAACAACTAGAATGGTGGTAAACGAGTTAGAGGGGGGCAAGTCAACTATGAAATCCATTCCAATTCATTTCCATGGCCCCTGAGGGGCTTCGACTACTTGCAGTAGAACTTGGGGCCGCAAGTGTAACACCTTGGTGCGGGCACACATGGAGCATCCTTGAACGTACCTCATGACGTCGGTTCATAATGTTGGCCACCAGAAATGCCTTTGAATCAACTGGAGGGTACTACTCTGCCCTGGATACCCGGCCAATGGAGAGTCGTGATGAGTCCAGAGGATTCCTCTATGTTCCCTTTGGGGAACTGCTATCTTGCCTTGAAAATAAAATAATCCATGGCGTACTTGCAGACGAGAATCCTTCTGTATCTCAGGATCCCGGCCGGATTGGATACGCAGCCGTTCTAGGGAGGGTTTCCAGGTTCCTGCGAAGACGCGTGTTGGTAGCAATAAGGACCCTCGATCGGCTGGTTGTTCCTCCAAATTATGGCACCGGGAGAGAGCGTCTGCTAACATGTTCTGGTGGCCTGGTCTGTATTGGATGCTAAAGTGAAAACGGGCAAAAAACAAGGCCCAACGAGCATGCCGTGCATTAGTAATTCGAGCTGTTTGAAGGAAAGTGAGGTTTTTGTGATCCGTGATAACTGTAACTGGGTATTGGGCCCCCTCCAAGTGATGCCGCCATGCCTCAAAGGCTGCTTTTATTGCCAATAACTCCCTATCTAAGATGGTGTAATTTTGTTCTGCACTGGTAAGTTGGCGGGAGTAAAACACGCACGGCAGGAGGGGACTCCCGGCCGGTCCGGCCTGTAGAAGGACGGCTCCAATAGCCATACTGGATGCATCCGTTTCCACAGTATACGGGTGGGACGCATCGGGATGCTGCAGAATGGGGGCCTTTGTAAAAGCCTTTTTCAAGGTTTCAAAGGCGGTCTGTTGTTCTATGCCCCATGTAAATGGGGTTCCCTTTTTCAACAGGCGCGTAAGGGGGGTGGTCCAATGAGTGTAATCAGGGATGTATTGGCGGTAATAGTTAGTGCTCCCGAGAAAGTGTTGGAGAGCCTTTACATTCCCTGGAGGGGCCCATACCTCAATTGCTTGAACCTTTTTCTGTTCCATCTCAATACCTCGCGTGGTGATCACGAATCCCAGGAAGGCCACGGAAGACACATGAAAGGTACACTTGTCAAGTTTACAAAACAACCGATGCTGTCGAAGTCGTTGAAGTACGATGCGTACATGTTGTATATGTTCTTGGAGGTTAGCCGAGAAGATCAAGATATCATCTAAATAAATGATTACAAAAACATCAAGGATATCTCGGAACAAATCATTTATTAGATGTTGAAAGGTGGCCAGGGCATTGGCCAAGCCGAACGGCATCACCAAATATTCGAAATACCTGTACCGTGTACGAAAGGCTGTTTTCCATTCGTCCCCAGTCCAAATTCGCACCAAGTTATATGCCCTTCGCAAGTCCAATTTAGTATAGATCTGAGCCCCCTGTAACCTATTGAGTAACTCAGGAATAAGGGGCAGGGGGTACCTATTTTTGATAGTAATAAGATTGAGTCCCCGATAATCCACACATGGTTGGAGGCCCCCATCCTTCTTGGGTACAAAGAAGATGGGAGCCCCCGCAGGGGAAACTGAGTGGCGAATAAATCCCCGTTGCAATTGTTCCTCAATATAGGTCTTCAGGACCTTAAGTTCTGGTTCGGCGAGTGCGTAAATTTGCCCATACAGGGGCTCAGTGCCGGGAAGAAGATCTATTGGGCAGTCATATGGGCGGTGCGGCGGAAGGGCGGCAGCTTCCTGTTCACAAAACACATCAATAAAATTGGTATAGTATGCAGGAAGTTGCTTTGAGACGTTAATGGTGGCCAGAGCCCTTTCTTGCTTAGATTCAGCACCTACAGGGGCCTGGAGGCAATGTAGCTTGCAATAGGGGGAATGAAAGTCCACAGTGCCTGGGGCCCAATTTATCTGGGGGTTATGCCTTTGGAGCCATGGTAAGCCTAATACAAGGGGGTACATGGGTGTCTGCATCACGTCAAATTGGAGTTCCTCCCGATGATCCCCAATCTGGCAATGCAAGAGTGAGGTGCAATACCTAATGGGACCCGACACCAGGGAGGACCCATCAATAGAGTGTACCACCTCGGTGTGGGCCCGGAGTCGTGTCGGCATGCCCCATTGCCCCACCAAGTCACGATCAATAAAGTTACTAGAGGCCCCCGAATCGATTAAGGCATACCTGATGAATGAGTTTGTTGGTCGCAAGCTTAGGGTTACAATTACCTGGAGGTGAGTAGGTTGCGGTGTCGGGGTCATTGAATTCAGGGGAGAAGAAGCAGCATTTACCGAGATTCCCCCTGGTCATCTCGGCCCTGGAAGTTTCCCGGCTCTCGACGTGAGGGGGGTAACTGAGGGCAATTCCGGGCAAAATGGGACGCCCCTCCACAGTAGAAACACAAACACCCTTGCCGGCACCGCTCCTTCTCTTCTGGATGCAGAGGCCCCCGCGATGCCCCGAGCTGCATCAGTTCTCCCTCTTCGGTTCTGCATCAGGGCAAGCTGGGGGAGGTATATAACGTTGCGTGGGAACCCCTCGAGTTCCTTGCCATTCCCGACAACGTTCGGCCAGCCTCTCATCGATCTGTATAGCAAGGGTCACCAACTTGGCCAATTTTGCAGGAAGGGGCACATATGCTAGCTGGTCCTTTATTTCATCGCTTAGCCCCTTTCTGAACATGACCTTGAGTACGTTGTCTGGCCAGGCCAGTTCTACGGCTAATTGTTGAAAATGCGTCACATATTCCAGCAATGAACCACGTCCCTGTTTTAACTCTAGAATTGCAGTTTCCACGTCCCGGACTCAGTGGGGATAATCAAACAAAAAGGTAAATTCCCTTTTGAAAGCAGCATAATCTTGGATCAATGGATCTTGGCTTATTAGCAAGGGAGTAGCCCATGACAAAGCTAACCCCTCCAAATGCCCAATCACAAAGGAGACCTTGGCTCGGTCGGACAGGTAGGTCTGGGGCTGTACTGAAAATGCCAGTTCGCATAGAGCCAAAAAACTCTGAAACAGCTTACGGTCCCCATTAAACTTTGTAATTTTAGGCCCCTTAGGTTCTCGGGGCATAAGGCCTGGGGAACGCTCTTGTAACTCTCGGACATCCATTGCTAGTGATTGCATGGCATGAACCAATTCCACATTTCCCGCTGCTACGGGACCCACATTCTCAGGGGCTACAGTCCTGGGTGAGGTTCGTACACCCAGGTCTCCCACAGGGGAGGTATCGGTGGTTTCCTTTCTCATTGCCCCACCCACAGCCCCTGTTTCCATACAGCTGGGAAATGAGGGTAAAGCTGGTGATACTGTTAGGATTAAGGGAAGGGGAACAAGCCGGCACACTCCAGACGCTAGGGCAATATGGTGAAGGAAAAAGGTCCCTCAGGGTCTTATATAGGCGCTGAGTATAAGTTGCAAGAGCTAGCCCTTGCCAAAGCTCATCACAGGGACTGGCGCACCGAAAAATGCCCACTCTATGAAGCCCACACACCCACGTGCACAGGACTACGGAGGGGGAGTGAGGAATCAGTGGTGGTTCAGCAGGGAAGGGGCCCACGGGGCCCGGAGGGGAGAATGACCAGGAGGGGATAGGACTCACACACAGGGCTCACCAGGGAATCGCAAGTCACAGGGACGCGAAGGTTCAAACACTCTCTGCACTCACACTCTCCTAATATCAGCAGTCACCTAGACACTCACCTTTCACACTCTTCGCTCTCACTCTCGCACTCACGATACTTCAAATAGCCAATTGCTCCCAACTTCGCACCACGCTAGGGGCCAGTCTCATGGCACAAGTCCGATCACCAGCACTGTTCCACGCTTTTCCAGAGGCTTATATGAGCTCCTAATTAGTCAGAGCCTGCAGGCACGCCGAGCGGCGAGGGTGCACTTCTGGGTTGGCGGCGCGCATGCGCCCGACATCGGAGCCCCCCGGCCTGTCCAGGGACGCTACGCTGCTCTGTCTCCGCCCTCCCGTTGCTGACGTTGGCGGAGGGGTGGGCTTTGGCGCCCGCCTCTGGTTCCTCCGCAGCCGGCAAGGTCTGACGCGGCCGTGCCGGCGCACCCAACCCCCTTTACCCCCCTGGGCTCTAACACCGTGTTAGTTTAGAATTAAGTTTTATTTTGTGAAGAAAGAAAAGCATGTACATGTACATGTGTATACATTGCATGTATAGCAGAGACCAAAGAATCAGGAGCCAGTAAGTTTGAACCCCTACTAGAGCCCTTTTCACACAAATACCTGTCCCCTCTTGCCCATGTGTGCAGGTGGGGGGATTGTGGGGGTAGATCTATGGGATCACTATGGCGGGTCTGTGGAGGTGCATGCACCCTCCCATGCTCCAAGCACTGCCACCCATCACCCATGCACAGAAACGGGCACCAATGATGGATGCTTTGTGAGTGAAGGTGAGTGGGCATACATGGGATGGGCCCCCCACACACTGCCCACCCGCCACCGCCTCCACCCATCCCCCACGCACTGTGGAGGCACTGTGGTCCATTTGAAAACAACCTATATTCCCCATTAGTAAGTCACACAGGAAGATGGTTTTTTTAAAACACTATCTGGACATGAAGAGTCCTTGGTCCCCTGGCACTGCAGCAGGCAGGTAGACCAGCATCCTTACTTTCTTCCTGTAACAGCATACACTCTTGCCTCTCATGGGAAGAGACTATCTCCAAAACCCACAAGCTGCAGCTTCTGCAAATGCAGAAATTGCAGTTTGTCCTAGGCCAGGACCAGATGTGCTGTTCATTGCAATGGGGCCTAAATAAAACCTAAAACAAATCAAGCCAAAACCAATTCCACTAAATAAACAAACAAATAAAATAAAATTAAAAAATTAAACCCAAGACTACTGGACTATTGCTTTAGCTGAAACATTTAAATTTGAAATTATACCTTGACCTGGTTTCCTGTCACTCTGGCTCTAAACCCTTATTAGCTCTATTCTGCCAGCGGGTGACATCACCGCTCAAACAGCTCATGTTTCTGTTGATGACTCACAAAACTGTTATCTAGCCCTGTCCTGCATTTCATACTGTCTCCCTGACATACCTCCCTTAATATTCTTTATATGGCTAAATTTAACATAGCTAAAATGTAACCCATTTCCCTCTCTGTGCTCTCTGCTTCCTCCTTTTTCCTGCAATGAATATCCTAGTGATGAACACCACTATCCTTCCTATCATTCATGCGTGACACTGTGTTTCTCTTTTATGTCTTCCTCCTCTTTTCCACACACTCTGATCAAATCTGGACACTTCAACACTTCCTGACCCCTTCATTCTGTCCTGATGGCTAAAGCCTTGATTTGTTAATCATTTTCTATGGCAAATGCCACCATTCTTCACTACCTGATCAACAGTCCTTTCAAAATTATCCTCTTTGCTCTTCAATCAGGCCATATTGCTCCTCCCTCTCCCCCGCCCCCTCTCAATTTCTTCAGTGGATTTTCCCTGCCTACTTGATCACATTAAACTTTTTGTTCATACTTTCATGATCCTAACTTCACTCCCATTACAATGTCAGACCACATCTCTTAGCTTGTCTCCTTTAAATCCCTTTAATCCCAACCATGTCAGCCTTGATGACTTGCTCATGTCTTTCTCCCACATGCCCCTCTGTGCCAGCTAATGTGCTCTCTTCTATGCAAAGACACCTCAATCCCAGGGCAAAAAACTCCCAGTTAATCTCACTCAGATCCCTCCTAAGGATGTACTTCTTTGACATAGCATACGACTAGTTATCCACATGAAACACCACAACTACCTCAGCAGACGTCCAGCAAGTTGAATTATATCTCCAAGAAATCTAAACTAAGGGCATTTTCACACCAGCGGGAAAGGGTTGTTAGAAGATCAGGAGAGGGGATGCGAATGCAAATCAGGTGCATCTTTGATCAGGGCAGAATGCCGAGATGTGCCTGATTGCAGCTATGTGCATTTGCAAAGGTGATTGGCTGAGCTGTGAAATCCAGCTTGGCCAATCGCCTTTGCAAGTGCAGAATGCAGGGCCGCCTCAAAGAGGTGGTGGTGCGACCTCTGCTCAAGAAACCATTGCTTGACATTGACTCCCTTGCCAGCTATTGGTCAGTCTCTAATCTTCCTTTTTAGGGAAGGTTATTGAACAGGTTGTGACTTGGCAGCTTCAGGGGCATCTGGATTGGGTCAGTTTTCTTGATCCTTTACAGTCTGGCTTCTGCTCTGGATTCGTCAGGGAGACTGCACTTGTGCATTGGTTGATGACCTGCACTGTGATTTGGATCTGGGTAGATCATCTCTTCTGATTCTATTAGATCTACCAGCAGCATTTGATACCATTGATTATGAGATGTCGGTGGCGCATCTGTGAAACCAGGCTTTGGTGGGTGGAATTGTTCTTGAATGGTTCCGTTCTTTCCTGGCCAGGAGACCTCAATGGGTGGTACTTGGGGAGTGTTTGTCATCTTCCCTGGAACCTCCCCTGGAATATCTCCTGGAACCTCACATGTGGAGTCCCATAGGGTTCTATTCTGTCCCCTTTCCTGTTCAATGTGGATATGCAGCCATTGGGCAAGTTCGTGAGAGGGTTTGTCATTCGATGCCATCAATATGCTGATGACACACAGCGTTACCTCTCTTCTTCAGCAGAGCCAGGCCTGGCAGTCTCAGTGCTTACCCGGTGTCTGGCAGCTGTGGGGGATTGGATGAGGGCGAGCCGTCTGAAGTTGAATCCCAACAAGTCAGAGGTGATGCTGGTGGATAGGGCTGCGGGAGTGGTGGCCCCCATCATTGACAGCATCTGCCCTCTGTTAGCTGCTCAGGTCCATAGTCTAGGGGTGCTTCTCAACTCGCAGCTTCGCCCGAATTCCCAGGTGGTGACTGTGGTGAAGAACGCCTTTCGCCAGTTACATTTGGTGTGTCGGCTATGTCTGTATGTTTCGGATTCTGACTTGGCCACCATCATCCATGCCTTCATCACCTCTAGACTGGACTATTGAAACACACTCTATGTGGGGCTACCCCTGGTGATGGTCTGGAGGCTGCAGCTGGTGCAGAACGTGGTGGCCTACCTCCTTACGGAGATGGGTCATAGTGAGCGCATAACACCAGTGTTCCATTCTCTGTAATGGCTGCCTATTGTCTTTCAGGACCGATTCAAGTTGTTGGTGTTGACCTATAAAGTCCTAAACAGCCTGGGTCCCACTTACCTGCGGGGCCGCCTCATGCCTCAGGCAGTGGTTCAGCCCCTGCAGTCAGCTGGGGGCACCCGAGTCAAAGTCCTCCAGGTTTCCCAGGTGGCAATGATGGGGAGGGCATTCTTGGTGGCTGCTCCTAGGCTGTGGAACTCCCTCCCGATGGAGGCCCGCTTAGCCCTGGACCTCCCGTCTTTCTGAAGACAGTGTAAAACCTGGGTGTTCTGCCAGGCCTTTGGGGAGGGAGATGAGGAGGGTGTGGTGGGGGTGTTTTTGTGATTGTATTTGGTTCCGTTCTTTTAATAGGTTGGAATAAGTTTTAATAAGTTTAATTTTATGTATTCGGTTTGAATTATTGAATTGTTTTATTTGTTTGCATTTTATTGTGAGTCGCCCCAAGCTGCTATGGTGAGCAGGGGGTGTGTGGGCTCTAAATGTGTCAAAATAAAAAATAAAATAAAATAAAAAGATCAGGATGACAACCCATACCAAGGAAAGCCAAAAGAATGGGTATATTTCAGCATAGAGAAAAAATGATGAAAGGGGGGGGCATGATAGCCATTTTCAATATCTAAAAGAATGCCACAGAGAAGATAGTAAACATTTATTCAGCACTGTCACAGAAGGAAGAACAAGAGTGAGTGGACTTTAATTGTAGAAATGTAGATTTTGGTTAAATATTAGGAAAACCTTCCTAACTGTGAGAACTGTTGGGGAATGGAATAAGCAGCCTAGGGAGAGGGTGGGGTTGTGAAATTTCCTTTCTTGGAGGTTTTCAAAACCCCGCTAGACAAGCATCTATTTGCAATGCTGTAGACAGGGTTATCCTGTCTTGGGGTACTGAGGGACTTTCAATCCTATGATTCTAATATCATTGTCTGACATTGCATCTGCTCTTACTTTGTCTTTTAAACTGTAAGCTTTCTGTGGCAGTGTCTTGTCCATAATGTATGCCTTGAAGACCAAAAATCCTCCCCCACAAATTATTTAACAACTATATCTAAGCTGTTTAGCCTGTAAGGATATTTCAGAAAAAATATAATTGTAGATATTAACAGCGTATTATGTAAAATTATCGCCTTGACTCCCATCAGCCTACAAGCAAACATATTGATTTTTTCCAGTAGTTTCAAATGCATGAAAATAGTAGGGGTGTGCGAACACCCGGGGGTTTGGAGTTCGGCCCGTTCCGTGTTCATCCCCCCGAAACTGTTCAGGGTTCGGCTGTTCGGCCTGAACCGGTTCAGGGGGGGCAGAACAGATTTAAGCGGGGGGCGGGGGACAGGGGGGAACCCAGTTTCCCCTCCCTCCAGGCTGCATGGGTGGAAGGGGCGCTGGAGCTCACCTCCCCCCCACCCTGCGCAGCCTACTAAAAATTTGTTTTTCTTTTTTTTAAACCCACCCCACCCCAGGGATCGCCCTACCTGGTGGCACTAGGGCTCTGGTCCTGGGTCCGGTGGTGGCACTGGGATTGGTTCCGGCAGTGGTAGCGGAGCGCTTCAGGCCTCTATTATGCCTTCTGGGTCAGTTGACCGGGTCACCTGACCCAGAAGGCCCAGTAGAGGCCTGAAGTGCTCTGCAGAGTCACCAGAGCCAGACCCGCCGCCGCCACCACCACCATCACGGCACCCAGGGCCAGAGCCTCAGCACCACCAGGTAGGGTGATCCCTGGGGTGGGGGCTTTTAAATTGTTTTAAAAAAAAATTAGTAGTGGGGAGGGGGAAGGTGAGCTGCGGCACCCCTTCCACCCATGCAGCCTGCGGGGAGGGGAAACTGGGTTCCCCCCTGCCCCCTGTCCCTCACCCGAATGGGTTCAGAATCCAAACTTTGTTTGGGCGGTTTGGGCAGCAGGCAGTTCAGGTTCATGGGGTTTGTGGATGGGGTGAACACCCTGAGTTCGGGCTGAACCCCGAACCCCTGAACCACGTTCGCACATCCCTAGAAAATAGGCATTGTTATGTATGTGTCTTGGGGCTGCAGATGGTTTCCAAAACACCAACCCCTCCCTATGAAGTTCATTTAGCGTATGTATACCTACGGAGACTGTGTAGGCAGTCCTTTGTCTCATATAGGAGGCATTTTGTCCAGTAGTGACTTATGGTAGATATTGGTGTGTTCTAGATAATTCCTTGAAATTCTTGTTAGTAAGTATAAGCAATAATCAAATTTGAAAATGCTCAGATTTCACAATTAATTATTTACGGTATGAACTCAAAGTTTAACAAGCTATAGACAATAATTCCAACTGCTAAATTGTCTTCTTGGTTTCCAGTTTCCATCCAAATTCAAGTCTTTGCTTCTCTGCAGTCTGAGTGCTGAAGTGAAGCTTGGTGGAGTGGGTCTAAAGAGCCCGTCACAGTCCCACTTCACCTGACTATAGCCCCAGAGGGTCTGAGAGGCTAAAGAGCTCCCCAGTAGCAGCGGAATTGGTGATGCGATCTCCAAGGACCCTGCTGCCACCTCCACCACTCCTCCAGACTGCCATCAGGTAGCTGTTGAGTAGCTGATCAAACATGAGTGAATACCCATTAGCTGAGATGTTTGAAGAAAACATTGCCATCTACACAATGCCAGCTACAGGCTACACTGTCCAATAGCCAACATTATGTGTGCTGCCACCTTCTGTCAAGATCAAATAAATGCATGGCCTGTCATACTACTCTGATAATTTTGGTGAAGGAGGAAGAATATTAATCTTTACAATATTATTCCAACGAAAATAATCTGACACCTATTTAGACACCAAAAATACAAAGACTTATGACAGTTTAATATCTGTTTCATGTAAAGACTAGACAAATTCTTTAGCTGATGTTCTTAATGGAAAAAGGACTATATTACCTAAGCTGCAGCTTTCTTGGATACCAAATAAGTTCGTTACTGAGGGAATTTGAAAGGTTTACTTATCAAGGAAATCTGTTATAAAGTGGATGTTTTGAAACTAGGGATATTTCAGTGTAGTAGTTATTGTGCCCAGTGTTGGGAGAAATAGTAATGTAGGAACTGGCTATTTGATTATAAGAACAGAAGCCCCCTTTAGGGGAAGGAATGCAAATAAATGTTATAATGCTGGAATCAAATCTACCTCTTTGCTATGCAGAGATCTGCCTAGAAGGGCTTGGCCCCAGTAGAAGCTTCTGAATTTGATAGTTTAATGAAATAGGTCTTTTATGATTAGTTAATTTTTAGGTAGCACAGCTAGACTATCCTCGGGCCACTGCAAAACGAGAGACAGCCATGTGTCCTGATCAGGATGAGAACGTTGGACTTGGAGAGACAATTAACTGTGCCCTTCATTATCCTGCCTTCCTACCTCTCTCCAAAATCACTCCAACCAAAATAAATTCTATTTTTGCTGAAAAACCATAGTCCCTATTGGTCAATGTAAGCAATTACATATGTTGAATTCTTTGCACACCTCAATAATAATGATTATGAAGAATCATTATTATTCTGCATTTTAGTTAACATCTGGCCAGAGTAGATCACAATGGGAAGACAGAGGGTGAAACCAGACGAGATAGGGGGGGAGGCTGCCATGCCCTGGGTAGCCTTAACTCTCCCTGGGCAGCTGGGCCATGCAATGCAGTGCATTGTGTGGCTGGTGGCAGCCAGATGTTTCCCGCACCCCTGGGTGGAGTGAACAGATGCCTGCTATGCAACATGACCTTGGAACAAATCTAAGGATGCATCATGGGGCAGTCGGGATAAGGCTGCCCAGGGTGGGGCAACCTGTGCTCCACTATGTAGTGAAGCTCTGCAACGGGGCTGTAAGCGGAAGATGCTAGTACTCACTGAATGCAGTCTTGTCACTGCTAGGGGTGGGATTTAGGTTCAGCCGGTGGAGGGAGGCAAGGCAAGGTGTGCACTTGTTTGGCTGGCACTGGGGACTTCTCTGGCTGTGGCTCTGACAGGGGCTGGCTCGCCCCACTTCCCCATGACCGTGTGAACAGCTCCCTGTAGTTGCCTCACAGTGTTTCAGCTATGATTGCCTGCCATGGGGCCGTGCAGGAATCAGGCCCTCACCACTCATGGGGCCTCACCCAGAGTGTCAGAGGAGAGTTACAGCATATTAGTGCTCAACTTCTCTCCCCATCAACAGAAACAAGATATATACATTATTTATATGCTTACATTTCTGTCCCACGCATCTCACAAAAGCAGGCATAGGCCAGGTTACAATAAAATCCAGTAATATATATTTAAAAGAAGAAAAAACAATTTAAATTTACCTACCCTAACTAATTAGCCCAACTACTCCATACACTTATCAGTACAATGTATCTAATTTCCCTGTAGGCATCTTTTGAAAGTTCGTTCACTTTTCTTTTATATTGTAGTGCCGACGAATGAAATTTGACATAGTTTTCAGGATTAGAGGTGATATCCACTTGGACTTCAAAGGCTAGGATAGGCCCTTCTCACTACTGCTCATGAATATACTAATCTACAAAGACATTTTGAGTAACTGTCAGCCCAAAGCCAAAGGTAAAGTAAACTGAGCTGGAAAAAAAGAACACTTATTGAAGGCCAATTAATACCTTACTATAAATCAGGTTATGATAAATTAAGGGCTTCCTCTCTGCACATTTTTCATAGCTCACGCAGACAGTCAAAATGCCACAATAATTGTGCACACTTTACCTCCAACCAGCACACAATAAGCAAAAATGTAACAAACACTAATGCCTTAGCCCTAGCCACTGCAGCTAGAAAGTTTATTACAGTACAGTATGCTAAAGTAACTTTACATAATAACTGAGCAGGTGTCTGACACATTCTCAGCATTAGGAGTAGTACTAGCAAAGGGTGTAAAAAACCAGCACAATAGCCTGCTGGAGCCTGTGTTTGGTCAATGCAGACACCCACTCACATGTTTAGCATGTACAGCCTAATAAACAGGCAGCCCCCGCTCACGGGTTTAGTGTGACAAACATAATGCACGTGCAGGCATTCTTCCCTGCCACATAACTGATGTGCCATGGCCATGAGGGCATACGTTAACCTGCATTCACAACCTAATTGACAGGACGTGGATGTGTGGAAGCACATAAGCCCATTTCTGCATGGTCCGGGACCCCACCATGAGTGGGGACTGTGTGTCCGATGGATGGTGGCCATGTGGCCGGTGGGGGCGAACCCCTAATAAATGAACAAGTGGACACCCTTCTGGTGTGGGCTATTGTTTTTTTTTGTTAAGACTCAATTAAAAAGGGGAAGTAAAACAACACTTTAGAACATGAAGAATGACTTTTATACTAATAATATGCACAATTTTCAAAGTTACTGTATGTCTAAGAGTGTGTGGGGGGGTCATTTTTAGGTTTACTTTGAAGAAGCAACACAAAGAAAAAACAAATAACCCATATATTTTCATCTAAATTAGTTGCTATATGTACAAAGTGCAAGTTTTAAATGCTAATAACATATTTGAAGCCTTCCCCATTATCACTCCTCTTGATATTTACTGTAATAGAACTGAACACAAAGGGATTTATTAAATTCATGTGGGAGCCAAATGAAATTCCATATGTACATATTTATCCTCCGTATATATTTCCAAATGCATTGATCAACATGCTGTAAGTCCACCATGATTCAAGTAGATTTGCTTCTAATAACTTTGAAAAATAACAAAACAAAGAAACAGGCAATACAACATAAAATAAATCATAAATCATAAATACTATCCTGTAATTCAGCTCTGGTCGACTACTAGCCTTCACATGTAAGGTAAGTTCAAGCAATCAAAAGTCATTAAGCAGGAAATTAGGGAACACAGAAGTAACTTGGAGCAGAACCAATCACTTGCAACAAGCAAAGGAGGCCATTATAGACACCGGTGGGGGAAGAAAGCTTAGAAAATAGAAGATTAAAATGTATTTCTTGATTTTGGTTTCTCCTAAATTTTTCTAGTTTTGTTCTCTTAACTTTCCATAATACTCATTCCAATAATATATTTTTAGACATACATGTCTGCTTGCAGAAACTGCATATTCCTAATCTGCAGACTGTACCATTTCTCTGGCTCTAATGCTCCCTGCCTGGGGCCTGTTCCTGCGTGCACCCTCAGACAGTAGATCTTGACCATCCTGCTCTTCTCTGTACATTTTCCAGTTCTATTAGCATCTTCTCCACCAGCCATTCAAAATGCAGGAGAGGTGGGGAGTGCTGAGGTTCAACCTTGGATATTATTCAAAGGGTGTGCATTCATGCACGGTTATGTGTCTTGTTGCTCTCACGGGTATACAAACCTGGGAGCCACATGAGGCTCTCCAGCAATTTTCGTCCTGTCACTGAACAAACTTAATACAAAATCCTAGTTTGGGGTGGGGTGTATCTATAAATGAAATGTTCATTGAAAGAAAGAGGCAGGCTGATATCTTGATTACAGATGAAAAATGCAAATTCATATTGTTTCAATGCCCCACAATGATTAAATGCTAAAATATTGCAAACTGATATTATGTGAAATGTTAACCTCTCTGGGGACAACCTCATAAATTACCTATCCATATCTCCTTTCACATGGAAGGACTAAGAGGTCTTACAGAAATTCATATCTCTAGTCAGTATTTGCAAATTAATTTGTGAATAGGTAAGATTTGCATGCCTATTTAGTTGCAATTCATTTTTATTAATTATTTCTGTGGTTCATACATGCCATCCTGTACAGTTGTAGTCAGATTTGTTTATTTAGTTAAATAGGTCATGGGTAGACATATTTGGGAGCTGTATAAGGCTCAATTCCCGCTACACCTAAGAATCTCAACGCTAGGACTACAGAACATCATCCCCACCATAGGCGACTCGTAGGGGTGGGGGAATGGGCTTCCATGCCACCTCCCAGATTTTTTGAAGCCCTATAGAACCCCTGACCAACCCCCTCTCCTGTGTGCCCTCCCCCCCTCCCTATCGCGAGTTACCAGTAACCTATGTTCTCCGCCAGCCATTCACAAAGCAGGAAAGGTGGGGAGGGCTGAGGTTCAGCTCTCAGACATATGAAGATTTTGGTAGAGAGCTCATGGGAATGTGGCCTCCCTTAAATAGACTATCATAGTGTGGTGGTTCCCAAACCTTTGCTTGTGTGATCCCATTTTGAAACTAACATAATGTACGGACTGCAGAAAGCAACAAAAAAGGCCAAATATTTTACATGACTGTCTGAAAAAGAAAAGAGCCAGTGCCTTGGATAGACACAGTGACAGCCAGGTAAGCACCGGGAACCCCTGGCAGGGGTGGGGGATGCTGCCCTAAGGAGCCATGGAGGGGGAGCAACATGAGAGCTGACAGCTACCATGTCCCTTGGCAGGCAAGCACCATTACAACTGCATCCACCACCACCACCTGAAGAACCAGACGAGTCACAGCCAAGCATCTTGACAACCAGTTAAGCCAGCAGGACCCCAGGGAGGAATGGGGATGGTGCCCTATAGAGCAGCTGAAGAGGGACGGCCAGATGACAGCTGACAGTTATGCCTTCCTGTCACAGGCAATCACCAGCTCCGTTTCCACCGCTACCACATCCTCCAGGTTGTCCTGGTGCATAATGCCGTTCCACGTGACAGTGAGGTGGAATGGGTCTTCTGTATGGACGGGGAGATTGTAGCCACCATACCATTTTTGGAATCCCTCTTGTCGTCATGTGCATTATGTTAAGTCACCCATACTGTTGTCCCAGGGCATTTCCACCCAAGGCCACCAGCTTGAACGGTAGGCTCAGGAATCATGACCAGGAGGGAAAAGTAAGGGCCACAGGTGTGAAATGCTATCCCTCAGTAGGAAATCAATCAGACAGTGGGGGCCATTGATCAAGAATGGAAGCTTTATTCAGTCCTCCATGGGATTCCCATCCGAAATGCAAGGATAGCTCTATTAACTGCTATAGCATTTCCCATCTGAAATGCAAGGATAGCTCTCTTAACGACTATAGCAATTAGAATAGCCGTCATAGACACAATAGGGTATTTGATGAGGAAACAACACACATGCATGATGACACCCACTGAAACTGATTACACAAATACTGACATGACGGGGCTTCCTCTACTTCTAGTTCACTACCTGTCACAACTGCAGCATCGAGGTTGTGATGAATCTGATCGATTTTATCTGCAAACAAGTCAGTAAACATGTCTCAGCGGGCTCTGTAAGATTCCAGTTCCAGGCAGAGAGAAGCTGGACTGACCAGCCACTGCACCACCTGGAAAAGCTCAGCTGGACATGACTTCGCAGATGCAATGAGGGCAGCAGTAGTAGTAGTAGTAATTTATTGTTTGACCATAGGTCGTAACAATTGTAAATACAAAATAAAACAAGCAAAAAAAAGCAATACATAACAAAATATCATATAGCACTTATAAACAAATATACATATCAGTGCCTATGGACTGTAGACGTAGGTTAACACCTACTGTAACCTGGATGGAAGGGGAAGCTTTCCTGGTCACAACTCATCCTAGGGTTTATACCCGGCCTACAATTTAGACCTACTTCCCCAACCTGCCTTTCCCTTCTCAAGGGTTGTGCTGGTCAACACTCAACCCCTAGGGGTAATCTATTTTAATATAAATATATCTACCTTACCCTTTTTGGGGTTTATGTTGGCGACCCGTATCCTTATATGTGGCAAGGGGGAGAAGGAAGTCATCCCCTTCTCGTGGCTTGAAAGTTTCCCAAACAGGGTTGCCGATCCCAGGGCATATGGGACCGACGCCTAACCTCTAGGGGAGATCTATTTGAATAGCTGCCTTACCCTTCTCGGGGCTTATGCTGACGACACTTAATCCCTGTATGCGTCCAGGAAAAAGCCCTTATCGGGGCATGAGGGCAGCAAAGAATTCTTTCTTTGCTGCTTGCACCGCCACAGCATACACTCTTAAACTATGCCACACTAAGACAGGAATTGGGGATCACCAACCTCCAAATGGCTATGACCATGCATTTTCCCACTGCTATGGGGTCCCTCATGTTGGTGGTTTCCTTCTCCAGGTGTAGCTGTAGGATACCAGCAAGGTGGGATAGTAAACTGCAGGACATTCTAAAGTGCTTTGTCCACTGGTCATCTCCCCAGGTGACCAGGATGGTTTTCCACCAACCCTTGCTCCTATATGGGACCCACACCCTTCTCTCTGTTGAGCCAATCTGGCAAATGCCATGGATGACCATAGCCTCATCTGTGGTCAGGAATCAGGCTGCATGGGACACCCCCCTCAGCATGGCGTCCATCCACATCTGCCTTTCCTGCTGCAACCACCTTACCACCTGGCATCTCAGCCATGCCATGCGCCATCTGTGAGTTGTGCTGAGGCCGAACAGACTGCACTGTGTGTCCAGCATGGAGGTCCAGTGTTGAGATTCATGCTGGAACCAACTTAAGCATGGCCTCTGGAAATTGCAGCTGCTTCTGAACAACACCTTAGGCTGCATTCAGATGTTCTCCGAGCAGCTTTGAATATCTGCCTTGTAGGAGTAGATGGGGTAGATGCACAGAACACAGTTCGCGTTACACTGAAATGTGCGCACTCGATGCATTCACACCAACCCAGAAGTGCGCATTGCTTTAAATTGCACGATGCCACTGCTCCTGTGCGATTCAAATGCATATCTGAATGCAGCCTCAGTGACCAGAAGGAATTGTTGGAGTGTTGCACCCATCCCATCTGCCATGGCTGCTATGAATGGCCTTCATGGATGGGATTTAATGCTCCCTCTGTGTGTCCTTTTATTGGGGTTACCCCATGCCTGTGGGACCGTGTATGAACTGCATTGTATTAATGGCCTGCCCCTTTCTATTGCCCTAGTCTTGCTGTGATGATCCATGTGCGGTCTGGTCATGGACCTGGCCATGCCCCTCTACATGCTTTCATTTGGTAGCACCATAGCTGATGCAGCAGGAGGTGACCAATCTAGTAAGTGTATTCCACACCTTGATCTTGACCCTGTTACGCCATGACCTGATACACCTGTGTTTTGCTCCATGATGGGGCAGGTGCCGCGAAGATAATGGATTTGCCATTCTTCACCCTCCATTGAGCTACCTATGGGTGCTTGGGGATGTATGTATGGGCTGGGTGCAGGTGTGTTCTGTGCATCTACCCCCATCTACTCCTAAACGACATGTGTTTTGTTCTTATCGCAAATGCTGCTGTTCTTGGCCTGTAGGTCCTGGCCAAAATTTCCCAGGACCTGTAACAGATGGTTGCCAATTTTCGGGGTGACAGTAGAAATTACGTAGAGGTCTGTGAGTGACCCCTCTTCATGAATTCATATCACCTACACTTTTTCTACTGTGGGATCCAGGGGATGTGTGCTGAGGGGGATCATGCATCATTGGGATCTCTCTTTCAATGTGAGCGCTTATGCAGGAGCGGGCCCAGGAGTGGCAGGAGCTCATGGAGGTCCTCCCGGATGTCTGCCAGCAGGTGCACAACCACTCCCAGGCCCAGAGTGCTCGGTGGAGCAGAGCTCAGAGGAGGCATGCCTAGTTTGTTTTTATTTGTTCATTTCTCAGCTTGTTTTAATAAATATTTGTTTGTTTTGTTCTGAACAGTGCTGTCCGTGTTCTTGTTCCTGCAGGGGTTGATTTGCTCTCCTCGGCCAGGTGGGGAGGGAAGTTGCTGTTGGGGATTGTCTTGTGGCTGCCAATATATGTTCCCATCATCCTTGTAATGCTGTTCTCTTATTGGTGCAGCCTTGGATTGGCCGTTCCAGTGACTCCTGTCACCTCACGCTGGGCTGCATGTGTGGATCATTCTGTTTGTTCCTTGCCTGCAGCCCAACATCCCCGCCAGTTTGGGTGAGCCTCTCTGTGCAACAGGTGTATGGGTGTTACCACACATAAAGCTAGCTCCACTTTGGCCTTTCCAATGCATGTTGCAGGGCTGTACTGGTGCCCTGTGCGTCCCTGCATCATGCATTCCACATGTCACAGTGGTATTGCAATGGTGTTACAGTGAAGTTAACATTATGTCTATTCCCACCCTATGTGTTCTGTGGTTGGAGTCATGTGCATTTTGGATTGGCCCATCTGCCGGGAATGGGGGTTGTGCTGCTTTTTGTCTTCCCTGATATGTATTTTGTGTCCTTAGACTCGCTGCTGCCTTCCCCTTTTGTTTCTGTGCTGCCCATTGGTTGCATGCTGTGGCATGGGAGTTTGGGTTTCTTGGTGCCCAGCAGTCTCACAGGTGTCTGGTGGCTCGGGTACCGCTTGTGTTTCTCTATTGCGCCTTCCCCTGTCCCTCCTTCCCTGCCCATATGGAATATTGTTGGGGATGGGTGGAAACAACAGCTGTGGCTTCACTTGCCCTTTGTTGACCATGTTGCCACATCATGCAGGGAGACTTGGCCCTTCTTGAACCGGTGGAGTGGCTGTCTGTGTAAAGGATGAGTGTGGTGGATCAATGGATGGACGGGTTGGGGGGGTTGGGTGCGTGGGTGATGTGACCTCCCTTGAATCCCTCCCCACTTACCTGAGGTGGGTGGGCGGTGCATGGTTGCTCCACCCATCCCCCATGAACCCATCCCTCAGCCATGTCCATTTAAAACAGCCTCTGACAGCCTGCAGGTGGCCAAGGGTACGTTGGGTAACAGATTCTTAAAGTGATAATATCCCACATGAGGTATCTTTGCGAACTTGTTTTTTCTCTTGAACACCTCACAGCATATCTTGAAGACATGGGCACTTCACTTAGTGTTTCTGAGTGTGTACCTCAGAATGCTAACTACCAAGTTGAGGAAACAATATTTCAGACAACTTGAGAGCCTCTTCCAGTTAATAACTTATTTATAAAAAATTCTTATTGTTTGAAGTATTTCATTGTTTTCTTTATATAAAGCTATGATTATTTTCCAGTTCATAACTTGGTCACAAATCTATTCTCAGGGTTTTTGCTATATAAGAGATTATCCTACAGCAAGGTGTGTTAATCTTCTTTGACCACTAGATTTTTTATTGGGGGGCGGGGAGAGAATCTACAACTACATATTCCTCTAACTCTAAAATGGCATTTTAAAAAAAAAATGACATCTACAAAGCTGCTAGTATATGATAGCTGAATTATTAATATATGAACGTTTGCTACTGTGTGCAGGCAAATCTTTTTGAATATGCTTCAATACTCATCTCTGTAATAACTCTTTATAATGATATTTGGAATTATCATGGGAAGCAGATACATTAATGTTTAGATCAATTACAGACTGTCAGATTAAAATGCCTGAATTTTAAAATGTATATATGTATTGTATGCATAGTTAGATTAAGTATTAGGATATCTATGATCATCAATTTTGAACTATTTTTATAAAACGCTATCTTCTTTAGTTCACAGATAGCTTTCTTTAGCTTGCTCAAAATCAGGACTGGCCAAATGCTAGAGGGAGGTACAACTATCCAAATACCTTTCTTCTCCAAAGGAAAAGTACAAAACAAAGAAAGAAAATAAGATAGGGACAGAAAGGGCTATCACAGGTGAGGAAGAGGAGGAGATGTTGAGCAGCAGCTGCAAGGAATGCGCACCATTCATGTCCCTTCTCTGTACTAAATAAATAAATAAATCCTGTCAGCTATTTTTCTCTTTTTATTTCTTCTGTCCCTCCCTTCCAGCCAGTTGTGTAAAGCAATGAATCCAAACTGTGCAGTGATGATTGGTTCTTCCAGAAATGGAATAAGGGTGGGTAAAAGTCAGGCTCAGGACTGCAAGAGCAGAGGAAGAAGTGTGCATGAGTACCTCTCTCCCTGTCAGTGCCCAGAGGGTTGCAAACATACACAGTCTCTCCTCCCAACTCTGTTCTTCTCCTTCCTCTGCCCCTAGGAGATGGTGTGCTGGAATGAAGTAAAGGAACTCCTGAGTACTGCTGCTGGCATGTCTGGGCTGGGATTAGCCAGTAAGGATGGGCGAACGCGGTTCGGAAGTTCGGAGTTCGGACCAAACTCGGTCTGTTCGGCCGACCAAACCGAACTTCCGAACCGAACTCAAATTTCAAATCAAACTGAACCGAATTTCCGAACTCCGTTCTGTTCGCCCATCCCTAGTGGCAACACACACAAAAAAACACTGGTTTTGAATGGCCGAACTTGGTTTGGAAGTTCGGAATTTGACTGAACTTGGTCTGTTTGGTCGACCGAACTGAACTTCCGAACCGAACTTCCAAACTCGAATTTCAAACCAAATCGAACTGAATTTCCGAACTCCGTTCTGTTCGCCCATCCCTACTAGCCAGCATGCAACAGCTCAGCAGTTGAGATAGTCTTTACTTTTAGAAAAAACTGCATGTCCAACCCAGAGAAGAAAGAGACAGAGAGCAGTGCAGAAAATTGGCAAGTAGTAACTGCCTCTATCCCAGCCAATCCCTGTGCAGATCAGAGACAGCACACTGGCACTCCCCTGTAGCACCAAATTACTTTTCCTTTCCTGACTCTGTTATTGGCTCTTCTCTCTGGATCAGGGGCATACTAAAATTGGTGCATCAGGTGTAGCCGCACCAAGGCCCATGTGTCTGAGAGGCCCACATCCATGTAGATTGCATAAGCACACTGGAGTGCTCCATCCGGGACACATTCCATTATTTAGGTGAGAAACGAAAATTGAGAAAAATGCTGATTCTCAACATTTCTTGGTTGAGAATTTTTTTCTCAAAATACCATTTACCATTATTGTTTACCGCTATTTACCATTTACCGATTTACTATATACTGCTTACTATGTTCATCCTGGTAATGTGCATGTACAAAGTGGCATTTTGCGCATGTGCATACCCTGGATGAATGAGGTACGATAAGTGGTACATGGTAAATCGGTATACGGTAAATGGTAAATTGTGGTAAACGGTAACAGTAAACAGTGTTTTGAGAAAAAAGTCTCGACTGAGATTTCGATCTGTTATCGAAATTAGACTGAGATCTCAGTGACAATTCTTGATTCTCGTGATATATTCGTGAGAAAAAAATGTGCTTCTAGATTCAGCCCTAGCTAATATCAAGAGTCTTTTAGCTAGTCTCCATGCCCAGAGATGCTGGAACCCACAAAGTGGCTTCAGTCTTGAACAACAATTCAGCCTTGACCATGCCAAGCATTTATGCACTTAAGTTTAAGTACATGAATACTTTAATTGGCTTTAAAAAAATTAACCATGTGCTCAACAGTGTATGGGTAGGCATTGCATGGAAACTGTGATTCCATAAAAAACAGTGAACTGCAAATTTGCAATAAGGGAAATGTCAAAAAACGGGACATAAAAATCCAACAACTTCACCATCCCCCCCTCCTTCCTACCATCTCTCACCCATATGTTTGACTTTTGTAGGTTTTATTCACATGCTTAACATTATTTGAATTCATTTTCTATGTGATTTAATTAACTATAATCCAACTGAACTATTTAAAGCAGGTAGTGGTACCCATGATGCATGACATGTCTTTTCAAATAGGTGTACACTTATTGTGGAAATGAATGTAATAGTAGCATCTACTTGCTCAAGGCAATTACAATTACAAGAAATGGTTGTTTAGTTAAAGGTCACAATCTGATGTCTTGCATTTCCCTGTAATACTCCTGTCTCTATACAAGTCCTAACAATGAAGGCATATTTTAAACAACCATGAATTTAACTATTTAGCCTATGAATTAAACTTTTAAAAACCCGGATGTGTAACATCCATGTGCATCTGAATATTTTAGGATAACTGAAAATGTATACTTAAACAAGTGAGAATGATTAAGCATTTAAATCAAATTTTACTTTCATAATCACATGCTTTATACCTTTGCCTTTGGGTATGTTTTCTCAGTACTGTTAGATTATGCCAATTTTATGAAATGCTAATGATAAGATGATGACAATCTGTTAATACCATGTATAGCAATGATTTTTTTTATCCTTTACAAGTGCATATTCCTCCCTACTGTCTCAGAGTCTCTTGATTAACTCTCTCAAATTTTGCTGAAGGCTACTAGATGGTGTCTTTGCCTCCAGATGAAAAGCTTGGAAAATGGCTTTCAGTACAGTTCAAGTCAGATCAATCAAGCACTGTTGCCATTCCTCCTCCATCCACCCACTGCGTATTAGTGACCTAGTTCCTGAAAACAGGATTCTTTGCCAGAAACCAGTCTTATAGTTTTCATTGTAACACATTACAGCTGCACCGGATATAACAAAATTAGTCACTTTTACATTTACTGCCAGCAAGTTGTCAAACAGCATTTGATACTGAATAAAAATAGCACAGAATTCTAAGGGCATCATAAAACAGTAAGATGATTACGCAGATGATGATTTTTAGTTACCACATAGAGCTTCCTTGATTCAGATGGAGGCTGAAGTAATTCTCCTTTGTTAAATATTCAGTATGTTGTGGTGACAAGCCCCACTTTGGTCAACCTAAGTTGTGCATGAGGCCGCTTAGAGTCAGGAGAAGTAGGCCGTAGAGACTGTGAAAAGGTCAGAGAACGCAAAGAGACTCAAAGTGTGGAATGGCTCGGGTATGTGTTCCATCAGTATACTAACAAAGGACTAAAGCCCTGGTATACAGTTTTTGAGGTGATGTTCAGCAATAGTAAGATGTCAAGTCATGCTTTGTCGGCACATCCAGGAAGAAGACGAGGACACATTTCTTGGGATTGAATGGCTGCACACTTTATTCGTTTTAAGTCCACAAAAAGGGGGAAGGGGCAGTCCTTCCCCTTTAAACTGGGGTCCTACCTTCCTTAACTGTTCTACCCCCCGATCCCACAGGAGGTTCCCGTCCCCACCATCCATGCCTTGGCCATCCGGCCATTCTCCTTATATTAACTCTAAGAGAAACCTACTGTGGCCTAACTCCCCAAACTTGTAACTTACACCCTGCCCCGATGGCCGGGTTTTCCTGGGCCCGGGTGGGTTATTCGTACCTATACCCCTTTGAGGTTAAACAAGGGTGAGGGGACCGTGACCTACTGCTTGGCACATGGTCCTCCCAGCGGGTCCAGCCGTTCACCTCTCACCCTTGGGATGACCATGCCTTGGGCCGCACTGTGCGGCTATGCATGGCCTGCCCATCTCTTAGGGAGATGTTTTCTAACCATCCTATGCTAACTCGTATAATGTTTAAACAATTAACTTTAATCCAGCCCCCTGCCAAGAGTGCGACTTTTCAGGTCTACCACCCTCAAAATTGCTCTATCGCGCCCTAAGACCGAATCTGCAGAACACTCCAGGAAAGGCAAAAAAATCCCTCACCTTTTATTTGCCAGTTAGACTTGGGGAAAATTCCTTTCTGGTCCTAATTGGCGACCAGTATAACTCGGAGTGTTGCAAGAAAGGGGCGGGTGGCTGGGTGTGCATCTTTTCCCGGTCGCCACGTTCAACACACTGAGGCAGCAAGCGGGGAACTCTAAAATGGCGCCTGAGACTGCCAGGTCTCATGGGAGTTCCAGGCACTCTCCTCGGTTGCCAAGGCAACCGTTCGGCTCCCCCTCCCCTCCATGACCTCTAGCGCCACCTCAGCAGCTCCTTCAGTGCTCGCCTGCTTCCTCCCACAAGGGGGGGCACCACCAAACCCCCTCTGCAGCCAGCGCGGAGGGGCAGGATGTCAGACAGTCCTTTTCACAACAAAAGGGTCTGTCTCAAGACACTTGAGTATCTGTTCCTGACACATCCACATATGCTTAAGAAACATCCTGTTGACAAACATCCTGATTGGCCAGACAACCCATCCTGAAGCCAGGTGGGCTAATTTGCACCTCTGACTTGAGAGCTGTAGACCACCAAAGAACTTTGATAAGCATCCCTGACAACCACGGACATTTTGGTCTTGATAGAGGCCCTTTTTACATGAGCCGCAGCCTGATGTGTGTGTGTGTGTGTGTGTGTGTGTATGACGTGGTCCATGTGCACTGGGTGCGGGGAGGGTGTAGATAGTTGCACACCAATCTACACCCTCCCCCCATCCATCCCCACGCACGAAGGCATGCCCGTTTTTTCTGGTGCCTCCGTGCATGGAATAGGTGTGTATGCATCTACGCAGGAGCACACACAGTCAACCCCACAGGATTTACATGGGCGGTACCCATGCATGAACACCCAGATTTCTGGGTGTTCATGGTGGGTGCTGTCCATGTAAACTGTCAGAATAGAACAATCTGTCAAATATAAAGATGCTGATGTACTCATAGTCCATCCTTCTGAAAGACCCTTTTGTTGTGCAAAGGACTGCCTGACATCATCATGACTTGACATCTTACTATTGCTGAACATCACCTCAAGAACTGTATAAAAACCTCAGCCAACCAGCATGGAGTTGTGCAGAGATGTAACTGATACTGGTAAGTTTACTGTCTCGGCTCCATCCTCACTCCAAGAGACTGAATCTCTCATTCCCAGTAACCAAGGGCCCTCTCCTGACTTTCCCCGAATCAGCCTGCGTAGTGCATACTCTAGGATCTCGTCAGCTTCGGATGTGTAAGATATCTTTATCTGGGAACTATTTATGATAGTGTGTGTGTAGCTGTAATACTATCAAAAACAGAAATGATAGTGTGTTGTTCTAGCAATAAATTCAGTTTGTTTTATAACTGTATTGTGTTTATTTGACGATCATCGATCTCATAGCAATAATGTAGCAATGTTAATGTAAAGTTTTACACTTCTTTGGTCATTTAATGAACTTACCATCCCCATTTAGTTTAACGTCTCTGTGGTACACAAAATATACATATTGTCTCAAGAATGATTCATTAGGTCCTTTAATAATTACCATTTCCAATGTTTATTTCACATTATGAAAAAAAGATCAGTAGCTGCAATCCTATGGCAGAAATCCTATCCCTGCAGGCAAGTTGCGTGCACGCATGTGCACACTTTACATGTAGCACATTTTGCCAGTAATGTGGATGTATGTGGGTTCTGTGCAGTTCCACACAGGATCCGCAGACCATGGGATCAGGACCACTTTCAACAGATTGGATATAACATCCCAGCAACTTATTTAGTAATGAGTTAGGAGCAATTACTGACCCACTGTCATTTCAGTTCTTTCTTCATCTCTTGAAATGGTCATATGGAAAATACATCTTAAATATACTGAAAAATACTACTCTGCTTTATAAATGAGGAGAAAGCCTTTTTAAAGTAGTTTGGCCCAACTCTGTAATGCAAAACTATTTTAGGATAGTTTCTGTAATATCCTATTTTAATTTGAATTTTGTCTGAAGTGCACAAGTGAGGTGTACAGGTTTTCACTACGCTTGTGCTGAACATGCTGGTAAATGTAATAAGCTGGCAATGAAGCAATTACACTTTCCTTATGGTTATAAGGAAAGCTTAACAAACAGTGAATTTTTAAAATCACAACATACTGTATCAAATTGCAATATGAAGATCTGGAACAATACTTTATGAATTAGGAACCGAAGGATAACATTTTTGTAAGAATCAAACTGACTTGGAAGCCTAAATCTTGGTTTTAAAAGTGACTTAGGCAACTAGATGCCTAAATCTCATTAAGGTTCATTTCGAACATAAGAGTGTCCTCTTTTTAAGTTTGCTCTGTCATTCACAGGAAAGAAGGCTGACTAACTCCTTCTGGGAAAGCCACTGGGAAAGTTTTTTTCTATGGCAGAAATCTCTTTCAGAGAACTTCATCATTTGTGGAGCATAGGAGACTGGAATGTCAAATGTAAATACTGTAATTCAGAGATAGTGTGTGGTTGCCATGTTGGTCCCAAGTGACAGAGAGGGAGACAAAGTGGTTTGTATGATGAAAATCATTCAAACCATTTTGTCTCCCTCTCTGTAAATATATATAAATTTTAGGCGAGTAGGTGGAGTGAGACATAATAATAAGCCTAGTTGCCTAGAAAAGAGAAATCAAGTAAGTTTCCTTTCTCTGTTATATCCAGACTTACCATCTTAATATTAGGATATTATGGCAGTAAAACCAGCATAACTCTTAACTACGTGGAAAAAAAAAAGGTAATTGCATTAAGATTACTGTAGTTCCAAACATGCATTATTGTACCATCAAAAGTAATATCTGCCAGGACTTGCTTATTGGTAGTGCTGGGAGAGTGTGTTTAGATAACCTATCAAACAATCTTGCAATTTTTTTGTATGAAAAAGAAGAGTTTTCACTTGCAGGCATAGATAACTGCTCTCATCAGCCATGCAGAGATCATTCTGGAGGTTTAAAGACATTTGTTTTTTAGATGCCTTTGGGACGGCTTTGCATCCTATGAGTGCCACATCATACAGATGGTAAAAACACACAGGGCTGTGGCTCTCATGAATTATTTGGACTGATGAGATAGCTTTTGATTGCTCTGGGGTCATCCAACATATGCCATTGTTCCTCCCACTTCCCCCCAGGTATTCTGGATTAGGAAAGAGCATCAGGAGACATGGTGTGTGAAAAGGAACGTTCACTGTTGGTATGAATGTGAGAACAACAAATTTGTTTTCAGCACTGAAACTTGGAGTATTTTCAGACATTACGACATCAAGCGCAACCACAGACAATCCCCTGTGGTGGGGAATGGTCCCATAATGGGTATTTTCAGACGTTACGAGAACACAGTCAACCACAGTCAATTCCCTGTGGTGGCTGCGATCACGGAACGTCTGTTGGGGGGAACGGATGTTCCCCCCCAGATGTTACCACGGCGGGGAATCACTTTCGCCACACGAGCGGCTGAAGTGGCGGGACTGGCGGCGGTCGCGTAGCGAAGGCAATTCCCTGCTGTGATGAACCCTGCCGTCACTTCTGGACAGCGGCCATGGCCCGGAATCCCCACAGGGATTCTGGCCCATGGCCAAATTGAGCGAGCGCTGCGGCCGCATTGGCCACGGCGGCCGCCCGTCTCCCCAGAGGGCGGGTGGCGGGGAGGGAGCAGGGCTGTGCGGCTGCACGTTGCGTTGCGCGGCCCCACCCCCTCCCCTCAACCGTGGTTGAGCGTGGTAACATCTCAGCTGGCCCCTGACCATGGCCCAGAATTGGCAACCATGCTTGCCGCCGATTCTGGGCCATGGTCAATACCCTGGGGGGCGGACAGGCACCGCAGCCACATTGGTCACTGCTCCTGCATGTCTCCCAGAGGGTGGGCAGCCTTGGAAGCATGGGGGGGTAGGGCTGTGCGGCCGCACGTTGCATCACGCAGCTGTGCCCCCTCCCCGATTCCCCAGTGGAATCTGTCAGCTCGTCTGATGACAGGCCAGTCTGATTCCGCTGGGGAATCATTAGGGTGATTCCGTGATGAGGCCAATAGGGCCCCCGTCACATCTGAAATCACCCGTCATCATACAGGGTTCTTAACTCAGAAACTCTATGAGTAAAGGTGATGAGTGCTAAAAAGAACACTTTAATGGAAATGTAGTATAAAAAGACTATTGATGGACACTCCTTAATAAGAGCTCCAGCACAAAGCTATGTTTCCATGGCACTAGCACATTTCATGGCACTACCACATTTCATTGTTGAAGCCATTCAGTATTGTTATGACAATACTTTGATGATAAGGTGAGACACGATCCATCAAGGTTTGTGTACAACTATAGGAAGATAAAAATGTGAAGGTGTGTCTAATATCAAACAATAACTCCTCCTGTAATGAGGATTTAGCTCAAAACTCCAGCCTAAGGAAACCATAAGACAAGTTTTTTCCCCAAACTGGAACATTGGCATTCTTGAAGACAGGTGAGTTTGAATCAATTTTTTTTTAAATTGATGAGTGCTAAAAAGAACACTTTAATGGAAATGTAGTATAAGGAGACTCTTGGTCTCTACACAATAGAGTTCAACCATGTAGTAATGATGACAGACACCATTACACTATCAAGAAGGTCTTGGGTTCCCCGAGTATCTCGGATGACGACGATGAGGAGGGCGTTCATGGTGGCTGCACCATGGCTGTGTAACTCCCTCCTGAAAGAGGGCTGATTGGCCCCAGACCGTCCCTCTTTCTGTAGACAGTGTATGACCTGGCTGTTCCACTGGGATTTTGGCAAAGGAGTTGGGTGATGAGTGGGAGGGAGGAAAAGGGGCAGGGAGGGTTTTTTACTCTGTTGTTGGGGTATTTTATTGTAATTTTATATTACTATTTATATTTTGATTTCATTGATGCTGTTTTATGCTTTTTATGTTTTTATATGTTGTGTGCTGCCCCGAGCTGCAGTAACAGGAGGGAGCAGCCTAGAAATCTAAATAAATAAATAAACACAAACTTAATGGTAGTTAGTTTCTCCAGAATAATATCTGATCCAGAATGGCATACACAGCAGAGGTTCCCAGTCTGTGGATTGGATCCCAGGTAGGGCCACACCATCTGAAGATGGAGTCATGGCCCAGTTGTATTTCATATATTTTGCATGTCTTTGTTGGTGTCTGGGGTCATAAAATGATATTTAAGTCTCAAAATGGGGTGAAGAAGGCAACATTTTGGGAAACACTGAGTGAAAACAGACAAGATGCTGGCCCACACTGGCTTGCTGCATTCCACATTTGCCCACATTTGTATTTTTCCCTGGCACCAAATGTTGGTCATTGCCTGCTCCAGGGTGGGTAGGCGGCTGACCCGGGATGTGTCTCCTGCCCAATCTGAGTAGACGATCTCAGTCCAATGGCTGCCTATGCGGGCCAATGCAGACCCGCATCTCTCTTTGGTCCCACCTATCCCTGCCATTGCCGTTCACCATGGCTGGTCACCATGGCTTCATGTTATGGTGAGGTGCTGGGAGCAAGGTGCCCCCCCGCTCACATGTTTATTTTATGTTCCCCCACCCTATCTGAGGCGTGCGGATGGTGGGACATCTCTCCAACTGCCACGGGTCACAAGTGCATTGGTTCACCAACCTGGGGATGGGGGGTGGCGATCATACTTTTCCACCCTTGGACAGAGTGGACTGAAGAGCTTCTGTGTTTACCCATTGAGACAGACATTGTTCATGCCAGTAGTCACCTTTTGATTCTGATGACTTAGTGTTTCATGGTATAAACCTAGAAGTTACATAAATATGAATTAGATGCTCCATGGAGATTAAGTAGGATTCTGTGAAAGCCTTTGAAATTTTTTAGCTATTCCTATTCTGATTATTGCAAATCCTTACATTGAGCGATGATGGCACACTTATCTTTCTTTCTATGGCACAGATGGAAAACACTTTGTTTCCATTTCCTACTGGTCTTTCCCCCTGAGATTTCACCAAGTTAGGTTTGAAGTCCAGAAGACTGATAACTTGTTGAGCATTTGCAACACTGCTCTGCACAAACCAGCTTTCTCAAAGTTTGCCAGCTGGGTCTCAGTCTGGTAGTTCGCCTTTTTGAGAGGATGAAGACTCTGATCGATTCTTCCTTAATTTAAAGACTTTTTGTCAAATGAGGAAGGCAGCTTGAAAACAATTAAAGTGGATCAACTGAAATTTAAGCCTTATACTTAACTTTTACTCTAAGCTTCCATCAGGCATGAAAGTAGCAGCTAAAGGCATACTGGCACCAAACCAACACACACCCCCACCCACCCCCAATGCAACTTTGTTCTCTCTAATTGTTTTTGGAGCAGCTGTGCTTCTTGGCCCTCACTCACCAGCTCTGTAGCAGGACCCTGTGAAGGGACTGTTAGCAAGGAAAGCCTTTTAGAGGAGACTTGCAGAGGAATGAGAACTCCCTTGGGATGATCATCCTTCTTTGAGTAAAACTGAAGAGGAAATGAGCAGAAGAGACCGGATTTATTGTGTGTTGTGGAGCCAGGCACCTCGGAGATGCCTGAAACCTCCAAGAAAATGCCTAGTGTAGTTAAACAAAATGTAACTTAGCTTTGGGTGTCTTTAAACAAGATGCTACCATTCATGGCCATCCAGTGGCCACTCATTCGACCACCCATCTGAAGGTGGAGCAGGGAAATGCGAGCTTCCATGAACCACTGAGCACCCACTCATAGTCGCCCATGGAGCACTGCTGAAAAATCCAGAATGCACCATGCGGGGCAAGCCAAAATGGTTGGAATCTTTCTCTGTATTGTGACAGCATTATGAAGCTACCAGAATGCGATCAGAAAAAGGTGTTTTTTTTTCAAGAGGGGGTGGCAAATTAACTTCCCGTGATTCAAATACCAATATTTTCTTCTAGAGCTCTAGAGTATAGGAAAAATCAAGAAAAATGAGTTTTGGTAAACTGAATGGAAAATTTTGCAATCTGTTCACAGTAGAATTGGCCAACAATGAAACTAATACAATTATAAAACATATTAGTTGTAATTTTTTGCTTAGGTCCAGTGAAGATTCATGTTCTAGACCATGCAAATGACTACCATAGGTTAGGTTGTTTTTTTTCTTTCTCTGAAAAGATTAACTAAGAAGTTCAATGCATATGTGGCCTTTCATCTTCCCTTCAGGCTCACAGGAACAGGTACCTTTATGTGTTCCCTGCCTGGGGCATGGAGGTGGTGGGATATCCTTCCGGCTGCCATGAGTCACAGGCACATCTGTTCCATGCCACTCACCAACACAGTGTATTATAATGCTCTCTTGCTTTCTGATGAGGGCATAATGATCTGAATTATGTCTCATCAAGTTAAAACTACTCAGCTTATCTGTTTAACCTTTTAAAAGTTTAATACAGTGTGACTGGTGATTAGAAATCAATCTTCTGCCCTAAGACGAGAACTGACAATTTAAGACATTTAACAAGATGCTTTAGGTTGGTACATTGAGGTAGTTCTTTGTTGAGCATCTACAGAAAAGGGTCTGCGCTAGATAGATAGATAGATAGATAGATAGATAGATAGATAGATAGATAGATAGATAGATAGATAGATAAGAAAATGCTGGTCGTGCCTTTTCAGATCCTTGTCATATATATATATATATATATATATATATATATATATATATATATATATAAATGACAAGGATCTGAAAAGGCACGACCAGCACCAATATATTGTTATATATTTTTTCTATATATATATATATATATTGGTGCTGGTTGTGCCTTTTCAAATCATTGTCATTTTATCTATCTATCTATCTATCTATCTATCTATCTATCTATCTATCTATCTATCTATCTATCTATCTATCTCAGACCCTTGCCTGTAGATGCCCCACAAAGAACTGCCTCAATGTACCAACCTAAGGCATCTTGTTAAATGTCTTAAATTGTCAGTTCTCGTCTTAGGGCAGAAGATTGATTTCTAATCACCAGTCACACTGTATTAAACTTTTTAAAGGTTAAACAGATAAGCTGAGTAGTTTTAACTTGATGAGACATAATTCAGATCATTATGCCCTCATCAGAAAGCAAGAGAGCATTATAGTGTCATTCATTCAGCAACAGGTCGAAATGAAATACAATAGCATATACCTTAAATACAATCTGCTTGATTGCTTTCAGATTTGCTGCATACATGGTTCACATGCATTTAACAGCTTAATTAGATGTCAGCAACCTTTGATCTTCACTATAGATAGTAAATTATTAAGAATAAGATGTAGACATCCTACTTTTGGAAGCAGTGTCTTTAAAAGAGCTTTACAAAATTAGGCAAAACAGCTGAAAGATAAGCTTGAAGTCTATTGTGTTTTTAGAGGGTGAAGCTCTACAGCTACAGCATTATTCCTTCTGTTAAAAAGTTAACTGATTATCACTCTAGGTAACAAAAAGTTAACACCTTCATATCAGCACTTGAATTATTTGAAAAAATTTAACTAAGAAGAAAAATCATTCAAATTATTTTGCATATTTTTTATAATGAGTTTTAACAAAAACAAAATGTGAAGTATTAACATATGATTGCAAAACTATATGCACAAGTATGAAGTGAGAAACAACTGACTAAGCAGTAACACCCCAGAGAAGGATACAGGGGTTATAATGGTACAGTGGATTTTTAAACGAAACCTAGCACAGTCAACAATGTGACATTGGCCGTGATCTCATGCCCCATGGATTGTGTGCATGCGTGCGTGGTTTCCGCATTGCACAATATGCCCTCAAAGTGGATCTGCATGGTTTGTGTGCAGCTGTGTGCGAGTGCTCACAATCCACAGGGCATGAGATCAAGCCCATTGTTCCAAAAAAGACAAATGCCATTTGAGGCTACATTAACAGGTACATTGGGTGTTTTCACACAGATATGGGGGTGCACAATCCCAGAGCAAGTCCAGGGTGAACCGACCCCCACCTCTTCCCACTTGCAGCCATGCCTGGGTCCATTTGAAATTGATTCAGCAGCTGCTAACGCCCACAGTCCACCCACGTAGTGCCCCTCCCCCAACCATAGTATTGCGGGTGAGTTGCCTACAATGCTATGGTGTTGCCAGGGCAACCCCCAGCCGACAGTGAGGCTGCAGGGGCTGTAACACCAAGTAGTTGGATGGCAACTCCACCTCCTAACGCTGCCCTGGGGCTGGGCTGCCTGCTCTGCTGGCAGTGCTCCGGGAGGTTCTGAAGCACTACCAGCGGAGCAGCCCTTTGTCAGGGACAGGCTGACCTGCCTCTGCTCCACTTCCATGTCTGGCAGGCTGCCTTTAACCGGATGGCTCACTCAGGGGTGAGGTGGACAGAGGCAGGGCAGGTGTCTGTGTGAAGACAGCCATTGTATCCCAGACACAGAAATAAATGGCACAGCTTTACTTACGTTGAAGTCTCACATTGAAAATATTGTGTTCTCTCATGCCACAGAAGATAGAACAAGAGGAAGACGGTTTAGACTGCCGCAAGGCAGATTTTGATTTATTATGAGGAAAGACTTCTATTCCATTTTCAAACTCTAAGAACAGTCTGAAAATGGAATAGGTTGAGAAGCACAGTGGTTCTCTACTGGTGGGTCCTGGGAGGGAAAAGAAGCAGGAGCAGCTCCTGGGGTGCCAGTGGCAGCTGAGGTTGCAATGAGGATGGGAAAGCAGTCGAAGCTTCAGCGGGGTTTTGAAGGTGGGGCGCCAAAGCTCACTCAAGCAATTAGGGACGTGCGAACACGATTCGGAAGTTCGGAGTTTGGACCGAACTTGAATATTTCGATCAACCGAACCAAACTTTTGAACCGAACTCGAATTCAACCGAACTGTTCAGTCGAATCTGAATCAGTTTGGGAGGCCAAAAACCCTGGTTTTGAATGTATGAACTCAGTTCGGAAGTTCGGAATTCAACCATACTCAAATAGTTCGGTCGACCGAACCGAACTTTCGAACTGAACTCGATTTTCAAACCGAACCGAATTTCCAAACTCAGTTCTGTTCACACATCCCTAAAAGCAACCTTGCCAATTGTGAGCTTCTCCCTAGCTTGTGCAGAACTACCTCCCTGACCTGCCCTCCCAAGAAGCAAGAGCTGGGGCCGTGGAGGAAACTGTTCTCAGCATCTCTCTTGGCCCTACACGGCCTGATACATCTGGTCTGAGCAGTGGCTGCTTCCTCAGTGCCAGTCCCTGGATCTGGAGATTCCTTGATTCCTGCTGTGATTTGTGTACCCACCCCTGGTTTTAGTCAAGTAGGTTCTGGATCTTTTCAAAATGTTTCAGTGGGTCTTGCCCACAAAAAGGTTGAGAATCACTGGCCCAGAGAGACTGTGCAATCTTCGTCATTGCATGTGATCAAAAGGCATCTGGACAAACATCCATTTGTGATGCTGCTTGGAGCACTGGGTTGGATGAGATGGCCTATGTGAGAGCCTTTCTTAACCATACAATTCTATGATTCAAAAATTGTAACTTAATTAACTTTGTCCTTTACAAGCTGATTGTTTGCACAAAAGTTAAACTTTACAGGAAAGGTAGGAAATTAATGTCACCTTTCAGTTATGAATATACATGGGCACTGTACTCTCTGGGAGTCTGGCACAAGGATGCTTTCCCACCTGACCTTGTCACTTGCTAGGGCTCAGAGGGCTTGTTCTACCCAGGGCCTGCCATATATTGGTACCAACACAGAGATTTTGGGGTAAAGCATCAGACAGTCTAATACCAGGGTCCCCAGTGCTGTGGACCTGCAGGAATCCTGCTATCTTAGACTGGGGCCAGCTACAGGCCCTTTGCTCTCTCTCTTGTCTTACCTTCCCTCTCTGTACAGCACACACCCCTCCCTTGCAGGCAAACTCCTGATGCAGAGGTCTGAGCAGAGGACTGTCTCTTTGGGACAGCAGGTACAGACTGAGAGAGCTCATCCCTCCTGCCCCAATATACACTTGGAGCAAAGCAATAATACAGACCAACCGAGATGTCTGCTTTACTAGGGAAAGGGTAGCAGTTAGACATTGAGGCTGCAGAGAAATTCAAAGCAGGTTAGTTACAACAGTCTTACAGTTGGGATGTTGGTAGAAAATGCCTTCTCCTCAGCACTCCCCAGCTGACTAGAGAAAGGTTCCTTCTTATTCTGGGTCAGCTCTCCCAAGCTGCATTCCAGCAACACTCTCAGGCTAAGTCCCGAGGAAGCTCCCTAAACTGTCTCTGCTTCAAAATCCATTCAACTGTCTGTCCAGCCAGGCGAGGCTTAGGGCTTTTAAACCTCTTGACCACTCCTAACCAGGTCATCAATCTGCCCCCAGAGCATTCCCAAAGCTCCAAACCCAAGAGCAGGTCTTAGATGCCATCGGTCCTGCTATATGCTTTTGTCTATATCAAAACAACAGTCCTTTGTTCCTCAAGGATGGCTTCAAGTGAGGCTGGTCTGAGCAAGCTCCAAGCAACAAAAGAAAGGGTTGGGAGTGCTCCCCCTCCATTAGCCAGCCAGACTGACTGGTTCTTAGTAATTCACCCAATTGTGTGAAGTGACCCACTTGCATCACAGGTACTTCCTTCAGTTTCAGGTTATCCTCCAAGGTATTTCATAACACAGGAATACAGTCAGCATATGAAGATGTTGGGCTAAGTACACTAGTGGCTACACTGCAGTTAAGTATACCATTTTATATTCCGGCGACTGTAAAAGGATTCAGACATGTACTAGTCTATCAAAGACATATGAAAAGCTACACTACACATAAAGTGTGAAATGTTGATCCCTCTAAAGTCAACTTGTGTTGTGTCTAAGGCGGAAACGAGCTTTCACTCTTCTTGAAAAACTTGTCAAGAATAGGCTTCTCAATGAGATTTTCTCCTCTCAAGAATCTTGTGAGAATCGGGCATTCTTGCGAGAGTTGAGAAATTCAAAATGATCTGTGCATTTGCAAAAATGGCCATCAGGGCCATTCTGTGCATGTACAACCATTTTGTGCATGCACAGATCATTAATTTATGTATTTTTGAGATTCTCACGGGAATCATGCAGGGTCGCAAGATTCTCACTTGATTCTCATGACAATGCATGTTATTCTCATTTCAGCTAGAGCAGAACAGAATAGTACTTCTGGGTATTTGGACCAATTTTCAAAGTTCTGAATATTCGGTCGAGTACTCTGAGGAAATTTGGTGTTCTTGCTGAAGCTTCTGACTTCAAAAACCAAAGCACAGAACGTCTGAAAACTTCAGAAACTTCGGAAACTTTGGAAATTTCTGAAAGCTGTTGCAAAGTCCTTGAACCCACAGCCAAACCACTACCCAGAAAAGCAGGCTAGCAAGAGTGGGACAATCACTCCCGAAGACAATCCTAAAAAAGTGCAACTGCATGCAGAAATAAATAAAAACACACAACAGTAGTGTACCCACAGCATGGCCCACCATCAGCATGAGTTCACCCACTTTATCATTATGCCACCCAAGCAGTGCACAAAGGGACATTCACTCAAGAAGAATATAACAATCCCCGCAAAACAGTCTGCAACTGCATGGAGAAATAAATCCCACCAAAAAAGAGCCAGCAAGAACAGGCCCCAGCAGCAGGCACAAAATTAAGAAACCAGACAGACATTCACACCCCTCCCACTCCAGGGGCACTCTCTTCCTTGGCATAGCATTCTGGCAATGGTAACTTGAACTGGCCAAGCAAACTTGGGAAGTGGAGCCAGGCAGAGAGATCCCTCCTCGTATTGCAAAGTGCCAACCAAGCAGCAGGAAGAAATGAGGCACCCAATTTTTTTTTTTTCAAAAACTGCATGGCATGGTAAAGGGTAATGTAAACCCCATCCCCCAGCATCAGCCCTAGGGACAGGACAGACCATACGATACCATGCCAGGCCAGGCACCCCACTCCCCCATCCAATTACTTACAGATCCAGCAGCGTTTTATTTATTTACTTATTTATTTATTTATATTTATTGGCCACCCCCTCATGTCTATGGCATCCCGGGGCAGCGCACAACAATAAAAACAATAATAAAATACATAAAACATTATTAATGTGAGCAATTAAAACTACCCTCCCACCCCAAACGTTCTCCCCCTCCCTACCCTACCCTCCCACCTTCCCCTCCGAAGACCTGGGCGAACAGCCAGGTCTTACAGGCTCAGCGAAAGGCCATCAGACCTCCTCTGGGAGGGAGTTCCAAAGCCACAGCCCCACCACCGAGAACGACCTCTCCATCATGGGATCCCCATTTAACACGGGGGACCTCCAGGAAGGCATCCCCGGCAGACCACAGTGGCTGCCCTGAGGCACGGAGGGCGAGGTGGTCCCCAAAGTATGAGGGGCCCAGACCGTATACGGCTTTGTAGATCAACACCAACACCTTGAATCTGGCTATAGGCAGCCAGTACAGAATGCAGAGCACAGTTGTAAGATGCTCCCACCGCCTCATCCCTGTAAAGAGATGGGCCACCGCATTCTGCACCAGCTGCAGCCTCTGAACCAGAACCAAGGGAAGCCCCACGTAGAGCATGTTGCAGTAGTCTAGCCTCGAGGTGATGAAGGTGTGAATAAGAGTGGCCAGGTCGGGCCCGAAGATGTATGGGCGCAGTTTCCTCACCAGATACAGCTGGCAAAAGGCGGATTTAGCCACCGCCTCCACCTGCCGATCCAGACGGAGGCCCGGATCCAAAACCACCCCCAGACTCTGAACCTGCTGGGCTATGGGAGGGCAGACACCCCACCACCAGAGGGGTCGGCACCTCCCTCACCCTACCCACCACCATCACCTCCATCTTATCAGGATTGAGCCTCAGTCTGCTTTGCCGTATCCAAACCGCCACAGCCTCCAAACATTGGGAAAGCAATGAGACAGTGGGACCTGGGTTGGTCAAAAATAAGAAGTACAGCTGAGTATCATCAGTATATTGGTGACATTGCACCCCGAACTCTCACGATCTCCTCCAGGGACTGCATATACACATTAAACAAAAGCAGAGACAGAATTGAACCCTATGGAACACCACAGGTCAAGGCCCAGGGGCTCAATGTTTCAGCTCCCAGCACCACCCATAGGCTTCTCCCCAAGAGGAATGAGCAGAACCACCCAAGGACAGTCCCGTCCAGACCCCCCAGGTCTCGCAGCCATCTCAGCAGCAGCCCATAGTCCACGGTATCAAAAGTGGCTGAGAGATCTAGCAGGATCAAGAATGTAGAACATCCTGCATCCATCTCCCAGCGGAGATCATCCACCAAAGCCACCATCACCGTCTCAGTACCATAGCCGGGGTGGAACCCAGATTGAAAAGGGTCAAGGAAGCTGATATGGTCCAGATGTGCCTGGAGCTGCAGTGCCACGGCCCGTTCAATAACCTTCCCTAAAAAGGGAAGTTTAGAGATGGGACAGTAACTGGCGAGTGCGTCGACATCTAGTGAAGACTTCTTTAGCAGGGGGTGCACCACAGCCTCCTTGAGACTGGGTGACAACCTCCCCTGCCAAAGGGACTCGTTAACCACCCTCGCCAGAACCAACCCCAATGTCTTCCTGGAAGCTTTTACCAACCAGGACGGGCACGGATCTAGTTCACAACTTGTGGCTCGAACAGACAGCAAAACATCCACCGCATCAGCCGATCTTGGAGTGATTGTGGACAATTCACTGAAATCCTCAGCCCAGTGTGCAGCAGCAGTCAAAAAAGCAAACAGAATGTTAGGAGTTATTCACAAAAGGATAGAGAATAAAACTGAGGATGTCATAATGTCTCAATACAAATCAATGCTGTGACAGCACCTGTAATATTGTGTGCAGTTCTGGTCGCCCCATCTCAAAAAAGAATTAGCTTAACTAGAAAAGCTACAGAGAAGGGAAAAGAGAATGCTAGCGGGTATGGAACGGCTTCCGTGCAAAGAGAGGCTTGACAAGCTGGGTCTCTTTATCTTAGAGAAGAGAAGACTGAGAGGGGACATGATAGAGAATTATAAAATCTTGAGTAGTATATGGAACGAGTAGATAGGGAACTGTTATTTACCCTCTCAAATAGTACTAGAACTAGGGGACACTTCATGAAACTAGCTGTTGGCAGATTTAAAACAAATAAAAGCAAACTCATAATTAATGTATGGAATTTGTTACCAGAGGATGTTGTCAAGGCCAGTAGTATAGCTAGGTTTAAAAAAGGACTGGATAAGTTCTTGGAGAATAGGTCCATTAATGGCTATTTACCAAGTAGCTTATGGGATGAACTTTTTTACTGTCAGGAGCTGGGAGTGAACAACGGGGAATGGATTGCCCATTGTGACTGTTGGTTCTTCTCCCATGCGATTGAGATTGGCCACTGTCAGAGGACAGGATGCTGGACTTGATGGTCCATTGGTCTGACTCAGTATGACACTACTTATGTTCTTAGTTTCTTAAAACTTCAGAAACCTCTATGTGCGTGGGGGACTGGTCAGCAGTTGAGCTTCCTTTCTTCTGGAAATGAAACATAGTGCCATGTTTAGTAGGAGGGGGTATGGGAGGGGGAAACTGAGTGATGGTAAGCCAGATGGCAAGTTTTGATAGGCTGGTCAAGTCAGATGGTCAGCTTTTGAATTGGCTGGTAGGGCAAAATAAAAGTGTTTGCAGTACAGTCATTTTGTCCATTCTGTTTGGTGAATTTGGCTGCACTGCATGCTAAAGGATTTCAGTGAATTGTCCACAATCACTCCCAGATCCTTTTCCTCAGTAATAACTCCTACCATAGTATTCAGCACTATGTACTCATAATTTGGATTATTTTTCCCTATGTGCATCACTTTGCACTTGTTCACATTAAATCTCATCTGCTATTTAGATTCCCAGGCTCCCAAGATCCTGTTGCAGTTCTTCACAGTCTGCTAGTGTTTTAACTACCTTGAATAATTTGGTGTCATCTGAAAATTTGATCACTTCACCCTTAATGCCATTTTCCAGATCATTAATGGATACATTACACAGCACCGGTCCCAATACAGATCCCTGGGGCACATGACTTTTACATCTCTTCATTGTGAAAACTGACCATTTAGTCCTACTCTTTGCTTCCTACCCTTTAACCAGTTACCAATTCATAGTAAAATACTACCTCCTGTCCCAATCACTTTTTAATTGGGAGCTGTTTCGGGTGGTGCAGGGGCTGGTCAGTCAGGCCTCCCACCGCCTGGACGGGGACTTGTCCCAGGCCTGCTGTGAGGAATTTGTCACCTACTTTGCAGACAAGATCGCTGGGATTCAGAGCGACTTTGACACTGGGTTGGGGGCAGTAGGTGGAGAGCGCGAGGTGACGGAGGCCCCATCTGGTTCAACTTTGTGGGAGGAGTTTCAAGAAGTGACGCCAGCCGATGCAATGGATGTCCTGGGGTCTGTGAGAGCCACCAGTTGTGAACTTGATCCTTACGAGTCCTGCCTGGTGAAAGCCTCCAGGGAGACACTGGGGTTGGTGCTGGTGAGAGTGGTTAACACATCCCTGTGGCAGGGGAGGTTGTTGCCTAGCCTCAAGCAGGCTGTGGTTCACCCCCTGCTGAAGAAACCATCATTGTATGTGGATGCACTCGCCAGCTACCGACCTGTCTCTAACCGTCCCTTTTTAGGGAAGGTTATTGAGCGGGCGGTGGCGATTCAGCTCCAGACGCATCTAGACAGCATCGGTTTTCTAGACCCTTTTCAACTGGGGTTCCATCCTGTCTATGGCACTGAGACAGCATTGGTAGCCTTGGTCGACAATCTGCACCGGGAGTTGGACACAGGATGTTCTACATTTTTTTCCTCCTATATCTCTCGGCCGCTTTTGATACCGTGGACCATGGGCTGCTGTTGAGATGGCTGCGTGATCTGCAGGGTCTGGATGGGACTGTTTTTGAATGGTTCCGTTCATTCTTCTCGGGGAGAAGCCAGCGGGTGGTGTTGGGAGCTGAAACATCTTTCCCCCATGCCTTGTCCTGCAGCGTTATGCAGGGTTCCATCCTGTCTCCATTATTATTTAATGTATATATGCAGCCCTTGGGGGAGGTTGTGAAAGGGTTCGGAGTGCAATGTCACCAACAGCCACCCCGAGCTGTTTGCAGGAGGGGCGGGGTATAAATAAATAAATAAGCTGATGATACTCAGCTGTACCTCTCTTTTTCAGCTGACCCAGACCCTGCTGTCTCATTGCTATCCCAGTGTTTGGAGGCCATGGCGGAGTGGATGTGACAGAGCAGACTGAAGCTCAACCCTGATGAGACGGAGGTGATTGTGGTGGGGAGAGCGAGGGAGGTGTCGGCCCCCCTGATTGGGGGGGGTTCGCCCTCCTATAGCTCAGCAGGTTCGGAGTTTAGGGGTGATATTGGACTCAGATCTCCGCCTGGATCAACAGGTGGAGGAGAGGGCATTCTCGGTGGCCGGGCCGCATCTTTGGAATTCCCTCCCGGAGGAAGCTCACCTGTCCCCAAGCCTTTTGCCAATTGAATCTGGCCTTCTGCCAGTTGTATCTGGTGCGGAGGCTGCGTCCGTACGTCTCCAGGCTGGATCTGGCCTCCCTCATCCATGCCTTCGTCACCTCGAGGCTGGACTACTGCACTGCGCTCTATGTGGGGCTGCCCTTGTTCCTGGTTCGGAGGATGCAGCTAGTGCAGAATGCAGCGGCCTGGCTCCTGATGGGGATGGGTCATTGGGAGCATATAACATCTGTGCTCCAGACTCTGCACTGGTTGCCAATAGCGTGTCGAGCCAGGTTCAAAGTATTGGTATTGATCTATAAGGCCCTTCACTGTCTCGGCCCCTTGTACCTCAGGGACCGCCTCGCCCTCCGCACCCCAGAGCGGTTCCTTTAGTCTGTCGGGGGTGACTTCTTGGAGGTCCCCGTGTCAAGTGGGGGGCCACAATGGAGAAGGCATTCTTGGTGGCCGGGCTGCGTCTTTGGAATTCCCTCCCGGAGGAAGCTCGCCTGCCCCCAAGCCTTTTAACATTCCGGTGGGCTTGTAAAACCTGGCTGTTCACCCAGGCCTTTGGGGAGGGGGGGTTTAAGGTTTTTAGACCTTCCCTACCCTTATTTCTATTTTTATTTATCCTAACCCTGTTTTGAGGTTTTTAAATTGTGTGTTGTTTTTAAAAATTGTTTTATTGAATTTTTTTAATTGAATTATATGTCACCCTGAGATGTCATAGGCATATGGGGAGACTAATAAATGTTTAAAATAAATAAATAATAAATAAATAAATAATTTCCTCAAGTTTTCCAAATAATGGCCTTGGTCCTCGGAAGTTCAGAATTTAGCCTTAATATTCGGCAAATTCTGAAGTTTCCCAAGACTTCCTTCCAGACCTATTTGTGTCATTGGCATCAGCAAGGTTATGATTTCAGTCACAGGTTGTTTTTTCACTTGACCTGGTACAGATGACGCCACTTGGGTAGAAGAGAGCCCAGAATTTCAAACAAATTTATATGCAGGACCTTTTGAAATTCATCAGAACCTTATGAAATTCACCCTAGAGTTTTAAAGGAGTTATCTGAGGTAATCTCTGATAGGGGTGTGCACTAGGGACCCATGTCATTTTTTGTTTTTGTTATTAAAACTGTCATTATCGTTAATAATGAAAATTCATTATTCGTTATCAGTATTGGTATCGCTTTTGAGCGATAACAAAGTGTTTTTTTTCGGTATCATTTCCGTTGTGGGCTGCCCGAGTGGCAGAAATGCCAGAAAACACCTGCCCCAGACTTCTCAGAAGTTGAACTCATTCCTTCCTTTCTCATTATAATGCAGTAGTAATAAGTGCACAATAACAATATGAAAAATTAATATGTATGTCTAACCTAAACCTACACCTAATAACCTATACTATATGCAATATTTTCCTATATAAGTATCTATATCAATCAACTTCTATCTTCTATGTGTTCTATCTAAGTATATCTATCCTATTCCTATCCTATAATGTTAATAATAACAAGAGAGGGGAAAGGGAAAGGAAAAACTAACTAGATGGTATATCTATCTAATCTCTATCTATATCTGTAATCTTATTTATCTATCATCTATCTATCAATACAGGGAGAGACAGAAAGGGGAAAATAAAGGGTAGAAGGAAAGGTAAAGTATAAAACTGAGGGCTGGGGAAGATTTTAATGCAAGCACTCAAGTTTTGAAAACAAAACCTGAGAAAGCTGGAGTCTTGTATCCGAGTTTTGAAAACAAAATCTGAGAAAACAAAACCTGAGAATGAGAAACAGAACAAGAGTCAAACAGCCTGGTCCTGCAACATAAAGAGTTGCAGTGCCCCCATGATTGATCCTGTGAGGCAGGAGGCATTGAGCAATCGCAGGGTGCAATTCAACTGCCTGGGACCTGCTTGCTCTGCTCATTGGCCAGCGATTACATCCATCAGGTGCTTCCCCTCCCATCACAGGCTCAATTCAAGAGTTCAACATTGTTTCTGGCTCCAATATGTCTGCTCCCTCCTCCCCAGAGAGGGAGTGGCAGAGAGTGTGCTTTTCCAATTTTCTGATGACAGAAATCTGGGAGGGATTGCAAACACTCTAGATGATTGATTCAGATTCCAGAATAAACTTGATAAATTGGAAAATTGGGCTGAAAATAATAAGAGAAAGCTCAGTGAAGACAAGTGCAAATTATTACACGTAGCAGAGGAAAATTAAACATCTAAATACAAAATGGGCAGTAATATTTCTGAGAAGAATCTGGAGGTTAGAGAAGTTGACATACATAATATGAGTCAGCAATGCGACTCAGCATGCTAAAAAGGTGAACACAAATTTGGGTTGTATTAACATAAATGCTGTCTCTAAGTCAAGGGGAGTGATTGTTTTCCTCTACTCAACCCTGGACAGGCCTCATCTAGAGTACTATATCTAGTTTGGGGCACCTGCCACACTTTAAGAAGGATGCTGACAATCTGGAGACGGTTTAGAAGAAAGTAATGACCAGGGGCGGCTGGTGGCTTTTTAGTTTGGAGGGGCAGTAAGGCCGTCCGGCCTGCCGGCGGCTTTGCCACCGGCGGGCCGGCGAGCTGGTGAGCGGAGCCAGGGCAATGGTGGGCGGAGCCAGGGTAATGGTGGGCGGAGCCAGGACACAACCCAGCAGCAAGGAGTTCCCAGGGTTGACATCAGAAGATGGAAGAAAACACAGTAGTCTAAAATGTACATCAAGCTTCAAATGAATAACGTATAAACCCCAAGCACAGGAAAACACTGGCACAACCCAGCAGCAAGGAGTTCCCAGGGTTGACATCAGATGGAAGAAAACACAGTCTGTTGCAGGGTGGGATGCA
>QEPC01001360.1:5853155-5866402 GCA_003113815.1 Sphenodon punctatus
AGGATGTGGAGCAACCCCAAAGACTGACAGACACATTCAATGGCCAAACACATTACTGCAAGCTTCTAACTTTACAGGACCAATTGGTAGTGGCTTCGAGGTGGGCATAGGGGGCGGCCCTGAGGTGGGCATAAGCAACATAACCGGGACTTCTAAGATAGCATCCCAGCAGTCAGGGGACATAGTTTAAACACATCCAGACTGGTCAGTTATCATCATAATCACATCCTGCAGCACTGAGACAGAGGACATAAGAGAATCTCTATCGACTCTTTCCTAAACAGATGCTTCTGACTTCCCAGAAACAAGTGGGGGAGATATGTTGGGATGGTCCCAGCACAGAATGAGGATATTTATTTGGTTGACATTTCTGTTGGCCAATTCACATCACAAGCCGATCTTATACAACAGTGACATAAGCGAATCCCAGGCAGAGGTCCCTTCTCTACATTTGTTGTACAGGCATATAAAATTGGGACCCTTTATAAAAACTTTCTGATATTTGGCAGAGATGATCATGAAAGTGTAATATATAGTCCTGCCAAATTTCATGTACACTGGTTGGACTACAAAGATATTATAGTCAGACATACATTTATATGTTCATTGCTGATAGCACAAAGACCCTTTGTCCAATCCTTCTAGATTTGGCAAATATAGTAAATATAGGAAGGGGTATAAACCTGATGAGTTTCACCTATATTAGATTTGAGACAAAGCTAAGAATATATATGTAGAATATTGCAAAATACAATAATTCAAATGCTTCTAATATTGGATTCCTTTATCTGATCATTTTGAAATTTGGTGCACATAATGAGTGCTATTGGAGGTATAAGCATCCCAATTATCAGCCATATAAAATAAAAAGCAAAAACGTTACAGCCAATAATGTGTTTTCCATTGAAATCAATGGAAATTCAATTTCAAACTCACCGAACGCATCCGAACCGAACGCCCAAATTTGAATTTGTCCGTTCAGTTCAGTTGACCAAACTATTCGAATTCGGTCTGAACTCCGAACTTCTGAACCGCGTTTGCACATCCCTAGCTGAAAGAAGGTTAAAAGAACTGGGGATGTTTAGCCTGTGGGGGGAGGGAATAAGAAGACTAAGGAGCGACACAGTTACAGTTTTAAAATATTTCAAAGGCTGATATAAGCATCAGCCCAGTTATGACTGCTTGAATACTTGGCAGTAGTTACAATGATGGTAATCTGCGTTTTTTAGTTAATAAATTGGAATACAAATAATCTTTACATACTGTCAACATTATATTGTTATTTAAGTAGGTATCTCACTTGCAGGCTTATGGTAATGGTCATTTTAATTCAGGAAATGTGGTAATTTGAAAGCCAGCAATACTTGGGATTCTGGCCACATCTTAAATAAAAGACAGTGTAGACACAAAAATGGGATGTTATCTCTCACTAGTCACTCCTTTCTTTAGACTATGCTTGATGGGTATTCAAATTTCAGTCTAGTAGCTTCATTCGTTCTTTCTGAGACTTACGTATTTTCAAAACTGCATCTTTAACATATGACATACAGTGGATATATGTAACTAGTAATACATAGAGATATAGGCAATGTCACACTAGATCAGAGCAATCAACCAGTAACCTGCAATTGTCATTATGATATGTTTTAGAAGTAAGACTATTATATAATAAATTCACACATATATGCGTGTATGTATATATATATATACATATGGTTTTCGGATTCCTTACATGGGTACACGGGTCAGCCAGGTTGCCAACAACCTGAAATCTGTTCGGGGCATGGAGGATATGGTGTGGTCTAAGATAAAAAAGGAAATTGTGGTAGGGAGGGTGGCGGGTCTATTCCCATCCCCCCCCCTTTACCCCTTGAGGTGTTCCCCGCTAGGTTTAGTGACAAAAAAGACAAAAGGGGATTACCGCTTGATTCATCATTTGTCCTACCCCAGGGACAGATTGGTCAACGATGGCATTGACCCCACGCTCTGCTCAGTGCAGTACACGTCTTTCAACGCCATGGTCTGCAACGTCCAAGCTTGTGGAAGTGCTCCTGGAGAAGTGCGATATAAAATCAGCTTTTCGCCTGCTGCCAGTGTCCCTGAGGGATTTCGATCTCTTGGGTTTCTCCTTTAGGGGGCAGTTTTTCTTTCACAAGGCAATGCCCATGGGATGGAATGGGCAGTGCGGAACAGGGCAGGTTTACTTTCCATATTGCACTATTTGAATGATTACATATTTTCAGGGAGGGCAGGGTCACAGGAGCATACCCACCTAATGGTTACTTTCGCCACGGTTGCACTCGAGCTCGTGGTTCCATTGGCAGGGGAAAAGACGGAGGGTCCTGTGACCCGGCTCTGGGCATAACGATTGACACAGTGTCTTGCACCTCGAGTCTTCCCCTGGACAAGTTGTCCTCTCTGCGGGAGCTCCTCCCGGGCACCGTGCAGGTGAAAAAAGTGACATTAAGGGCTATGCAAACATTGCTAGCCACTTGAACTTTGCCTGCAGGGTGGTGGCTCCTGGTAGGACTTTCTGTGTACAGCTAGCGTGTTCCATGGCGGGAGTCACGCACTCCCCCCCCCCACCATATATGGATATCCAAAGGCATTAGGGATGCCCTTATGGTCTGGCTAATGTTCCTCGACAGCTAAAATGGTATTTCATTGTGGCAGGAGGTGCAGCTGGTCGAAGCAGATCTTCAGGTGGTAACTGACACTGCTGGGGGGGTCAGGGTTCTGGGTTTTTTTTCAGGGAAGTTGGTGCGCCCAGCAGTGGCCACCCCATTGGGCATCCACGACCCTCATCAGGGGCATAACCTTTCTGGAGCTCTTCCCATTACTGGTGGTTTTGGAGCTTTGGGGGTGGCACTTCTGGACCTCTCACATATGTTTTTGGTCTGATAACCAGGCGGTGGTGCAGGTAATCAACTGTCAGTCTAGTAGATCCAGAAGAGTCATGACCTTAGTTCATTGATTTGTCCTGAAGTGCCTTTCCCTTAATATGTATTTCTCTGCCAAACACATCCCTGGTGTACACTACGAGATTGCTGATTCCCTCTTTCGTTTTCAGATGGAGCAATTCTGTTCCCTGGCGCCCGGCGCCAACGTCAGTCCAGAGGTGATGCCAGCAGCCTTGTGGGAGCTTGGGAGCGCAGGCTAGACAAGGGCATTAGAATGGCAGTGTCGTGCTCCACCTGGTGTTCCTACATCACATCTTTCCAGGGCTTCCACAATTTTTTGTCCTCCCATGGTGTACAGGAACAGTGGCCTATACCCCCCTGTCATGTGGAGATGTTCACAGCCCACTTGAGTTGCCACAGGTTGGTGCACCGCACCATAAAGTGCTGCCTAGTAGCGATCACCTTTTTCTGCCAGGCTCAAGGGGTGCCTGACCCGTGCGCGGGGTTCAGGCTCTGCAGGGCTGTCAAAGGGTTGGCCAAGGAGCGAGGCCTTAACAGGGATGACCGGCAGCCATTACCTGTTGATGCATTGGCTTGATTGCTACCATGCCGCGTATTTGTTCATCTCCTTATGGGGTGTGGCTTTTCAGGGCGACTTTCTCCACAGACTTTTTTGCTGCACTGTGAATCGGTGAGTTGGTGCCTTCCTCAAAGGGATTGGTCAGGCATTTCCTTGGAGTTCCATGACGTAGCCTTGGGGCCAGGCTCTGTCGCTATCACAATTCAGCGCTCCAAAACTGATCAGGAGGGATGGGGGACAGATCATAACACTGCACAAATCCCCGGTCGGGTGTGTGTGCCGTGTGTCAGCATTAGCGGCTTGCTTGGATGTTCGTCTGGCCATGCAGGACCCCGTCTTCATTCATTCAGAAGGGTCGTTTCTGACGAAGTTCCAATTTTGGGCAATTTTTCAGAATGGTTTGGTAATGCTCGGACTTCGGCCATACAACTATGGGGTGCACTCCTTCTGAATTGGGGTTGTGTCCATGGCTGCCGCAGGTGGGCTATCTGCCTCTCAGATCAAGGCGATAAGCAGATGGTGGTCCGGCGCTTATTGCACTTACATATGGCCGTTCAGCCTTCCGCAGTAGACTCTGGCCAGTTTGTAATGCTATTCTGTTTTGTCAACCTCAGGTGTGGGCCAGCTCCCCAGGGTTGTGGACTGTGGGTCCACCTATTGGTTCAGGTACAGTGGTATGTGATGGGAACACCTGATGCCTTCACTGTTCCACAGGACTTCACACTTTTGCCCTTCTGACATCCTAGTTGTTCACCTGGGAGAAAATGACCTCAGCCTGCACAGTGCATGGGAGCTCACTGGTGTAATGACACATGACATCTCCGTATTGGTTGCTATGTGGCCTCATTCCTACATATGGTGGTCGGATCTCCGGGAACAGCGGGTCTGGCGGTATGCCACATCGCCAGGCAAAATTGAACGTGCCAAGCGTAAAGTCAATAGGGCTATGTGGGCGCCAGGATGCGGGTCTTTTTTGGAGTGATGGCGTGCATTTGTCTGTGTGAGGAAATGCCATCTGGCTGGAGGATCTGAGGGCGGTGTTGCATGCACATTTCAGGATACCTCTGTGGGGGAAAAGGGTGGAGAGAAATCCCCCCCCTTTTCATGGCGGGTAGTGGGGTAGGAACCATGCAGTGGTAATGCTCCCTAAGAGCTAAGGGGGGTGCACTTGCACACCATTTCCATGCGGGGAGTGGGGGGTCTTAAGGGTGGGGCCCCAAGCGCAGGCTCAGAACAGCTGGTAGGGGGCTGCAACCCGCCCTGACACAAGGGGAGGGTGAATTCCAAGGGTCAATTCACCCGGGTTAGGCGGGCGAGAATTAGCTTAGTATATATGACATGGTTCCTCTCCTCTGCATCCACACAGGTTTATTATTTGCTGTTGTGGAATATCTATCTATCTATCTATCTATCTATCTATCTATCTATCTATCTATCTATCTATCTATCTATCTATCTATCTATCTATCTATCTATCTATCTCATGTAATAAAGTTGCATCCAATGCCTCTTTTATCCCAAGCATGTCTCTGTCTTCTCTTATGGATAGTGCGGGCACAATAGGAGACTAAAAGCAATGTGCAGTCTGTTGGGGTTCCAGAGAAAGAGTAGCAATAGCTAGATAGAGCAGGATCAGTGAAGAGATAAATCACGGATGGCAGTGTTGACAAAGGACAGGAGGAAGAGAAACAGGATGACTAGATTCAGCATAGTTACTTGGAGAAATCTGGAGCAATCTGTAGTAAAAGAGAGCATTAGCGAAGGAGGGATCAAGAAAAAAATTTAATTAGTATTAGCCTTTTTACTGCCGAGTGGGATTAACAGATACCATGTCTTCCCCAGGGCCATGTAGGCATACTTTGTACTTGCTAAATCCCACCTTTTCTAATGTCACTGAGGTGGGTATCTCTGGATACTGATGAAAAAACTCTAAAAGGTTTATAAATTTGGGTGGGTGAACATCCAACATTAAATAGTTTGACAAGTTCTTTGAATCTCCTAAACTGGCTTCAAACAACAGGCTCTGTCAGAAGATATACAAAATTAAGTCTCCAGTCCAAAGTGTGCACATTGAAACCAGCGTGTATCATGCACATGTTGCACATGCTGGGTGCACATACGTTAAATACATGTTGTGCATGTGCCAGATGCACATTGTGCACACACCTGGAATATGGATCTTGGACTGGCCCCTAAATTGGAATATTCCCTAAATTGAAAACACTGGAGCAGTACTGTACACTGCAGTGTACTAGCAATCTTTCTACCTGGAAATCAGGAAGAAAATTTAAATACAGATTTCCTCCCCTTCCATTTTCATTGGGTATCGAGTTTTTACTTCAGTCATACAATATTCTCTGAAGGAAAACATGATGGAGATACTAAAGCTATGATACTTTAACCTTAATCAGATGATGGCTTGCAGAAATTGGATTCTATTCATGTAAATGTTTCAAAATTAGGCCCTTTTAAAATGGACAGCAGAGGCGCCGTAGTCTGTGGGGGATGGGTGGAGGCAGCAGCACACGTGTGGCCAGCACATAGACAACCCCCCCCTCCACTCATCTCCACACATGGAAGTACCTCTGTTTTCCCCAATGCCTCCATTCATGGGCGATGGGTGGAGGTGGGTGGAGTATGGGAGCACGCATGAACTCCCACCCATCTCCACCCGCTGTCACACGAATACCCCCCTCCTCGCCCACCCAGTCACCCACGTGGGTGAGGGGTGGGGAATGTGTTGTGTGAAAAAAGGACCTTAATTATTGGTTTGATTTACAGATCTTTTCTACAGTGTGTCTTGACATGATGAAAGTGTTGTGACATCAATAATCTGAAGTATTGGCATGTAGTTCACATAGATTTGTTGTTTTGCCTTGTGAAAAAGTAATAGTTAGCACTAAAGTGTATGAATTTAAAACCACCCAAAACTCACTATCATTTTTGTTTTCTTTTACACACATTAATAGTAATTTTGTTGATCACATCCTCTGTTTGCTGAAATGCTAAAGTTTGTCAGTTCACTATTGAAAGATATGACTGTTTACCACATGGATTAATAAATAAATCTAAAAAAAACAGCAGCTTCAAAATACAGCTTTTATGCTAGGGAGGATTTCTAGAGAATCAAATGATTTCTCAATTGTATTCCTAGTTCTTTGCTACAAAGAAGATCTCAATGGATTTCCTACCAATTTTCCTATTAATGTAGATTGGCACAATTGATATTAGCTGTGAACTAAAAAGAGCTGAGAGACATGCTAGGGGATCGCTGAGTTCAGTAATCATGCAGCTATTTCAGCAATGGGAGATCCCAGTTTGACAGTGGCTATTTTTAAGCAAAGAACTAGGAATTAAAGTGATAGGAGTTATCTACTTCCCCCCCCGTTTCTCATTTATTGTTACAAGGCAAGTGCGTTGTCTTGTTATCTGAAACAAATGCAATATAACATTATTATTAGCACATTCACACCTGATGGTGGCGCAGCGGTAAAACACGCAAGAGTAGGGATGGGCAAACAGAACCGAGTTCAGAAATTCGGTTCGGTTCAGTTCAGAAATTCTGTTCGGTTCAGAAGTTCTGTTCGGTCGACCGAACTATTTGAGTTCGATCCGAACTCCCAACTTCCGAACAAAGTTCGGAAATTCAAACCCCATTGAACTAAATGGAATATTATCTTTTAGAGATGGGCAAACAGAGCCGAGTTTGGAAATTCGGTTCAGATCAAAAACCGAGTTTGGTTCGGAAGTTCGGTTCGGTCAACCTAACTGGTTGAGTTCGGTCCCAACTCCAAACTTCTGACCCGCGTTCACCCATTCCTATGCAAGAGCCAAAGGAGTGGTGGAGGGAGGAAGCGGATGCTGTAAGTATCGACGGTGCTAATGGGGTTCTGCTGCGACTTTACTCGCAGTTGTCAAGGTTCAAAATCCAGCCTTGACAACTGCAAGTAAAGTGGCGGTAGAACCCCATTCATACCGGTGGTACTTGCAGCATCCACCTCCTATCCCTGCCATGTCTTTAGCTCACTGGTGTTTTTACGCCATGCCATCATCAGGTGTGAATGTGGCCTGAGTGCATTCATTTTTGAATCTCTGGAATTTCTGCTTCAAATATTTCCTTGCAGTTTGCAGTGCAATGCATTGGACTAATACAGTCACCAATCTAATAAAGCCCTATGATTTCAACAATTTAAGATTAGAATTTATACATTACTTGAGAACAATATATAGGGGGCAAACCCACCCTGTCAAAGTAATACACAGGATAACCTTACTTGGAATTTTCCCATTTTTAAACATCTATGACTCACCGAAAAAAAATGATACTACAGCTAAGTGCTAGACTGAAAGGTAAGGCTTGATACATTGGGTATTTTCAGACGTTACGAGATCACGCTCAACCACAGTCAATACCCTGTAGTGGGGAATGGTCTAGTAATATTTGTTGGGGAACCGGAAGGTCCCCCCCAGATGTTTGCCACGCTCAATCCCCACTGGGAATCACAGTCACCATGCGATTGGCTGAATCCGTGGGGCCGGCACTGATCACATGGTGAAGGAGATTCCCGGCGGGGATGAAGGGGCCTGTCACATCTGGACAGGGATCACGACCCGGAATCCCCACCAGGATTCCGGCCCGTGGTCATTTCGAGTGGGCGCTTCAGCTGCATTGCCCGTGGCACCCACCAGTCTCCCCAGAGGGCGGGCAGCGAGGGAGCGTGGAGGGGGCGGAGCCGTGCGGCAGCACATTGCTCCATGCAACCCCGCCCCCTCCATGATTCCACGCCGGGATCCCCCGGCACGTCTGTTGGCCATGCCGGAGTGATCCCGGTGGGGAATCTGAGGGTTGTTTCCATGACGGGGCGAATGCCACCCTGTCACGTCTGAAACCACCCCTTATCAATGTTAACAAATGAGACGCAAGCCCACCTTAGCCCACACCAAATGGGTGTCCGCCTGCCAGTTTATTAGGTAATCACTCCCACTGACCACCGTTTACTGGCCACGCAGCCCCCACCGCACACAGCAGGCTCTCAGAGAACGCAGAGCCCACCATACAGGCAGATGCAAGCGAATGTGCACCCACATGTCTGCATCCTCTCATTTAGATTGTGCACAGCACACAGGTCCGCCAGCACCACAGAATTGTGGGTGGAAATTCTACAGTGCCTGAGAAGCTACCGCTTCCTGTTGAGCTGTCACTCTTATTGGCACTGCCAGTGGGTGCTGTTCACAAGTGCATGAAATACACTCAGGGTGCTGCCTGTTTATTAGGTTGGACATGCTAAACATGTGAGTGGGGCTGATTAGGTTGCAGTAGAAAAACATCTCATAATTCTAACTATGTCACATCTGTCGCAAAGCTGTTCCTGCATAAACACTTACTGTAGTATAGTTTCAGGGATTCAAGTATTACAAAAGGCAAAACAGCAAACGACCAATCAACCAAAGTAAAACTTGCCAACAAAAGTTAACTATTTTAATACAGCAGTCCAGACACCAAGCAGAATAATCATTTCCGAAAAATGGTCCAAGTGTTACCTGAGGAGTACCCTTATATTTATTTGTGTGTATGCTGTGGAATATCCAGTATTCATACCCTATGAATATTTTATGTGTGTCCTTTTTGCATAGAAAGGGATGGGGAAATATTTGATGAACTGTTAAAATATTTTCAACACACACAACCTGCATTTAGAAAAAGAAAAAAAATAGGTTTATGAAAATTCTAAAATTTAAATATCCACATGGTATTTTAAACATTACTGAAAAATCATTTTAATTTCACAAGACAGTCAGTATGGGTGAATCTCTTCAAAATGTGAGCTGGAATTTAAGCTAGCAGTTTTGTTGTCATAGTTGTTTGAACATATTTGTTCTGCAGAAAAATACAATTGTGTGAGTACAATAATCATTTGAAATCAGAAGAGGACATAAAAACTCCATGCCTGGTATTTGGGTGAAGCACATAAAACTGCAAGTATAAATTAGGAGAGAAGCTTGAAAGCTCTTTGAAAAGGGTCTTTTCATCTCTGTCTTTATATCTTCCTTATTGTGACAGCAGGCCCCTATGGGGAACGTTAAGTATTAGCAGGATCAGTTTCCCCACACCCCCAAGGGGACAGCCCAGTAGGGATGGGCGAACGTGGTTCGGAAGTTCGGAGTTCAGCCCGAACCCGGCCTGTTCGGATGACTGAACTGAACTTCCGAACCAAATGTTTGCATGACCGAAAAGTTTGGGACAGTTTGGATGAGTTCAGATGAGTTTGGGAGTGGGAAAAATGTGACTTTGGGTGGGAAAAACATGACTGCAAGGGGGAGGCAGCTGAGGAGCAGACTTCCTGACACCAGGGGTGGACACCAGGGGTGGTTTCAGGGCCAAAAATACCGATACCAAACAAAAATTGGTTTCGGTTTCGGTTCCAATAGCACTTCTTTGAATGTTCGGCTGAGTTCGGCTTAACCGAACTCCGTCGAACTGAACAGCCGAACCCAAACTCGGGGTTCGAACCGAACAACTGAACATCCGAACATTTGAATGGCATTCTGTTCGCCCATCCCTACAGCCCAGAAGACTCTTAGCTTCATGAGTAGAGATGGGCGAACACGGTTCGGAAGTTTGGACCGAACTCGACCAGTTCAGTCGACCGAACCAAACTTCCGAACTGAACTTGATTTTTGAACCGAACCGAATTTCTGAACTCGGATCTGTTCACCCATTCCTAAAATATAACATTCCATTTAGTTCAATGGGGCTTGAATTTTCGAACTTTTTTTTGAAGTTCGGAGTGTTGACCGAACCGAACTTCCGAACTGAACCGAATTTCCGAACTGAACCGAACCGAATTTCCGAACTCGGTTCTGTTCACCCATCCCTATCCATGAGTGCTTTTTATTTACAAGTGCCCAATATTTCCCAGTCCCATACAAGTTCCTTGACATCTGTGTACAGTCTTTACATACACAGTCCCTCCTTAGTCCCAGGTCATCCCCCTGGCTGCATCTGCCTACATGTTTGCTGAGCTCCCCACTCTATATGGGATGGCGGGAAAGCATTCTGGACAGTGCCACTCCCTGACCTGGCAAGGGGTGGCCACTGTTTTCTACCCTGGATCAGGATGGGGAGCCACCACACCGCCTGTTGTTACACGCAGAGTTACACACACACACACATATTCAGAACAGGACATTCACACAGAGTGTGAATACTCATGTCCCTGAAGAGGATACTCATTTACTAGGGCTGAAACAAAGTCTTTGGAAAACTATTTGCTGAATATCAAGGTATTCGGTTCAGAAATGCTGAATTCCAAAGTTCTGAGGACCAAGACTGTTATTTGGAAAACTTTGGAAAACTTCTAAAACCTCTGCACACATGGGGGGGCTGGTGGACAGTTGATCTTCTTCTGGAAATGAAACTTAGTGCCATATTTGGTAGGAGGAGGGTATGGGAGGGGACAATTGAGTGATGGTAAGCCAGATGGCAAGTTTTGATTGGCTGACCAAGTCAGATGATCAGCTTTTGCACTGGCTGGCAGGGAAAAATAAAAGTGTCTGCACTGCAGCCATTTTGTCCATTCTCTTTGGTGAATTTGGCTGCGCTGCATGCTACAGTGCTGCTGATAATTGGCTGTGGGGGAGGGGTATCTGTCCTGGCCTGGCATGGTATGGTTTGGCCTGTCCTGTCCATAGGGACAACCCTACGACATGGGGGTTACATTACCCTTTACCATACCATGCAGTTTTAAAAATAAATAAATAATTGGGTGCCACGTTGCTGCCTGCTGCTTGGTTGACACATGGCACCATGAGGAGGGATCTCTCTGCCTGACTCCACTTCCCAAGTTTGCTTGGTCTGTTCAAGTTACCATTGCCAAAATGCTATGCCAAGGAAGAGGGCGCCCCTGGAGGGGGATGGGTGTGAATGTCTGGTTTCTTAATTTTGTGCCAGCTGCTGGGACCTGTGCTTGTTGGCTCTTTTTTTGGTGGGATTTATTTCTCCATGCAGTTGCAGACTGTTTTGCGGGGATTGTTGTATTCTTCTTGAGCGAATGTCCCTTTGTGCACTGTTTGGTTGGCATAATGATAAAGTGGGTGCACTCACTGCTGATGGTGGGCCATGCTGTGGGTACACTACTGTTGTGTGTTTTTATTTATTTCTGCATGCAGTTGCACTTTTGTAGGGTTGTCTTCTGGAGTGATTGTCCCACTCTTGCTAGCCTGCTTTTCTGGGTAGTGCTTTTCTGGATAGTGCTTTGGCTGTAGGTTCAAGAAGTTTCCAACAACTTTCCAAAGTTTCTGAAGTTTTCTGACGTTCTGTGCTTCGGTCTCCGAAGTCTGAAGCTTTGGCAAGAACACCGAATTACCTCTTGAGTTCTTGGACTGACTATTTGGAACATCAAAAACTGGTCTACTCTGAATACCCAGAAGTAGCGATGTGCGAACAGATTGCGGTTCAGATGTTTGGTTCGAAACCTGAATTCAGTTGTTCAGTTGTTTGGTTTGGAGGAGTTCGGTTCGGCCAAACTTGGCCGAACATCTGAAAATAGAGCTATTGATACCGATACCGAACTTTTTTTTCTCGGTATCGGTATCATTTGGCCCTGGCCCCTGGTCTCCACCCCTGGTGCCAGGAAGTTTGATCCTCAGCTGCCTCCCCCTTCCAGACACGTTTTCCCACCCAAAGTCATGTTTTTCCTGCCCCCGAGCTTATCCAAACTCTTCTGAACTTTTCCAAACTGTTCGGACATTTGAACGTTGAGTTCGGACATTTGGTTCGGTCGTCCAAACAGGCCAAGTTCGTCTCGAACTCCAAAAATCCGAACCGTGCTCGCACATCCCTACCCAGAAGTACTATTCATTTCAGCCCTATCATTTGCCTCAACAAAGAAAAGCCATAAAAGATATTAATTCAAAAAATATGACATATGGAGGCTTTGACATTCTGTGAAATATAGGTTCACTTGATAACCTCCCCGCTGTACACCCAATCGTCTCTCAAGGCTTTTGAAAAGCTCAGTGTTCGCTAATAATATTTGCAACCCTATTTGGATGCAACCTGAATTACATGCTGGAGATCCGCAATACAGAAGTATACTGGTGAGCAAGCTTTATTGCAACAGTAGCATGTGAAAAATAGATATCTACTAATCTCAACAAAAACTTGTCTTAAGCGTGTGAAAAACAGATATCCACTAATGTCAACAAGAAACTGACTTAGTCTTTGGGGCCACGATTCAGCAAGCCATCCACACCTCTGCTGTCCTAACAAAACCTGCTGCTACTTTCAGTGGTTAAGAAGAAATGTTACTTCATATACAAAATGACAATTTTGTTTGCAGTATTATTTCAATTACCTCTGTACTCTTCCCCCTTATACAACTGGGAATGGCCACAGAGTTCTAAACTCGGAGAGAATTTTATAGTTGAGACATCAGAAGAGTAAGCACAGTGGGTTGGGCAGAAGAGAGAGGTAGGAGACCAGATTAAGGGTGATTTCAGATGTTACGGGCGGGCGGTTCACCGCAGTGAACCCCCAGGGGGGGTGAACAGCGCAACCACGCGCGGGGGTGGAAAAATGACCCAAACAGACGTGCCGGGAACGGGACCACGGCCCGGAACCGGGCTGAACCATCACGGGCCGTGGAAACACAACAGACGTGCAGCCGAACCCCCTCCATGTGCCCCCCAAAGTCACAGGGGGGCACATGGAGGGCAGGCGGGTCTGGTGGAGCCCCTCTGCAGGTCCAGCGACACACCGGCAGCCC
>QEPC01001360.1:5875348-5888811 GCA_003113815.1 Sphenodon punctatus
CCCCTCCCCTTGGTTGCCCTTACCCTTTTCCTGGGTGCCTTCTCCGGGCCCGTTCCGGCTGCTGTCCCCGGGGCACCGCGACCCGGCTGCAGCTGTGGGTGTTGTGCCCGGGCCACCTCCTTGGTCGGGTGCTCCTGTGTGCCCCCTTCCTGCACCTGTGCCCCCTCCACCTGAATTGCTGGGCCTGCCTGCACCTCCTCCGCCTCCTGGCCCGCCACTGTCGCTATCTGTGCCTCCGCTCTCTTCCGCCTCCCTCCTCGCTCCATCCCGCCACGCTTGCTTTCTGCTGATTTTGCTTTAAATCTCCCTCTGGTGCTTGTGTTGTTGCTGGTTGCCCAGCAGTGATGCTGCGTGCCTCGTCCCTGGCGGGGGCTCGTTTCATTCCGTTCCGCTCGGGGATTGGCGTCCAGACGTTACTTTTCCTTGCTTCCCGGTGGGGGTTCGTTTGCCCACGCTTCCCGGGACCTTCCCCCGGCTAGCCCGGGAAGCATGGTTGAACCTGACCCCATGTGGGTATTGAGCATGATGAACATCTGGCGCACGCCATTCAGATATTCAGGGCCCTTTGGCCCCAGAGGGGGGTTGAGCGTGGTTCACTGTGGTTGAGCGTGATCTCATAACGTCTGAAGACACCCTAAGATAGAACTGGGGATCAAAGTTCCTCATCCCAGAGTGGCTCCTTGAATAGCATATCCCTCTCTGCTAATTGCAATTTAGTTATAAATGTAACTGAAGTAAAGTGTAACACAAACAAGTGGGCCTTTGAACAAAGATACCTTGCTACATTTGATTTTTAATACTTTTCATTTGCTCTAATGGAATGATGTACTGTAATTATCAGTAACAAGAAATTCAAAACTCTGTCTACACAGTCTCATCTGTTGCATTAGTATTTACAAAGTCACAAAAATGTCATATCCAACAGCCTTTTTAAAAAACAAACAAACTGTCAGTGTAATTCCCAAATATATTTGTTCACTTTACCTCTGAAAATAAACATCATTTTAACTAAGGTCGTTTTTACACGGACACCCTGCCTCCCCCCCCGTTTGGTGTTTGGGCGGGTGTGTGGGGGGGGTGGTAGTCTGTGCATACAGCCAGAAGTGGGTGGAGGGGATGGGTGTGTGTCTGTGTAAACATCACAGGCATTGGGTGTTTATGTGTGTGCGCTCCCAGAGCACATCCACCTCCACCGACCACACACCTGCCTTCATCCACGGAGCCCTCCGCTAAACAAAAACCCGGTAAATGGTAACCAACAACCCAGTAAACGGTAACTTGGTCACTGGCAACCCAACAGTAAATGACAATCCAGTAAATGGTAATTTGAGAAAAGATTTTCGACCGAGAATTGTTGAGAGATGGCAATTTTCTCAGTTATCATTTCTCATTTAAAATGAGACGAGAATTGTGATTATCGGCGATAACCAACAAAAAAGTCAAAATCGAGTTTCAGCCCTAAAATAAATTGTCATATCTAGTATCATTGGCTGCCTAATTACTTCTACCATCTCCACCCTGTCAGAAATATTCAAATTGACATTAAGGCATATCAAAAAAGTTTGAGATCACAGTGTGTACTCATGTGTCTGAGATGTAACATTTTGAAGTCTTATTATAATTTTATCCAGTCTCCAACTACAGTCATAATATTGGCTTTTGTGAAGTACTTAGCAATATAATACTCTAGAGCGGTAACTGCAAATCTAGAAGTTACTCAGACACCAAAATACCTAATGTACAATACTTAAGTGTATATTCCTACAGTCTGTCTACCAGAAAGTGAGTCATAAGTCCTATTTATTGTCTGCAACTACAGGTCTGTCCATAATTTTTCCATCACTGAAAAAGATAATGAAACAAGCTGAAAGAATCTTTTTCAAGTACCTATGGGAACAATTCACTTCCCACTTAAAAGGATCATTGTACAATCTCCCTTGAAATAATGCCAATATTTTTAAAGGGCTCCAGAGATGATCCTGGAAACTACAGATAGGTGGAACCTGATGTCTGTGCAAAATGGTGGAAAAGATTATTAAGAACAACTTGGCATATTGAAAATCATGGTTTAATGGGGAAGAGTCAACATGGATTTAGCACAGAGAAGTTGTTCCTCACTAATGTACTGGAAATTTTTGTGGGTGTAAATACGCATGTGGATAGGGGTGAGCCGGTTGATATAGTGTATCTGGATTTTCAGAAAGCATTTGATAAGGTCCCTCATAAGAGACTCTTGAGGAAATTAAAAAGTGCTGAGATAGGAGGCAGTGTCCTATTGTGTATTAGTAACTGGTTAAAGAATAGGAAACAAAGAGTAGGACTAAATGGACAGTTCTCACAATGGAAAAAGGTAAATAGTGGAGTGCCCCAAGGATCTGTGTTGGGACCGGTGTTGTTTAATGTATTAACTAATTATATGGAAAGGGGAGTAAAGAGTGAGGTGATCAAATTTGCAGACGACACCATGTTATTCAAGGTCATTAAAACATGAGCAGATGGTGATGAATAATTTCAGGAGGATCTTGTGAGACTGGGTGACTGGGTATCTAATGGCAGATGAAATTTAATGTGAACAAATGCAAAGTGATACACAGTGAAAAATAATCCAAACTATATGCACACAATGCTGGTTTCTACATTGGGAGTTACCACTCAGGAAAAGGACCTTGTAGTCATTGTGGACAATACTTTGAAATCCTCAGATCAGTGTGTGGTGACCTTCAAAAATGCAAACAGAATGTTAGGAATTATTTGTATGGGGATAGGGAATAAAACTGAAAATATCATAAGGTCTCTATATAAATCTATGGTACGACTGCACCTTGAGTATTGTGTGCAGTTCTGGTCACCCCATCTCAAAAAATGGATAGTAAAAACAGAAAAGGTTCAGAGAAGGTCAACGCTCAACAGAAATGATAAAGGATATGGAACAGCTTCCCTATGAAGAGAAGCTAGATAGGTTAGGGCTCCTCAGCTTGGAGAAAAGATGACCGAGAAAGGATATGACAGAAGTTTATAAAATCATGAGTGGTGTGTAACACGTAAATAGGGGATGGTTATTTATCTTCTCAAATAGTACTAGAACTAGGGGACATCCCATGAAACTAACAAGGAGAAGATTTGTTTAAAAAAAAAAAAGTATTGTTTACTCAACACACAATTAGGTTTGTGGAATTTGTTGCCAGAAGATGTGGTCAAGCTCAGTAGTGTAGCTGGGTTTAAAAAAGACTTGGATAAGTTTCTGGAGAATAGGTCCATTAGCAGATATTAGCCAGGTAGGTTTAGGGAATTGTAATCTCTTACTGTCTGGAGCTGGGGGGGAAACAGATCACCCCTGCTGGAAACCCCAGTGACAGAGATTGGCCAATTTTGGAGACAGGTGCTGGGCTTGATGGACCACTGATCTGACCCAGTATGGCACTACTTATGTTCTTACCACCACAAAGTCCCTAAAACTGGTATATTCTCATCCATGAGGAAAAGAGGAGGAAAAAGCTGTCCCAGGACAAAAATGGCATTGTGAGGTAGGATAGAGGCTTATAAGTGTTTTTTAGATGTTTTTCAATTGTGTTGATGTGTTAAATTGGTTTTTTTTTTTTTTGGTGTTGTAAGCCACCCCGAGATGCCATGGGCATGAGGGGGCGGCAAATAAATGTAACAAAATAAAATAAAATAAATAAGTCCAAATCCTGGTCAACCCTCAAAAGTGCTGTTTGCTTCTCTCAAGTTGCAAGTGAGAACTGACCACTTACAAGTAAAAACTGCTTGAAAAAAACCTAGACTCATTATTTCTGTTTGGGTGGCGAAGGTGTTGCTGGCTGAGTCACTTGCCCCCATAGATTTCATTATGCCTCCTGCCCCTTTGGAGTGCCATGGTGTCACAGCCTCTCATAAGGGGTAGCACCACACCAGAAAGGGTCTTGACCATGTTGCAAAGGGAAGATGAAACCTCCCAACCCTTTTTGACTTGGTTATGTCCCCTTCAGAGCATCTGGACATCATAATGTTAGTCAGGGGGCAGGGCCACATTTGAAGGGTTGGGAGAGCCTCTTGGCCCTGCTCCTTCTGATCATGCCATTATCTGTCATTAAAACATTCTGGCAGTGCTCTTGGGAGTGCAAATGACTTTATGCAAAAATTGGTCCCTAGTTGATTCTCCACTGCACCTTTCTTCCCAACAAACAGACAATTCTATGAACAGAATCACTGCTCAACCAAGTGCTCCCTGGCCTTGCAGGTTCATGTAGACGTTGAGTTTCTTCACGCGGACAGCTGCTCTGCCTCTGCCCAGCCTCACTCCTGGGAGGAGCACCATCCATTGAAAGGCAGCCTGCCAGATGCTCATGTGGAGCATAGGCAGGGAAGACTCCCTGCTTAGCGGGGCAGCCCTGCTGGTAGTGCTCTGAAACATCCAGGAGCACCGCCAGAAGGGCAGCCCAACTCTGGGGCACCAACTGGAGCTATGATTGCTGTCCCTCTGCTGTCCCTACAGTCACTGTAGCCCCGCTCTCTGATGGGAGTTGCCCTGGCAAGGCCATGGAGTTGCAGGTGATCTACCCACAACCCTATGATATGGGAGTGCTGCATGGGCGGACAGTGAGCCGCAGCAGCCACTGGGTCCATTTAAAATAGATCCAGGCACGGATGAAAGCAAGTAGAGCACCCCCAAACTTGCTCCAGGGGTGAGCACCCCCACATCCCTGTGACAACACCCATTAACACCCACATGTGGCTTGAAGTTTCCCTCCTGGCCTGGAAAAAACACAGGCTGAAGATGGGGGTGTTATTTAAAATACTACAGTTCAATGTCTTTTTGGTGCAGAGTGGATGAGAGGGAAATTTATAAAACTTAAGAGGAATTTAAGGATGGATTTTTCAGGTTTGATTCCAAAAGATGACTTGATTTACCAGTAGAGCACATCCAAGGAGGGTTGGCTGCAAGAGAGCACTCTGTATGGGTCAGGCTACAGTATGTTTCATAATATTGTACAATGGTGCAGTAGAGATGTGCAGAAGGCACCCCAATCATTTTTGTCTTAGCTTTTGTTTACAAAATCCCCTTTGTTTTCGGGGTAGGGTGGGTGAGGGGCGGGGTCATAAATGACTACCTTTTTCATTATTTATTTTAGTTTTCTTTATTAAAAATTAATTTTAAAAAATCACTGTGCATCCGCACAATGGTCCAGCAGACATTTTGTGCATTCACAGTGAATTTTAATTGTTTTTCTAAATTAAAAAAACAAAACTAAAACAAAACTGTGCACATGCAAAATGGTCACTCCGGCCATTCTGCATATGTGCGCCCTTTCCCAAAATGGCACCAGCAGCATCGACTCCATTTTGGAAAAGGGCATCCAGTCTCCCAGGGTCTTTCGGGGAAAGGGCATGAATGCATGTGCAGAATGGTCCTGGTGGTCATTTTGCGCATGCAGAGATTTTTTTATGATTATTTTTTTAAAAAACCAAAACAGATGAAAGCAAATGATAATCATCTGCTTATTCATCCATTTTCATATTTTAACGAACTAAAACTAATGGGGTATCATTTGTTTTAGTAATAAAAACAAAATCAAAAACAAATTGCACACCTCTAAATGCAGTAAATACATGTTATTTGTGAGAAGCAGGAATGTGTAAAGGGTGTGTCATAGTCTCAACACAATAAACCACTTTTAAGCTGAAACTTTTTCTTTGCTGCCAAAAAGGGAACACCACCCCATTACATATGGAATGTGCACTTAAGAAAATTGATAATCAGGGTGCGCCAAGCACATCCACAACAGCACTGCAAAAATAAGTATCCTGACTGTAGGCTATTGATGCTCCATTTGGCAAGAGGTTATTAAAATCTCCTTTTAACCCCTTTCCCACCCTGCTATTGGCAGAGCTCTGCATGCTATTCCTCTCCAATTACAAATAATCACTTTGTGTCTTGCTGGCTCTTTTTCAGCTTTGAGGATTCCCCCACCCCACCCTCCGTTGTGCTTGTCTCCATGCCAACAAAAATGAATGAGTCTGTCTCGAGCTGTTGCTATAGTTGCAACAGAAAAGTCCCATCATGTTGCACTGGAGTCATTTTGGAAAGCAATCACATTGGTGGGTTTTGTGTGTCTATGTGAGAGACGTGCTTTGTATTGTGCAATGAAGAGTCATTTTGGCTACATAAAAAGGAGAAAGTTCTATTTTCATTTTCATTTGTAAATTCATTGTGCCATAACACAACACAGACGAGCTGCGTAACAGAAATAAATGCTGGTAGTTCCGTGTAGCAGTGTGCACCTTCTCCCTGTCATTGCTTACAGGTCTCTGCAGATGGTAGGGGTGTGCACCAGGGCCCCAGGTCATTTTTTGTTTTCATTTTTGTTATTAAAATGTGTCATTTTCATTTTCGTTAATAATGAAATGTTATTTTCCGTTATTGTTGTTGTTATCGGTATCAGTACCGATTTCAAACAAAGATTTTATGTTTGGTATCGGTATCAATTTTGTGTGCCAGTGAAGAATTATTGTCAGAAGTTGAACTCCTTCCTCTTCTCATTGTGTTACAGAAAGAACTGAACACAATAATATATACTGTACACAATATGTCATTTTATTTATATAATATATACAGAATCTACGCTAAACCTAACCTTTGCATAATACAAAATGTTCCTATCGTATAATCCTAATATATATTAAAAAACAGCCTATTATCTAAATATCTAAACTATATATATACAACTAATATCTAATATCTATATAATATATGGACAAGGGGAGGCAGACAGGGGAAGGGAAAAGGAAAACTCAGAGGTATATCTACTCTCTCTCTCTCTCTCTCTCTCTCTCTGTACCTAAGGAATAAGGATTAGGTGGTAGAGAAGGGAATAAGGAATATATATATGGAAGGATTTTCTAGTGTAATCACCAGCAGCTTCTGCAAACGCACCCTGACATGCAAGAGACCTAACACAGAGTGAAGCAACCCAGCCATACAATATTAAGGGTCGCAGTGCCCTCCCTCAGAGCCCTCCTGATTGGTTCTGGGAGACAGAGGCATTGAGGAATCACAGGGTGCAATTCAACTGCTGGGATCTGCTTGTGCTGCTCATTGGCCAAACAGTTTTATACATCCATCAGGTTCTTCCCCTCCCAGTTCAAGAGATAAAAACACTTTCTGGCTCTGAGATGTCTGCTCCCTCCACCCCTCTCCACATTTCCTCCAAAAAACACCTGCCAGGCAATAACAAAATCAATTACTTTCATTATCATTATTGATTTCGTTATTATTTTTTGTCATTTTCGTTTTGACAATGACAATTTTTGGTTTTATTGATATAACAAAAATGACATGCACACACCTAGCAGATGGGCTACTGAAAGTGGTGAGTGCTGGACTCAGCTCCCAAAATCTTCCCTGTAAAATTACAATAAGATGCTTGCATGTAGGGACAGTAACTGAAGCATGAAAATATGGGTGAAAACAGACATGACGCTAACCACCCTTTAACCACCCTTGGTGGTTATTTATGCATGTTGCAGGGCTGTATTGGTGCCCTATCGCTCCCTGAAACATGCATAAATGACCACCAAGGGTGGTTAAAGGGTGGTTAGCGTCATGTCTGTTTTCACCCTATGTGTGGATTTTTTACTCTTGTGCAAACAGAATTAGTAAATTAGGTTGCATTCACTAATACTGATCATATGAACAATGACAAAGTTGTAAACATGAATATATGCACAAACAAACACATTATATTACTAGCTTTATTCAGTCTGCAATTTCAAGTACTTAAAAGTACTTGAAAAAGTTTTTACTATTGCTCACACAACGTTAATACTGAGTATTAAGCTTAATACTCTTCTTCTGTGTCCATACAGCAAACACGGCATGGACTTTTGGGGGTGGGGGTGGGGTGGGGGGGAAGAATGAAAAACATACAGGTAATTACTTTAATATTGTGCATACACCGAAAGGTTAAGGCTGCATACACAACTGTAATCTGCTATATTCTGATTTTTGAATGCTTGGCTTTTGCAAAAACATTTTATAATACAAAATTTTATACAGCATCAATACTAGAGACAATGCCAGCTCCCTTAATCTATAAAATAAAATAATTTAAAAAAATGTGTATAATCATAGCCCAGGATTTGTTTAGTGCATTGGGAGAGGGAAAGAGCTGTGGGGAACGTAAGAGTGCAAGGTCATACATATTTCTGTAGAAGAATCTTAATGTATTAGTTGTGAATAAAAGCCCCCCTCCCCACTGTGTTTTGGTACCCTCTTAAGACTTCATATGACCTCAGGCATGAAGCTGTCTCAGACTGTCTTACCTCAAAGCTGATTTTACAGACCTTTTCATGTACAGATGTATGGTGTTTTATGTGTATTGGTGTTTATTAAATAAAGTGCAATAAGGAAATTCATATAAAGAAAAGGGTGGGGTGAGAAAGGATAGCAGCTAGGAGAGATTAACTATTGTGAATGGTATCACAGGGTAATTTCAGAAGTTACGAGATCACAGCCAACCACAGTGAATCCCAGTGGATTCCCTGTGGTGGCTGCGATCGCGGTAACATCTGAATGATCCCCGCCAGATGTTCACCACAGTGAATACCTGGCGGGGATCAAATCTGACCACGGTTCTGCACATCCAGCCAGCCCGAGGTCCAGAACCGTGGTTAGACTGGCCATGATCCGGGATGGGCCAAAAGTAACGTCTGTTACCTTGGCCCATCCATGGTACGGGATCATGACCCCAACCATGGTACGGGATCTGGCGCAGTGGTCATATTGGCCGCTGCACCTGCCTATTTCCCCAAGGTTGGTGGGGGGGGCAAGGCTGTGCAGCCGCATGTCGTGTCGCGCAGCCCTGCCCCCACCGAGATTCCCCAGTGAGATTGAGCCGACATGTCTAAAAGACAGCCGGCTTCATCATGGGCCGGGATCTGAGAGAGATCCCGGTCGCGGATTCAGGGTGGCGGGCCGAATGGCCCGTCATGTCTAAAATTACCCACATAGATAATTTGTTTGTGGTGCAAACTATTTGCCTGGAGAAAGAGGGGTGAGGTAGTGAAGAAAAGATTACAGCTCATATGAGTGAGTGTGTCTTTCCTGGGATATTCCTGGGATAGTATAGAAATACATTGCTCCATACTATGAACTTTATCATTGTGACTTATTATAGCCTTTTATCTTTCAATTGTTCCCTAATTTTTAGTGTATGCATTTTAGTTTTCAGTTGTCTCAAAGTTTTTAATAAAATCCCATAGGCAGGCTGCATTGTAAATAGCTTGCTACAATTGTACTGCAATAAAATTATCATAACTCATGCAAGTGTCTCAGCCCAGGAGTCAATTACATCATTACAAATCAAGATCATATAAGCTTTCAGGAAACACCAATTTGATATGATTCTTCCATTCAGATTGGATTAACTCCAAGATTTGATCTGATCACAGTGGAAATCTTTGGAAAACACTCATTTGAAAGGAATTCTTTGTTGAAAGTAACAAAGTTGAACCTTTGATCCGGAGTTTCATCAAGTAGTTTGATACTTGCTCACACAGAATAGTTACCTTTAGGATATCAATATCTGACATATATCCAAATTAATTCTCGTTCACTGACATCTTTAGATGACATGACTGCTACACAGCAGAAATGGAAAAGGTGCAGAGACGGGCAACAAAGAGGACTGAAGGCATAGAATGGCTTCTGTAAGAGGAGAGGCTCAATAAGTGAGGGCTCTTCATCTTGGAGAAAACATGACTGAAGGGAATACATTGGATATATACAAAACCATGACTGGTGCAGAGCAAGTAAAACAGGGAGTGGTTATTTCCCTTTTTTCAAAATAACAGAAGTAGGAGACACTATGAAGTTAACTGGCAGGAGGTTCAAAGCAAATAAAAGTATTTTTTTCATGCAACATATAATTTAACTATGGAACTCATTGAGTCAATGTTGTGAAGGACAATAACGTTGCCGGGTTCAAAAACAGTGGGGGCAACAATGGAGGTGAATGCTGGGGGAGGCTCTATTCTCTTCCACTGCTACTCTGACAGAAAGAGTATTGGGTAGTGCACACACTACCTATGTGCACTACCTGTGCACAAACTATGGGGTAGTGCCACACACTCACACTTTTTGGGTGGCTAATGTCACTGTTGTTTATACCCTAAATCTCCTCTTGAACTCTCATGTAAGTAGGGTTACCATACCTCCCCTTTAAACAAATGTTTAAAGTAGGGTTACCTCCCCTTTAAAAAAAGGATGCTTATAAAAAATTCAAGTGGCAGGGCTGCACTGAAACCAATGCAGCCCTGCACCATGTATTTTTCATAAGCATCCTCTTTTAAAGGGGAGGTATGGTAACCTTTACATGTAAGGTTAGAGGCAGAGATCATTATATATCATAACACATGCAGCCATGCTTCCCACCAAACTTCCCATCACCAGTTGCTGCTTGAATAAGGAATTCCACAAAGATAAAGTCACTTTTCTGATTGGTTCATCTCCTACCAATTCTCTTGCGGGATGGGTGTGGAGGGAGAATATTGAGACGTAATTGTTTGTAAATCAAATTTTCCTTTACAAATTGTCATGCTTTGGCTTGGGAAGATGCATATTTTCAGAAATCAGTTACTTTTGACTCTTTTCTTTTTAAACAAAGAACATTTGTTCAACTTTTTTTGTTCAAATAATAAGGAAAAAAGTACCCGGAAACTAAGCAAGCATGTCAGTGTTCAGTTCACAGGAAAATTGTATGAAGAAGTTATTGTCTAAACCTCTGAATGGAATAAAATATATGAATTATAAGGCCACACTCTTGAAAGGACTTGCAAACTTAATACCAAATGAAAATGACTTTTACTGGGACAACTCATCTGCATATTTATCTGCACTTAGGTTCTTGCAGATTCTAATCATATGTACACAAATGGGTTAATTAGGGTACATTTGGAATATATGCTGCAGATCCTCAGCTGCTATAATTTCATATAATTCCACTGACTTCAATGGATTATCACTGATTTCCACCAACTGAGAACATGGCACCAGAGTTTTTTATTTTACTTTATTTTTATTAGGAAGAAACAAAGCTGTTTTCTAAAATTAGGTAGCATGTGTAGATACCTTAATTATTACTAGACTTAATTATTTCTTTAAGAATAAAGCAATTAAGACATCTAAATAATGGATTTTAGATGGCTGCAACCTGGAGGAATGGAGGCACCTTTTAGGATCAAAATTTAATAAACGACCACAACAATGTGCAAGACAATTGCCCACCCATGCCCATTCTTCTTCTGCTGACATTGCCTCAGGAGCTGCTACCCCATTAAAGCATCTCTCTGGCTCTGTCTTTCACCATCCCCACCTTTTCTGCTTTGTGATTGGCTCGTGGAGCTGGTGCTCTGAGGTCTTAGCTACTGAGACTCTGAGCAGCTGTGATTCTGGAAAGACGTAGGTTCAATGAAGTAAGAAACAGGACCAAGGCAGCAGGGGCTAGGACTGGCCCTGACAGAGAACTGCATTTAAACTGACCAAGAGCCACATATTTATTTATTTATTTATTTATTTATTTATTTCTACAATTTATACTCCACCCCCTCCTGAGAACAGCTCGGGGCATCTTACAACAATATAAAATACATAAAAACAAGTATAAAACAATTTAAAATAATCAACAGTTAAATGTTTCAAACAGGGCCCTGGGAATTAAAACAGTAAACAGGATAGGGGAGAAAAAAAGAAGAACATAACCATAACCCACCCTCCCCCCCACCCCAAAGGCCTGGGTGAACAGCCAAGTTTTACAGCACCACCAGGCTTGGGGCCAGGCGAGCTCCCTCCGGAAGGGAGTTCCAAAGGCACGGCCTGGCCACCGAGAATACCCTCTCCATTGTGGTCCCCTGCTTAACACGCTGAGAACCTCCAGGAAGGCACCCCTGGCCGACCGCAGGAGCCGCTCTGGGGCACGGAGGGCGAGGCGGTCCCTGAGGTGTGAAGGGCCCAGACCATGAAGGGCCTTATAGATCAACACCAAAACCTTGAACCTAGCTTGGCACGCTATTGGAAACCAGTGCAGAGTCCAGAGCACAGGTGTAATGTGCTCCTGACGACCTGTCCCCGTGAGGAGACGGCCCACTGCATTCTGCACTAGCTGCAGCCTCTGAACCAGGAACAAGGGAAGCCCCACATAGAGTGCATTACAGTAGTCCAGCCTCGAGGTGATGAAGGCATGGATGAGGGAGGCCAGGTCCGGGCCGAAGACGAACGGATGCAGCCTACGCACCAGATACAACTGGCGGAAGGCAGCCTTAGTGACTGCCTCCACCTGCCGCTCCAGGTGCAGGTCTGCGTCCAATATCACCCCCAAACTCCGGACCTGCTGAGCTATAGGAGGGCGAACTCCCCCAATCAGGGGGGCCACTACCTCCCTCGCTCTCCCCACCAACATCACCTCTGTCATATCCGGGTTGAGCTTCAGTCTGCTCTGCCGCATCCATTCCGCCACGGCCTCCAAACACTGGGATAGCAACGAGACAGCCAGGTCTGGGTCAGTTGAAAAGGAGAGGTACAGCTGAGTATCATCAGTATATTGGTGACACCGCACCCCGAACGCTCTCATGACCTCCCCCAAGGGCTGCATGTATACATTAAATAATAACGGAGACAGAATAGAACCCTGCGGAATGCCGCATGATAAGGCGTGGGGGTATGATGTCTCATCCCCCAACACCACCCGCTGGCTTCTCCCCAAGAGGAATGAATGGAACCATTCAAGAACAGTCCCATCCAGACCCCCCAGGTCACGCATCTTCCTCAATAGCAGCCCATGGTCCACGGTATCAAAAGCAGCTGAGAGATCTAGCAGGATGAGAAATATTGAACATCCTGCATCCATCTCCCAGCGGAGGTCATCTACCAAGGCCACCAACGCCGTCTCAGTGCCATAGCCGGGGAGAAACCCAGATTGAAAAGGGTCTAGGAAACCGATGCTGTCCAGATCCACCTGGAGCTGGAGTGCCACCGCCCACTCAATAACCTTCCCTAAAAAGGGAAGGTTAGAGACAGGTCGGTAACTGGCGAGCGCATCCACATCCAAAGATGGTTTCTTCAGCAGGAGGCGCACCACTGCCTCCTTGAGGCAAGGTGACAACCTCCCCTGCTGCAAGGATGCGTTCACTACCCTCGCAAGCACCATCTCCCATGTCTCCCTGGAGGCTTTCACCAACCAGGACGGGCATGGATCAAGTTCGCAACACATGGCCCTCACAGACCCCAAGACTTCTGCCGCATCGGCCGGCGTCACTTCCTGAAACTCCCCCCACAAAGCTGGACCAGATGGGACCTCCATCCCCTCGCGCTCTTCCCCTACTGCCCCTAATCCAACGTCAAAGTCGGTCTGAATCCGAGCAATCTTGTCTGCAAAGTAGTTGACAAACTCATCACAGTGGGCTTGGGACAA
>QEPC01001360.1:5889093-5899847 GCA_003113815.1 Sphenodon punctatus
AATGGGCCCTATGGAGAAGATGGTCAGAGTCAGACTGAGTCCGATGCCAGCGTTGCTCTAGTCTCCTGCCTGCACGCATCATACACCGCAGCCCCTCAGTAAACCAAGGGGCCCTGCGATGATGAGACCGAGGCAGAGGGAATCTCGGAGCCACCCTGTCAATGGCCTCCTCCAGCAAGCTGTTCCAATGCTGTACTAGCTCATCCACAGAGTGACCATCCAAGTCCAAGGTTAACTCCCTCAGGACCTCTTGGAACCTCTGGGGTTCCATCAGCCTCCGAGGGCAGACCATCCTAACTGGTCCCTTCCCCTTCTGGAGGGGGTGCACTAGAAGACTGGCCTGAAGGAGATAATGGTCCGTCCATAACAAGTGCACTGCTGTAACCTCCCCCACAACCGGACCCCCCGCCACAAGGCCAGAACCAAACATCAGGTCAAGGATGTGCCCCCCCCATGTGGGTCGAGCAAATAACCTCCTGGGGCAAATCCATGGTTGTCATGGCGACCATGAATTCTCACTCTGCCCCGACAAGGCCGGCATCGGCATGGATGTTGAAGTCCCCCAGAACAAAAGTCCTAGAGGAGCCCAACACCAGTTCTGAGGCCACCTCTGCTAGAGTGGTAAGGGATGCCGACGAACAGGAAGGGGCCCGATATACCAGCAGCACCCCTAGCTTGCCCCCAGCCAAATCAAACACCACATGAAGGGCCTCAATACCCGCAATCTCCTGAACTGGATGCCTCCTAACAGGCCATTCCTCTCTAAAAATAATAGCTACACCATCTCCTCAGCCATCCGTGTGGGGCTGATGCTGCACAGCATACCTGGCTGGAACGAGATCGGACAAAGTTGGACCGTCCAGCTCATCCAGCCAGGTCTCCATGATACATGCGAGGTCCACGTCCCCATCTGAGATTAAATCCTGGATAATTGGGGCCTTGTTCACAACGGACCTCTCATTTAACAGCAGCAGCCCCCCACGTACGGACCTTGGACCCAGCTTCTCCCTCTCCCTTAGTGGGGGGATGGCAACCTGCACCTCTCTCAGGTACCTCGGTCCCCTAGGGGCACACGCCATCTGACCCCATGGACCATACCATCCCCGCCCCAGCACCACCCCAATAGCCATGCCCTCCCCTCCATCCACATGATCCTGGCCCCCCTAACCTGGCTGCTTGCCCAGTAGCCTTCCCTCACCCCCCACCCCTCAAAAACCTCCCCCCCGGCCATCCTGCTGCCACCAGGGGCCGGTAGGGGCCATACCCCCTCTTCACCCCTCAACTCCCTCTATCACAGGGCCGAGGCCACCCCCCAATAACCCTCCCAGTGCTCCCCCCACTGCCACCAGGGGAAGTCACTGGGAACCCTACCCCCTACTTATACCCACCCCTCCTGCACCCCCTCCCTACCTCCCTAGCCCTACACAAAAAAGTCCCACCAAACAATAATGTCCCCCCCTGTCACCCCCTGCGGTCCCAAAGCACCCCAAAGTGCCATGCCCTTTGGCCATGGCCCTTCGGCTCATGGCCTGTGGCACACGACCTGTGGCAGGAGCAGCTGGGCGTGGAGCTTTAAAGTCCCCGGTTACTTCCAGGTGGGGGAGGGGACAAGCCGGCCCTCTTGACTGGCTTCTCTGCTCCCCCCCGCCCCCCAGGACTCACAGCTGTCTTCTTTAATGTCCCCGCAGGTCACTGGAGCAAAGCAGCGGCGGCACAGGGACCCTCTCCTTGCTGGCAGCAGGTGGAGTCAGCGCAACAGCACAGGAGGCAGGTACGTGGATGGTACTTGCAAAGAGCCACTGGGCGCGGGGCTTTAAAGCCCCTGGCTACTTCCGGGTGGGGGAGGGGACAAGTCGACCCTCTTGACCAGCTTCTCTGCTCCCCCCCGCCCCCTGGGACTCACAGCTGTCTTCTTTAATGTCCCCGCAGGTCACTTGAGCAAAGCAGCGGGGAGATTGACTCTGAAGCGACCGTTTGGTCACACTTGTTATACTCCTTGAATACGTTACTATACAGATATATCTAAAATGTGTTTTTTTGGATGAAATTGTATACATCATATAAGATATGGAATATCCATATGAGAAATGTGTGTATTCATCTGCAAAGTTCCTCAATTGTCTTATTCTTCAGAACCATATATAGCAATCATTATTAAAGTATTTACACATGCTAATTACATTTCGTGCCACCTTGTTACCTTCTAATAAAAGACGCTTCCTCTCAAGTTGGAAATAAACTGCCTCGCAGAAGGATAATATCCTAGACTAATACAAGTGGTGCAGGAACCCATTATTTTACTTGTTTCAAAAATCCATCAGTTTCAGAAGCTCTAGATTCACTCCATCCTGGCACCTCACTATTTACAGCTGCTTCCTTCTCAGAATGATCACTGCAAAGTACTGATATTGAAGCAGACATACCGAGACATGCATCTCAAATGAACCAAACTATGGAAAACTGAAATAAAAGCCTCACTGAAGTGTTTTAAAAACTAGAAAACCTTAAAGAAACTAAATCAATATAAGAAAGAACCCGAAATGAAATTCATAATGTAAAAGACCTCAGCTAAGAATAACGCAACGAGTTATAGCTAGAGGAAAACAACAAAGGAAATTTCCCTTTCATTTTGGGTTGCATATACAGAATGCACACTAGCAAAGTGAGTAAGAATATTGATTTCCATTTGTTTGGGATGAACTAACACAATTTCTGACCCAGACATCAGAGTCACTACCTTGTATTTGAAGAAGCAACAGCGACAGGTCTGACAAAGAATCTTTGAAAAATGCAATCAGAAATGATTGCAGGTTTAGATGTGGCTATAAGCAATAAGGTCATTTTGGAGGCACTTGTAAATGAGAATCTTATCCCCTTTGTTTATTAGATTTATTGTTGGACTCTTCTGCTTGCTGTTAGTAGCAGAAATGCGGATGTCTTTTGCAGGTCTTAAGACACTGGAGGGTGAGATCATTATGTACTTCATCTACTTCCAGCAAGCCAGATGTTCAATCTCACAGGAAAGCTGTGAGCTAGTGCACTCCTACATTTTTTCATGGTCAGTCTGTCCTTATGGCAATTGGGAAGAACAGAAACTCTATTTATCTGAATAAAGGAAATATTTCAGCAAATAAGACCCTCAAGAGAGAAATATGAAAATGTTGATAGAAGCAATAATGAAATAGATGAAATCTAGCAGACCTTAGGGGGGAAAATATGTCCAAACAATATTCTTGGAACAGGGCACTATAGCCAATCTCTTGCAAAACATTCTAAGGGTGCAATATTTTCTTTGCTGAAGCCAATAGCTTACTTCCCACTGGCTGCAATCCCAAACCTCCTGCATGCGGGATCCATTTGCATGTGGCACAATGTTCACACAATGGGTGCGTGGGCGGGTTGCGCACACGTGCACGCGCAGCACACATGGGGCATGGGATTGGCCCCACTGACTTTAATTGGTGATTGTTCTGTAAATTACATAAATAACTATGCCATTATTAATTCAGTGATGGAAAAGTTTAGCACTATCCATCTGTAAAGCAGAGAACCCATTGTGGCAGGACCTATCCTGCACACCTCCAATTCCCCAGAGTCCCCGAGAGTCCAGCAGCCTCTGCCCCACTTGACACCTCTTCTTACCTCACATGCAGACCTCTTAAGAGGCTAATCAATTGTTCATATGCATTGGGTTTCTGCTTAGGGCCCATAGCTCTTCTGGTCTTGTTCTTTAAGGAAAACCTTTCACTCCCCTTACTGACCCGCGCTGGCAGTCATCCTTCCAGTCCCTTAGAGGGTCTCAACTAGGGAGGTATAAAGATGTCCCAGCCAGTTAACCTGGAACCAGGACTTTGCACAAAGATCAGGCTCTCCACCTGTGCTTTCCTCCTGCTCTTCTCTATGGAGGAAGAGCCGGTCAATTTCACCTCCCTCTGTAACGTTGCTATTTCCAAAGGCTGTGTCAGTTTCACAAAGCCTGTTAATAGTTTTGTTTGCAGCACTACTGACTCCCTCCTATCCTTCTTGCCACTTGTCTGCAGCTCTCTAAGATCTTTTACGGCTCGTACACTGGGCTGTCGTGGTGGCCACCCCAGCCACGCTGACGGCTCTGTAAGCCGGCATGCAATCCACCCCACTGCTACCAGCTGTGTCTCCCCAGCGCTCAACAAGCAGTGCCTGTCAGTGGTGTTTCTGCAACTTGCTGACTGACAGCTGCCTTTCCCGGGACTCGTCTTGGAGCAGGTGAGTACCGCTCCCTGCCACATCTATACACTGATTTGGTATATTTTATAGGTATTCAATTTTCAAGTACACTTTATATTGTATATTTTTATTTATTATTATTATTTTTATTTTGTCTGTGAATAGACATCTTGATTCTGGCTTGAAAGAACCAAACTGGAGAGAAAAGGAATCATCTAATCCTTTATGAAAATTCTGTCCAAATCAATTAGACCTACTCCAGATTGCCACCTCTAATACATGAATCCTCTACCAAGGTGAAGATTTCCTATTCAAAATAAAGGAAGTGGAAACAGAGGAAAAGATAATACACCAACAGAAAATTTTAAGTAAAATAATCTATGTACAAGCATGCAATTTCTGTATTCAATCGAAGAAGACTTCACTTCCTGACATAGGTTTCACTGCCAAAATATTGCCGACCAATTACAAATTCAAACTGCATGTGTTTATTTGTTTCATTTCTATTCATGAGGGCAGTGATTGGAAGCAATTACACACAACAGCTTTCCAAAATGAAAAGCCACAGTTTCAAAGAACTAGATTACCCGCTGACTTTAAATAAACACTACACTTTCATATATTTGGAAAGACACTGGCAATCTTACTCTACCACCAGTTAGGAAGTGTGAAACCCAATTCCACACATACAGAATACATGTATTCACAAGAAAGCATATTTTTCCTTTATGGGGATCCCATTCTTATGATATCAGATAAGATGACTTCATCAGTATGTAATCCATCTTCTACTCTATATGTTATTTTTGGATTTTATAATGAACTTATTGTCCCCTCTCCAATCTCAACAAAGTGTCTTTTGAGAGAGAGCCAGAGACAGACAGAGAGGGAGAAGCACTTCATCAAAATAGCTTCTCAGACCAGAAGGATTGGGAGAAGGGTGCCATTTTCACAAGGTTATGTTTGCTGTGGCATTTTAAGATGGAGAGAATTTAAAAATCTGGATGGATAGTGATTAAGAAGTGAAAAAAGAAATGACATCCTATGGCAACACAACAAATCTAATAGAACCTTCAATAAGCTGGGGAGTTCACAAGATACATGAGGAAGAAAAACATCACAGGGCTTATGCCTTTATCCTGAACTATAAAGGATAAACAATAAAACAATAAACAAATAAACCTAGAAGCAACTTCAAAACAATAAAACTAGAAGCTCTGCACTATAATTAATTATTTTTAGTAGAAGTAGTAATATATATATTAATTATATTTAATATAATTACTATTATTATTATATAGTGCCAGATATGTACCTGACACTTTACAATCAACAGGTTTTATGGACACCCATGCTCAGATTGGAGAGGATATCAGTTTTGCAGTTTGTCCATCATAAGCACCTCCAGAATTTCTGACATACCAGGCAGAATGAGAGGAAATGAAGAACAATGATAGACCGGTTAGTAGCAACACTGCAGAATATTTGCACTTTCTCATTGAATGAAATCTGAAAAACTGTTAAATGCTGAACTTATAGTTAGTTATCCTGTTATAAAGGCTACAGCTTTGGCATGCTAATGTTGAATTAGCACTGTCTAAGTTTACAAAATGGTAACAATATTAATAAAATCTGATATTTTTTTTTTACTTATTCATCTGACCATTTTGTATTTATCCCTATTTGTAATGGTGATATGAATAAACGATCACCATATACAAAGCTTTAAAATCTTCATAAGTCCTGGTCCTCCTTAGTAATCTAACACATGAGCTGCAGAGGGCCTGATCCCTGTGTGGCGGGCCTGCTCTCTGAGTGGCGCACTGCGGGGCCAGTGCAGGCACCAGACCAAACTGTCAGGCCCCCTGCAGGAAACCCGCAGGCAGGTTGCTGTTGGACCCCTTGCCATGCTGTGGGACAGGCTGAGGCACCAGCCACATGAGCGGACGTCTGGCCTGACCATTATCCCACCTACAGCCGTGACGTGATCATGCGGGACTGGCACTACCAGCTTCTGCTCAAAGCCCTGCAGCAGACCTTGCCATGCAGTGGGGCAGATGGTGGCCAGGCACACAAGCTACTGCCCCTTGGTTATTTTGGGTAAATACACCATTTTGGGTAAGGCTGATATGTGCTGTGTCCTCGGCCTTTTTCTGAGGACGCAGCATATAACAGCCAGCTGCCCACCCCACCCTGCACTGGGTGGATCATCTGGTGGCTGCCTGACACATGCTGCACTGTGTCGCATGGGAAGGCAGCTGCCTGGAGTGGTGTAAGACTGCCCAAGGCTCAGTAGGTGCATCGTGTGGCTGGACCCATCAAAGATTTTGATATTGCCTGGGCATGTTCAGAATGAATATGTAGGCTATAGTGTGAATTAAATCTGTAGGATCCCTGCTTCTTTTGTTGATGATACTGGAATGGATGTCTTAAGTAAGGCAAGGAACTAAGGGAAAATATTATGTGGTCTTTAGGAGGCTGAATGGAACCCGGGAGAACTGGATTCTATCCCTTTCTCTGATAAAGAGATTGGCCATGCCACTCACACAACTTCATAATTAATGATTTTGTGTTCCTCAGTAATTTCTGACTACACAACTTGAGATGTCTGGACTCAGACTTGTAACAGTGCAGAGCACTAATGACTGTAGCCAAAATTATTGGGATGAGGAGCTCTGCTGTCAATATCTTAAGTGCTGCAAAATTACAAACTACCTCTGAAAACTCAGATTCTAGGTGTCTCAAATTAGGCACCCAAAAGTGGTCAACAATGTTTGACCCTAAGCATTCTGTGCCTCAAGTTACCCATCTGTAAAATGGTGAAAATAATGTCTCCTTACTTTTTATGGAGATATTAGTGAGCATCGGTGGTTCTGTGGAAAATATAGTATGTGACCGTGCAATTAAAGACTGTATTAAAATAAATACACACTCAGCAATCTGAGCTAGGTTGCACAGACAACCGTAACTCTGGTATTTTCATACTTCTGAGAGTTTGGATTGCCAAGTTAAATTTTTCTTAACTAGTATTTTCTTTTGTATGTAATCATAAATGTTTCCTTTTTCTTAGTCCCCGTCCCCAAATGTGAGTTCCTCAGAACACGGACAGAAATGGGAGGATAGAGAAGAAGGCATGCGGTGAAAAGATAGAGAGACTGAGATGAAATAGAAGTCAAGAGAATAACTGAAATGATGAGTAGAAGAGTTGAGACCAAAGGAGACCAGCAGAAGCAGGATTCAAGAATGAAGCGGTGGAATCAGTGTGTGAGACGGAGGCAAGAGGAGTCAGTCACGCTAAAATAGGGGTGGTCTTTCAGATGCAAAAAAGAAAGAGACTTGTGGTGTTTCAGATGCAAATTCGTGGTGTTTCAGATGTAATGGAGAAAAATATGATAAAATAAATATCAATAGATCCCTTGATAGATTCAAATTTTAAGCTTTGGATGTGGATTCCAAAATGTAGAAGGAGATTCCTCATGGAGCCTGTTATGAATATAAACATAACTGCAAAATACATATGGGATGAACTTCTGATATTTCCCCACTCTCCTCAAAGTCATACTCTGTCCAGTCCCTGATTTGGTTCACACCTTCTTCAGATACTAGTTTTCTCTTCTCATTGCCTTTTGTTTTTACTGCTAGAGTAATGTATGACACTCTGGTGTTTGAAATCTCTTGTTCTTCGCAAGCAAAGCCTAAGTCACCAAATTTGCACGTGTACTTCAGTACATTATATTTCTCAATTTTCTTCTCACAGGAGAGTCATGAGACTGAAGTGGTGTGGAAGCAGAATTATCCATCAGCCATGTGTGGAACATATGTGTCTTTCTTACTTGGGACTGCGATCACAGGAGTTAATGAGTAAGGAGACAGACCCTTAACCTAATTCAAAATAAAATACCTAGCAACAGAATGTTTTTGAGGATTGTGTACTTAACCTTTTGCGTACTTAACCTTAACCAAATGTTAATACAAAAAAGAAATATCACTAAAATCTAAATGGTGATAAGCTCTGCAGATACAGTTAATTTTCATTCATGAAAATGAATTTCATGTGTTCAGAATCATCCACCCTTGGCTTTACTCTAAATGAGCATCTGCTGTCCACAGATATTAAACTAGCATTTCCCCCCCAATGTATAATGGTGATTGTCTCTCTCATAAAGACAACTTGCCTGAAGAGACACTGAAGTAAACTGGAAAACTAGGATTTAAGAGCACTGCACATAGAAACAGTGCAAACACTTGAAGATTTCTTGATAATTAAAGACAATATAAATGTCACCGAAAGAGTTTCTCATTATGAGTAAGTGGAATCTTTCAAAGACATAAATTTCACTTCTTGACACCAGCTGTAATTTTTCAAGTTCCAGTCTAATTTATCTTGTGCTAATTATACATCCCTGTGGTAGAGTAAATAACAACCATTAAATTGTTCTACAAGATAACAGCATTGCTGCGTCCTCAGTGCAAACTCACAAAGCCTTCAGATATTTAGCTCTGATGGATCTCGCTGAGAAGTAAGTTACGTGCCCACACATAACCATGGTAACAATGAACATGTTTATCAAGCTAACAGGTTCAAATTTAGAATCCATCTTCAGCAGATATACTTCTACCTCCAAATCAATGGCTTGATATTTTTTATAGGAATAGGTTAATTAGGAAAAGGTTAATAATAAAATCAGACTATGATCTGCATATATTCCAGAGATAAATACATAGATAGATACAACTGTATAAGTTGTTAGGAAGTAACTACATCCTCCATCTTCTGATGCTGTGGTGCAGAATAGATCATCAAATGAAAATGAAGGGGAGGGGGGAAGTGGCCAGTATTATGTTTGCAATTTAGCAACTTGTTGCTTTGCTCACACATTCAATTTTGAAGGTATTTGATTGAGTTCTTTGTGTCATTTCATTAGCTTTTGATATCATTGGTCCTACTAACCTACTAACATTGGGTGATTTCAGATGTGACGCGGTGAGATTCAACACAGTGAATCCCACCTCGGTGTCAATTGAGTCACCGCGGGCCATGATGAGCCGCGCGGCCCCAACAGACGTGACAGGGGTGACACCACCGCCCGGGGCCAACCAGAGTGAACCCGGGCCGGGGAAACCCTACAAATGCAACGTGGTGGCAAGAACCGCAGTGGGAGCCCCATAAGGCACCGGGGTTGCATGGACGCAAACATGGGCAAACGAAGCCAAAGACAGCGGAGGGCCCCGCCCAGGGAAGGGAAACACAAAGGGAGGGGGTTGAGGGAGCTGCAGCTCGAGCAGCACTCACAAACAGCAGCCGCACGGAAGGCGCGCGTACTTCAAAAGGAGAAGCGCACACACCCACACGAAGCAGCACACCCACACAACACAGGGGAGCCGAGCAGGGGGACAGAGGGAGGCACACACAAGGGGGGGACAGGCAACCCCACGGCCAGTCAGAAGCACAGGAGGTGGGGGTGGTGAGGGGCTGGCACGGCCAGTCCAGCAGGAGGAGGAGGGGGCAGGAGATCAGTGTGCAAGGGGAAGGGGGACCCTGGACCCAGCAGCCCAAGGAGACAGGAGGCAACACAAGGCACAGTGAAGCACAACAGGCATTTTTTGAGGGCACAAGCAGCAATGGCCCAGCAGAGAGGCATACACCTCAGGAGCACAAGGATAAATGGCGTGGGAGAAGGGGCAGCAACAAGGGGGGCATGGGGCACGGACCCAGCACAACGTCCTGCCATGGAACATGAGTCAGGAGGAAAAGCACACCCAGTGCGCAAGGGGAAGCACTGGACAAGGGCATGGACACCACCACCACCCACCCGCACGGGGTAGGAAGGTCAAGGGGGCCACCCAGACACACACACCCAAGGCAAAGAGAGAGCCTGTGGAAGGCCGTTCCACGGTCAAGGACCACCAGGGCGAGGGAGCGGCCCCAGCCCCAAGGAACAGGGGCCACCAGGCCAGGTGCAGGCGAGTGGGGCGCAAGGGTGGGAGAGGCAGCTTACGGAGACAGAGGGCTGTTAGCGACATGTCAGCAGGAGGCCACTCGGAGGATTTCGGGCCGGCACCCACAGGTCCCAGATGAGAGGGCAACAGGTGGGCAGAGGCAGGTCACAGGGGGTCCAGCAGTCCCAAGGCAACAGAAGGTGGTGGCAATAGCACCCAGGCCACAGGTGGAAGGAAGGCGCTGAGGAGGCAACTGGATGCCAGATGAGGCGTGCCCTAGACCCAGCTGCTGGGACTACCATCGGGTGGAGGGGGCGGTAACGACAGCAGGTGCACATATCAGAGCCATTGCCGCAGACCCCATCAGAAGCTGCGGGCGGCCATGTGGAAGCAGATCAGATAGAAGGCCTCAAAGGGATCCGCACAGCTCATTCCAAGTTGCACATCAGAGCGGCTGCACACCTCAGACAGGGCCACCAGCTCAGGTCCGGGGGCATCCGGCTGGGTGGGCAAGGAACGCAGGCAGCGCTGAACGATGGGCGAACGCCACAGGTCACAAAGGGCCATGCTCTTGCGGGCAGTCCAGGCATGGACAGAGCCCCCAGAGCCGC
>QEPC01001360.1:5909552-5952392 GCA_003113815.1 Sphenodon punctatus
CCTGAATGTTTGTTTGTCTTCTCCCATGTCTCTCCCGCTGTCCCCTCTCCTTGTCTCCCCCTCCTTGTCTTTTAGATTGTAAGCCACAGGCAGGGACCGCATCTGATTGTATGTTCTGTACAGCGCCAGGTTACTACTGGCGCTTTATAAATGTTTAATAATAATAATAATAATAAGAATAATAATAAAGAGAACATTTTTGACTCTGAGTATGGGGGTTGGCAGTTTTGGTTCCTGCATCTGTAACTAGCTTTAGCCTATGAGTAAAAACAGACATGACGTGGGCCCGCTGTGACTGGGACTCACCGCACTCCTGTTTTTGCTGGCACACTATTACCCAGGGGCGAGTAGGTGGCTGGCCCAGAATGAGTCCTCCAGATGATCCCGGGTGCTCATTCCAGGCCAAGGGCTGCCCACACAGGTCTACACAGGCCACCGAATCTGTTCTGCCCTGACATCTCCACTGCAGAGCGGGCAACCATGGCCGGGTGCATTAGGATGGTTGCCATGGCTGTCTGTCATGATAGGGGAGTGGGTTGCTGGGAGTGGGGGCAGGGCCAGCTGCTCGCATGTCTGTTGCACCCCACCCACCTAGGGTATGCGGGTGGTGGGACATCTCTCCAGCCACAGGCATGTTTCTTCAGTGCTCCTCCCCAACCTGGAGAGTGGCAGCTGTTGTTTTCCACCCCAGCCCAGGTTGGGGAGCTGCCACTCCACATGCATGTCTATTTTCATCCTATGTCTTATTCTGAGGGAAAGCGAAGCATGTAAGTGTGTAATCAATTTCATGGAGGGCAAAAGTTAAAAACCCTTGACACCATTATATTGCAATGACAAATGTTCATTACCTTCTGAATGGGTGAAAACATATAAGACAGCGGCCAGGAGGATCCACTGCCCAACCCATGGAGTGGCAACATAGTCACCAGCCATTGGACCAACAAAGAGGGCAGCACATGTGCAACCTCCCGTGTAGCTGCCACACTGCCCCCATCCCTGCATGGGGCAGAAGAACTGAACACATGGGCATGACTTGGGCCCAGGAGCAGCAGCTGCTGGCTTCCAGAATCAATATCAGGCCCATGAAATGCAGCTGGTGGCAACAGATCACTCCTAGTCTCTGGGCCGAGCGATACCATCCAGGGACCATACATGGCCCCAGCCCCAGCACTGTCATCCCTGTCTGGCTCCCCCTGGACGGTGTCCAGGGAGTAGGACAACCAGTGGCTCTGCCTGGGCAGAGCTGCCTGACTCCCCCTGGCTGGTGTCCAAGGTATAGGGAAACCAGTGGCACTTCCGGGGCAGAGTTGCACCTGGAGACCACTGCGCAGGCTGGTCCACCTTGGCTGGGGGTGGCGGGTCCCAGTCCAGTACATGGGTGGAGGTAATGCCTGTGCTACACACTGCATGCCCAGGTTCACCACTGCTGCTTCCCCAAGAGGAGGTCCCACTGCTGCAGGGGTGGGAAACAAGGAGGGAGGGAGGAACCACACTCTGGTATCTGCCACTTCCAGGCAAGAGTAACCTCCTTCGGTACCTGCTTCTCTCCCTGTTGGTGGCAGCTTCTCCCAGACACGCCATCAACTGACCAGGGGCCTGGGGTGTCTGCTGACTCGCAGCCCATACCATCAGCTGACAGGCTGCTGGTAGCTGCTGATCCTGGGCCTGATCCTTGCCAACATCATGGCCTTGTCCATGGTGCTGGTGGACCTCACCATGCGGAGGGCACACATTAGCCCAGCTGAGCCAGCCTTAGCCCACACTGCATCAACCACCTCTCTGGACAATGCATTAAGTAGCAGCCAGCCGCCCTGAGGCAGAAGTGGGCAAACATCTGGTGACTACCTAAGAGATGGGCAAGTGAATCATGGGTTAATGTGGGCTACCGTCTTGTTTGTGTTCACCCAATGTCTTACATAGAGTTTAGCTACAAGCTCCCTGGTTGCTGCTGAATATTCCATGTATGCAGCTCCCAGTGGCTTTCCAAGAAATATTATTCCTTGAAAGATAGCAGTAAACGGAGTAGTGGAAGGTGACCGAGAAAGTAAAATGTTACATATTTGAATATTCAAAGCCTGACTAACCAGGGCTTTGCATAGTATGCATACCTTTTTTGTACAAGCCACTGATGCAGAGGAAACTGTTAATAGCCTTTTAATTCAGGCCTATGTTCAGCTGGAATATTAAATAAAGCACAGTCTTGAACCTTAGACATGTATCCAAAGGTTCATCTTGATCATGACAAGGGAAAAGAGAAAAACATATGTGTACCATATTGGAATATACTTTGTACTTCAGCTGACCTTATTGATCATATGTCAGTAAAACCTTCAGTAACTAGGGATGCTCTGACAAAACATTTTAACTAAGGACTTCTTGAAAAATAATTTTTTTAATGTGATGCCAATGAAAAATCTAAGAAGGTAAAAGATGTATGAGCGTGGCACTTTGTAAAGATAGAGAAGATGTTATCTGAATCAAAATGTAAAGAAGCTGCAAATGGAGTTTTCAAAAACAGAGGAGACAAGTTGGAAACAGAGGGACTTATAAAATTCACCAGTGTTCTCTTTAGAAAGGTGTTATCCTGTTTCCCCACAGAAGGTGGGTAAAGACTGGCAAGACAACAACATAGAAGACTTCATTTTCCTTAGCTATATTTCTAAATCACCTTCCTTTTTAGGTTCATGCACTATGCAGATATAAAGAGACACAGGGAATCGGGATGAAATGAGAAGGTAGAAAAGACTTACTGTCACATTCAATCAAGGCTAAACTATGACCGCTTTCACACCACCTCCCCCACACATATTTTGGCTCCATCAGAGACTGTGGGAGCCAGAATCTGTACAGGGTTTGGCTGGTCTGAAAGCTCCCCCACGCGGCTTTGCCGACAAACACACGCAGAGATACAGAGCAGGAAATCCAGCTCTGTATCTCTGCATGTGTTTTCTGGCAAAGCCGCATGATAGGACTTTCAGACCGGCTGAACCCCCCGCAGATTCTGGCTTCCGCAGTCTCTCGCAGAGCCAAAATATGTCTGTGGGAGGTGGTGTGAAAGCGGTCTATGGCCTTGTCAGGATCCCAGTCTTGAGGTAATGGTGCTCAGCTCGGTGGTCCAGCTCAGGGGCAAATCCCTGGATATTCATGTCCCCACTTTCAGGTCCAAAGGGACAAGGCATAGGTGAGGTCAGGTCCATAGCACGGGTCTGTGGCTGGAGAATCAGTTGAGGTGGCAAGACAGTCATAGCTATAAGCAGACTGTCTCTGCTTGGATGCTCAGGACTGAAATCTGACCCTGACCCAGGAAGTATATATGTAGTCTTCAGTCAATAAGAAACAAGGCCCTGTTAGCCAATCAGGACCCTGGTGCCAGGTAGCTCCTAAGGGACGGTGGGTCTTCAGTTGTTTCCACACTCCTGTACTTGGAACTTCCTGGATAATCCTGAAGCAATGGTTGTCTAGAAGTCCCGAGTTCTAGAGCCATGGAGATCAAGTCCTGACAGGCACGTGGTAGCTGCATTAGATAGGTGAGAGCTCCCTTGATACACTCCTTTGGAATGAAAGGGGTACAAAAAGTGTTTGTATTCAGTTGCTGAGCCACTCCCACCAGGGAATAACTGAGGTTGGAGGGGAAAGTGATGGCACACAGTAAAGAGGAGCAAAATGTGTAGCAGAGAATTATTTATTAGGCAAAAAAGAGAAATACGTTACAAGTTCCCCCAATTCCTTCCATATGATTTCACCTCTAGAGTCCCTGTTGGATTGTCCCTAGTACTCTACTGCCTCATTAGAGCTCGTATGTGGAGTGGATGTGAGGTTTCTGCTGTAACTGTGTAATACAATGGAATTCCCAAGCTGCCTTAGTCCCTGCTGACAGATTATTAATGCACTTGTGACTCCTCAAATTAGCCACAGCTGGAGGAAGCCTCCTGGAAACCAATTGTCAAGAGATGGCAAGAAGATTCAGTCTTTACCTTCCTGGTTTAAACTGGGAGATAATGAGCAACTCGTTGCTAACCCCAACACGGACCTACATACATTTGCTGAGAAACCAACTAAACAGAGGGTTTTTAAACTAGGAGACACAGTTCTCTATTCCTAACTATAGTTCAGTCGCATAGCTATTGTTTTCCATTTGCATTGGTAGTCATTCCTCTGCAAACATACCAACCCCTTGGCACTCAATCAAAAAACAGAAAAACAAACCAAAACAAACAAATCAGAATTCCAAGTGTAATGAAGAAACCAGTGGGGTTGGAAAAGACACAAGTGTTTCCATTTTCATATCCCAAATCTTTCTATCTTAGTCATTGCTAAACAAAACAATGACAAGAAAACACTTACTTTGTTACAAACTCCTCTTTCCTCCTATTCAAGAGGAATATAGTTTTTGTCCTTCTACAGCAAAGGAAGGTTGCCTTGCCTGCATAGACCCACTTAACTTCAGTGGGGTTCCACGTGCATTACCAAGGCCTACAATTATAGCATCAGGGCCTAGAAGAATAGAAAACAGGAACCAATTTATTTACTTAGTAGACCCCATCATACGTTTTAAGACAAAAATAATCTAGTCTTGTTTTTTATTAATAATTGTTTAACTAAGCCTTTGAAAAAGTTATCTGAGTAGTGTTTTGTAAAGCATACTCAGAGAAGTATATGCATACTTTAAGTGGCTTTTGAATTGCTGAATCTCAGATATATTGTTAATGTAGTACTTTTAGGAACAACATTAATTAAGCTCTTATTAAAACACATAAAAACTGAAATATAGGAAACTAACAAAAATCAGAAGATGAAGGAAATAAATTAATGGAAACTTTTAATCTATTTTATATAATTCTCAATGAGATTTCTATGAGGAAATACATTTTATATAGGACTCTTATCAGTGCTCAGAGAGAGGAGCAAGGAGATGGAAACTAAAGTACGATCAAAGAAACAGAAGAAGGAAAAACACCAGGGCCTCTGACAATAGTATTATAGCTTTATATACTAAGGCAAAGACTATGGGAAATAAACAGAAGGAACCAATTGTTTCCTATGGCCACTAAAAGTAAGACAAGAGTGGTGTTTTTAGATGGATCTTGCTCTGGCAGTAGCAGGGTTAAATGGATCCCAATGACGACGATTGCAGTCTGCCCACATGCGCCCCCTCCCCCGTACCATAGAGCTGTGGGTGGATTGGCAGCTGCTCTAGGCTGCTATTTGCAGCTCTATGCCAGTTACGGAGCAACCCACATCTGGGAACGGAGCTGCAGTGGCTGTGTGTCCTTTAGATGGACCAATGCTCTGCCCTCGGCTGGTGCTCAGGGTTCGTGTTGCCTGCTCCACTCAGTGCTCCGGGATGTTCTGGAGCAGAGCCATACCTATTGGTGATAGCAATGGCCATACCTATTGGTGATTCCAGATGTGGTCTTAACAGAGCTATACCTATTGGTGATAACATTTGCCTTTTTTGCAGCTGTATCACATTGACAGCTCATAGTCATTTTATGGTCAATTAAAACCCACAAGTCTCTCTCCTTCTCTGTTGTTGCCAACTGATGAGTTCCTCACTGGTAATGAAAATGCTTATTATTAAACCCCAAATGCATAACCTTGCACTTTGTGCTATTCAGTTTTCATCCCATTCCTAACACTTCAATCCATGAGGTCATCCAGTACATTTTGTATGATTTTCTGATCCTCCTCCATACTGACAATTCCTCCCAATTCTCCATTTGGAGAGATCCCCCAGGGCAGTCACTCCGAGTTGTCTTGTGGTAATTCTAGCCCTGGATGGGTCCCAAGAAGGATCCTTGAGGACTCCACTAACAATCTCTCTCCAGCTAGAAAGTACACCACTCAGCCTAGGGCTGAAACGACAACTCCTTTTCCCATGCCACTATTTCATTCTGCCATTCTGGAACTGCCTGCAACTTTCTGAAGTTTTTCCACTGGTATTCTGCTAATTCCATGCCCTTTGCTTTATGACATCAGAATTATTGGGAAGTGTCAGAATAATCTGAGAAAGTGTCAGAAGAAACATTGTTCTGCTACTTTGCACCATGACCTCATGTTGGAAAGTGCTTGCGGAAGTAGTGGAATGAAAGTAGCAGAACGGCGGAAGTATTGGAATGAAAGTAGCAGAATGAACGTCACTATTGGCCCATGCTGCTCACTACGGAAGAGCTCTTTCTGTTAGAAACAGCTACCACAGCGGCTTGTCATTTCAGCCCTACTCAGCACCACCCTTAGTTTTCTTCTAGTTCAACTCATAGGTTCTACAGTCTGAATCTACTGCTGTGGGTGGGAGAGCATGGAAGGGGTGCTTCCTGGGTGAACAATGGAATTACAGGAAGCTGGTTGTGGTGATACATGGAGAGAGGAAGCAATGGGGATGACAAAATATTCAAGGGGAAGAAATATTTTGCAAGATCCTTTCTTCTAATAGATTACTTTTTTTGTGGTTTTTCTTGCCTTCAGATTATAAGCAGCTTGGGACAGATTGCATCTTGTATTGTGTTTGTACTTCACCCTGAATAATGATCTTGATTCAGGATGCTGGGTTCTACTGTAATGTAATTTAAATTAATTATTATTATTATTATTATTTGGCTGTAACCCCAGGAAGATCTTCAAAGGGCTAATTCACACAACATTTCCCACCTTCCAAACTTCCCAGCTGTTCCTTATAATATTTGTCTTGTCCCATACCAATGCATTGACACAGCTGGTGATTTCCCTGCATTTCAATGGCCTACCCCATGCATTAAGAGGCAGAGAACAAGGGATCATCAGGGAGGACAGGAAATGGTAAAGATTTCACAGAACACCCAAAATGGGCTTTGTGCCTCTCTAAAAGACTGTTGTGAAAATGAGACCTAAATGATCAGGCCTTCCAAGCTCCTATTCTTACACATGTAGGAGATTTTACCAGATAACTGGGAAGCAGGAAATGAGAAAGGGACACTGAAGGAAGCCTCAGCCGCAGAAGTGGCTTCATGCAATTGACCTGAGTAATGCAGATGCTTCTGGACAGGCTTTTGCTTCTGGCTCTTCCCTCTGTTCTTAGCCTTTTATTTAATGCACAGTAGTACAAAATGATATCTTCCTCAGTGTTGATAACATTTTACTGAACAAAATGGGGAGACTTGAAATATTTGTCCATGGCGAGGAATATTCATCAAAAATACTGTTCTATAAAAGTGGGGGATGTGGGGAAATTTATCCTATACAACCAATCTAAACCTGCAACTTCCTTTCCAGCCCAGGAGCTTCTCAGAGAGCTTCTTAAATGGAAAACCCAGGGATCTGTTTACAAATCCAGGTGAAATGCTACCGTCTCAGAATGTCCAAACTTCCTTCACATTCGTGGGGCTCCACTTTCCTACTTTGTTAATAAAAGCCTAAAGTGTGCTTCAGTGGTGTCTGCACACACAGGCATTGAGAATATCTAAATAGATAAGATGGAAACAAGCACAACAGCAAAGCGCTTACGTGGCAGGCTTCCTCTAAGGCCAATTAAAAAGAACTAAGTCTAACAACATTCATATCTTAATTTATATTTATTGTTAGAAAAGCATGATAATTTCATTGCATATATGCCTTTCAAAAGCCCAATACAGAGCTCTCTATTGATCTAGAAAGACAAACTTATTAGAAATCTAGGTCCTGAACAAAAAGAGAAATATTCATTTTCTCTCCTTTTGTTACCCCATACTTGATAAAAAGAATGGAATATTTCCATTTTCATAAAAATCTTTTGAATAGAACAATCCCTCAGATAAACAACTTACCCTCTTAATTTACTGGCTAAGAATTCCAAAAGATATCTTCCAAGACTGTAACCTACTATTCATTTAAAAGTCATATTCATCTATGAAGTGAATTATTGGAAATAAAAACTCTGTAATGACATTTTTGGAAACCTCTTAAAAACCAAGGCAAACAGATTATTGCATTCATGACATGTAAAATTTAATTTTCATTGGCCTTCCAGCACAGCGTCATCTACTTAGTAATCTTATATCTGCCTATTGGCAGCTGTGGAAAATCACCAGTACAGCTCTTCACTGAGGTTCTCAAGTAATGTGCTTTAGATAGTGACAGGCAGATTAGAAAGAACGCTGTTTTAAAAAGTGTAAAATAAAGATATTCATAAAAATAGGGGAAGCTTCTTACTTGTTAAAAAAGCACCAGATAATCCCCTCCCCCCCAAATCATATTGATATTCTTCTATTTCTTTTTTGGGAGGGTGGGGGTTGTTGTTTTTGCTGTGTCGTCACTGAAAAAAGTGACTGTGGCTTCGGTAATAACTTGCAACAATTTCTAGCTTTCTTTTATCTTTGCAATGCAGCTTTTCTTTTGCCTCTATCTGTTATGTTTCCTGGGAGATTTTATTTATAATCTGCTTTCCCTAGTTTAAGGGAAAATGCCACGGCAACCGTAACTATAGGATCGTCCTCTGTGGTCGGCTGGGAACGACCTTCTCAGGGTTCCACAGGTTCCATGGTCGATGATGAAGAGGAGGAGGAGGAGGAGGTGGAGGAGGAGGGCATTCTCTGTGGCTGCACTGAGGTTGTGGAACTCCCTCCCAATGGAAGTCCGCCTGGCCCCAGATCTCCCCTCTTTCTACGGAAAGTCTAAGACCTGGCTGTTCTGCCAGGCTTTTGGCGAGGGTGATGGGTGGAGGGATGGGAAGGAGGAAGGGTGGGTTTTAACTTCACCATGAAGGATTTGTATTTTGCATTATGTTTTAGTAATGTGTTTATTTTGATGTTTTATATTGCATATCATATCGTGTTGGGAGCTGCCCTGAGCTGCAGTAGCAGGAGGGGTGGCATAGAAATAAAATAAAATAAAATAAAATAAACGAGGAAACTGCCAGGCTACTTCTGTTTCATGACTGAGGTTTGCCCCCATGGACCTGGCCTTTGTTTGCCATTTCATGTGTGCAAAAAATATATATTATTTTTCAAAGCAGTCAGGCAAAACTGTTTAGGCACTGAAAAATAAAATTGAAATAAGCCCTTTCTCTCTGTAAAGTGGTGGCGGGGAACCTTCATTTTTCCTATATTAAATTACTCCAAGGATTTTCAAGTAAGTGAAACTTATACATGGAAGTGTGATCCATGAGGTGGGTGATTCATTAGTGGGGAATGTGAGGGTCACGCCCTTGTCATGGACAGACCATTATCTCCCTACAGGCCAGCCTCTCAGTGCACCCCCTCCAGAAGGGGAATGGACCAGTTAGGATGGTCCGCCCTCGGAGGCTGATGGAACCGCAGCGGTTCCAGGAGGCTCTGAAGGAGATAACCCTGGACCCTGATGGTCACTTGGTCGATGAGCTGGTACAGCATTGGAACATCTTGCTGGGGGAAGCCATTGACAGGGTGGGTCCGAGACGTCTACTGCCTCTGTCTCGTCACCTCAGGGCCCCTTGGTTTACTGAGGGGCTGTGGTGTATGAAACAGGTAGGTAGGAGACTAGAGCGACGCTGGCGTTGGACTCACTCCGAATCTGATTGACTTCTCCATAGGGCCCATTTGTGGTCCTATGTTGAGGCTGTGAGGATGGCAAAGAAGGAGTTTTTTGCCATCCTCATAGTGTCTGCGAAGTCGCTTCCAGTGGAGCTGTTCTGGGTGGTGTGGGGGCTGGTCAGTCCAGCCTCCCTCCGCCTGGACAGGGACTTGTCACAGGCCCACTGTGAGGAGTTTGTCATCTACTTCACAGACAAGATCACTCAAATCCAGAGTAACGTTGACAATGGATTGGAAGCAGAAAGCGAGGGGCACGAGGTTATGGAGGCCCTATCTGGCCGATCTTTCTGGGATGAGTTTCAGGAAGTGATGCTGACTGATGCAGTGATCGTCCTGGGGTTTGTTAGAGACACAAGTTGTGAAATAGATCCGTGTCCATACCGATTGGTGAACGCCTCCAGGGAGTCTTTGGGACGGTGCTGGCGAGGGTAGTGAACGCATCCCTTCGGCAGGGGAGGCTGTCACCCAGTCTCAAGGAGGCTATGGTGCACCCCCTGCTGAAGAAGACATCTTTGGATGTGAACGTACTCACCAGCTACTGACCCATCTCTAATCTTCCCTTTTTAGGGAAGGTTATTGAATGGGCAGTGGCACTGCAGTTCCAGGTGCATTTGGACAGCATCGGTTTCCTTGACCCTTTTAAATCTGGGTTCCGCCCCGGCTATGGTACTGAGACTGCGTTGGTCGCCTTGGTGGATGATCTCCACCGGGAGATGGACGCAGGATGTTCAACATTTCGGATCCTGCTAGATCTCTTGGCCGCTTTTGACACCGTGGACCACGGGCTGCTGTTGAGATGGCTGTGAGACTTGGGGGACCTGGGCGGGACTGTCCTTGGATGGTTCCGCTCATTCCTCTCAGGTAGAAGCCAGCGGGTGGTGCTGGGGGCTGAAACATCTAGCCCCCGGGCCTTGACCTGTGGCATTCTGCAGGGTTCTATTCTGTCTCCACTATTAATGTGTATATGCAGCCCCTGGGGGAGATCTTGGGAGGATTCAAGGTGCGTTGTCACCAATATGCTGATGATACTCAGCTGTAACTCTCATTTTCAACTGACCCAGGTCCTGCTGTCTCGTTACTTTCCCTATGTTTGGAGGCTGTGGCGGATTGGATGTGGCAGAGCAGACTGAAGCTAAATCCCTATAAGACGGAGGTGATGGTGGTGGGAAGGGTGGGGGAGGTGCTGGCCCCCCTGATGGGGGGGGTTCGCCCGCTTGTTACTCTTCAGGTTCGGAGTCTGGGGGTGGTTTTGGATTCGGACCTCTGTCTGGATCAGCAGGTGGAGGCGATGGCTAAAGTCACCTTTCACCAGCTGTATCTGGTATGGAGGCTTCGACCTTACCTCTCTGGGCCCGATCTGGCCACTCTCGTCCAAGCCTTCATCACCTCGAGGCTAGACTATTGCAATGCGCTCTACGTGGGACTTCCCATGTTTCTGGTTTGGAGGCTGCAGGTAGTGCAGAATGTGGCAGCCCATCTCCTGATGGGGACAGGGCAGCGTGAGCACATAACACTGGTGCACACATAAATCTGCACTGGCTGCCTATAGTGTACCGAGCCAGATTCAAGGTGTTAGTATTGATTTATAAAGCCCTGCACGGTCTCAGCCCCTCATATCTCGGGGACCACCTCACCCTCCATGCCTCAGAGTGATCCCTGTGGTCCACTGGGGGCGCCTTTCTGGAGGTCCTCCATGTAAAACAGGGGGGCACAATGGAGAGGGCGTTCTTGGTGGCTGGGCCGCAGTTTTGGAATTCCCTCCTGGAGGAGGCTCGCCTGGCCCCAGGCCTGTTGGCCTTTTGATGTGTTTGCAAGACTTGGCTATTCGCCCAGGCCTTCGGAGGGGAGGGTGGGGTTGGGTGGGGTGGGGGGTTTAGTGATGTTTTAAATTGTTGGGGTTTGGGTTATTGTTGTTGATTTTATTGTTATTATTGGGTTTTATAATATTGTATGCTGCCCCAAGATGCCATAGGCATGAGGGGGTGGCTAACAATTGAATGAAAAAAATAAAATAAAAATAAAATAAGTGTGGGGGTAAGAAGAGGAGCAAAGGAGCAAAATCTACCTTCTAAACAAGGGCTAGGTATTCACTATGGCATTGGCTACCATTCACCTCTCCAAGTCATTGGTACAGGTCAGATTCACAGATCCTTTTCATTGGACCAGTTTTTCTTTTCACATCAAGCTACATAGAGGGGACATAGAGACACTTTACACAATTGTTTTGCTCTTAGACCTCATTTGCACAATACCTTTCTATTTGCAAAAAAGTTCACCCCATGTTCCATGTGTGTGTCTCATGTCTTTAGTAGTGCACTGATATAACTGCTGATTCCCCAGTATTTTACTGGTACTAGCTACTGTCCCTCCCTGTGGTCTCCTTTGGTCCTTCCCATGATGCACAAGGCATGAAGGAATTGCCTTGTGATAGCCCTGCATGGAAGTACGATAGCTCCTAGAGCAATATACTTAGTACATAGAGGAAGAAGCCTCTTCTCCAGGACTCCCTGACAACAGCTTTACAGTCTGTTGGGGGTGGGAACTGACAAGCATGAAATTATGTATTAGGTATTGATGCTTACCCTGGGATAATCAAATTACATAATACCACTGATACCTGATAGAATCAGATCCTTGTAAGCATTGAGTGACAGAACACAGGTTTAACAAGGTTAATAAAATATTAACATTTACACAAATGACCAGCGCACAGTTGGTTTTTGCAATATTAATCTGAGAGTCCAGACAAGGATGATGTTAGTGTGGCCTACCCTGGCACAAGAAGTTTCAGCTATGTTGATGATCACTTTTAGAAAAGCACCTCCCCACCCATCACCCACCTATTATGCATGTTGCAGGGCTGCATTGGTGCCCTATGCAGCCTTGCAACATGCATGATGGGTGGGTGATGGGTGACACCCAATATAACAGCTATCACTGTTCAAGATACAGACCTCGGGAAACTGAGGCCACATTAACAACAGCCTTGTCTGGACTCTTGGATTACTATACTAAAAACCAGCTGCATGAAAACTCAACTTAGACATAAGTAAGTCTTACTCTTTTCCACTTTTGGAAATGTGAGGTTAAGAGACAACATACTATTACCTGGAATGGGATAGCACTCACCAACTTCTTGTGTCTCTTGGAGTAACACTGAACTGCAAGCTGTCCTTTAAAACACACGTAGGGAAAACTAAGTGTAAAGTTAGCTCCTGGAACAACATACTTAGGAAAAAGTCAAAAGTAAAAAAAGTTACAGCAGGCCAAAGACCCTAGACACCCACTTTATGGGCAGGTTGTGGTTGGTAGCTGCCTAAAATGAAGAAGTGTCCTCACCACATTGCTCACCTTGACTATTACAACCTCCTCCTTACCGGCTTTTGCTGATCTCATTTATTCCCCTCCCTTGTAAATTCTGCTGCCAACATCATCCACCTCACCTGCTGCTTTGATCATGTTCAGCCCTCCCTCTCTTCCCTCCAGTGGCTCCCTCTACCTGAACACATTCAGCACAAACTCCTTGTCTTTAAATTCAAGGCCCCTCATGGCAGGGGTGTAACTAGGGGTAATTGTAGATGTTACGAGACCATGGTCAAGCACAGTGAATCCCCTGTGGTGACCATTTGTCCCGTAATGTCTAAAAGATTCCTGCCAGATGTTCACCACAGTGAATACCTGGCGGGAATCAAAATAACCACGATTCCAAAGGTGAGGCCGGCCTCACCTCTGGAATCGTGGTTAGATTGGCCACGATCCAGGATGGTCCAAAAGTAATGTCTGTAACCTTGGCCCATTCCGGATCATGGCCCAGACCGCAATGTGGGATCGGGCACAGCAGCCAGATTGGCTGCTGCACCCACCCGTCTCCTGGAGGGCGGGAGGGCAGGCGGGCAAGCGGGCGGAGAAGCATGAGGGCAGGGCTGTGCGGCCACACATCGCGTTGCACAGCCCCGCCCCCTCCCCAATCCCCAGGCGGAATCAGGCTGGCATGTCTAAAGGATGGACGGCCTGATTCCTGACCGAAATGGATCCCAGTGATTGAGCGTGGCGGGCCTCTGGGCCCATCATGTCTAAAAATACCCTAGGTGGGAATGAGCCCTAAGTGAGAATGAGATGGAATGACCCCCTTCCCTGCTGGGGGCAATCTTCTCCATTGTGCACATGCACTCTACATGTGTGTGAAGGCCCCAGGCTCATGGGCCCTGGTCCAGCTGCACCTATTATAGGCCGCTTTTAAACAAAGCGCTGAAAAGCAGCCCCTGAGCCCCGCGTTGAGAGAAAACCCGTGAAGGGAGTGATTACATGCTTCCCGCACTGCCAGAAGTGACCTGCTCCCCATTGTCAGCAGCAGCAGTCGCTGGAGATGCGATGCTTTGAAGAGGCGCATTCTGATACCTTCACTTTTCAGGCTTTCAGAAAGTGCCTCTTCAAAGCACCACATCTTCAGCCGCCACCACTGCTAACAACAGGGAGCATGACACTTCCAGCAGTGCAGGGAGCACGTAAACACTCCCCGTGCAGCTTTTCTCTCAACATGGGGCTCAGGAGGTGATTTTTTGTAGGGATGGGTGAACAGATCGGAGTTCGGAAATTCAGTTCCTTTAGGTTTGGTTGGAAATTCGAGTTCGGAAATTCGGTTCGGTTCAGTTTGAAATTGAAATTCGGTTCGGAAGTTCAGTTCGGTCGACCGAACAGACCAAGCTCGGTCGAATTCCGAACTTCCGAACCAAGTTTGGCCATTCAAAACCAGGTTTTTTGGTGTGTGTTGCCATAGGGATGGGCAAACAGAACGGAGTTCGGAAATTCAGTTCCTTTAGGTTTGGTTTGCAATTCGAGTTTGGAAATTCGGTTCGGTTCAGTTTCAAATTCAAGTTCGGTTCGGTTCGGAAGTTGGGTTCAGTTGACCAAACAGACCGAGTTCGGTCCGAACTCCAAACTTCCAAACCGCGTTTGCCCATCCCTAATTTTTAGTGCCTCATTTAAAAGCGGCCATAGATATGCCCCTTATTCATGCCCTTGTTCCCCCTCGTAATCGTACATCTCTCCCCTTATTTCCTACCACATTCCCATCCACGAGTTCCACTCCTCTTCTGTCACCTGCCTGCTCATGACTCCCTTGCTCCTCAAAATGTATCTGCACCTTCTCCCTTGTTACCTTCCATGGTGGCTGGAACTGAATACATCTGTTCTGCTCCTTCCCCTGCTGATAAACCACCAGTTCTGTCAGGATTTCCATAGCTCCTCATCCACTTAGTCTCCACCCTAATTTTCTTAGGTTCTTCTCCCCCCCCACCCCCAGTGCATATTATGGCTGCATGGGGGAATTTGCAGCCAGGATGTGCGCGGGGATCGGTTGGCCTGAAAGCGCCCCCCCCCCCATGTGCGCGGCTTTGCCGGCATACACATACAGGGATGCAGAGTTCAATTTCCTGGTCTGCATCCCTGCACGTTTCTGCCGGTAAAGCCACGCCGGGCTTTCAGACCAGGATATCCTGGCTGCGCATCCCCTCCCTCCCCCGCAGATGAATATGTGCGGGGTGTGTGTGTGTGTGTCTGAAAGTGGTCTAAGTTAAGCATGTACACCTGCAACTTCACAACTTCATGAATGTATTTCTGTCTCTCTCCCTCTGTTCCCTTTCCCATAATCTACTCTCCTTTGTCTCCCTTAGACTGTAAGCCCACTGGGGCAGGGACCTATCTATAATTGATAATTGTACAGGACCAGGTACATTTCTTGTGCTATATAAATACACAATAATAATTATTAATCATTAATAATTTATCACAAGTATTAATAATTAATAATAAATCCTGGAAAACTGCCTCATTCAGCGGACTTTTTGAAGAAGAGTAGATAGGAGTGTTCCATTAATAGCTGCATAGTAGCCTTCCATTAATACCTGCATAAGAAATTAAAGTACAGAAAAATATTTTTTGTACATTATTTTAATGTGATGTAAATTATTGTGGGCTCAGTTCTGAGATTCATATTTGACTCCCTAAAATAATACAGAGCAAAGTTTAAAAATCCACATATTCCCAATGTGCTTTGGCCTTGATTTAAATGTGTTCTAAACAACATGAAAAGGAGAACAAAGAAAATACTTAACTAGACATGTTAGATCTATGCATCTCAGCAATGATCTCTCACGTGTCATGTACTGTATGGTAATATCACAATACAGAGAAAATGGCAAAGATAGATTGCTCTGTACTGCAGTTTCTTTATGACCTTTTAAAGTATTATAGCATTGTAAACTTTCCTCTCTTTTTTCTGAAATTTAGGAGTTAGGACACTTTTATTTTCATACTACTACTCTTTTGTTAGAAAACCTCAGGTTCTGGGCTAACTTTAGTTCCCCATTTCTATATGTCAGAAAGAGTAAATGTACTGGCCAAAAAAATTATATTTTAATAAAGTGATGTTTTAATATAGCCATTAAAGGTTAAATTTGTGTGTGTGCATGTCTGTGCATTTCAAGGTAATTAGCATAAGCTATAGTAAAATATAGTTTGTATTTAATTTAAAAAAGAAAACCACCACAAAGGCTAGGTTTGGCTAAACACTTATTATGACTACTAGTGGCATAGTCAGGCTTTTCACTTAACGTCTAGTCAGCCAGGGAATGGAAAAAGGAGGTATTTTTCAGAGTACTATAATTGAGACAGTATTAACATACAGTAAACCGATTTGGAGGTTTATCTTAGTTTAACATTCTACCCTGCTCTCTCCTCTGCCCTAGCTTCACAGAATTACTGTTTGTGGATAAAACAATGTGAAGTTTGGGAAGAAGATTATTACTGTACAACAAGGGTCTTAATCATGGGATTTCAGTGAATTGGAACTAAGTTGGTTAAAGAGAGATATGGCAGAGAAATATGGTTAATGCAGAATAAAAAAAGATTATACTTTCCATGTCTTTTTTAAAAAAAATAGTTCTATGAAAGGCCACAAGGCAATAAGAAAAAAATAGTGTTTTGCTGTTCTAATAATTCCTGTTACTGTTCTAGTAAATGGTTAGAAGGGTCAGAATGTTTTCAGACAACAGCACAATAACCTGCTATTGATACAAAAAATGGAGAATATGATTTGGAATGCAGTTTCCTCGAGAGTCTACCATTCACAATTATTAAACTATTTAGGATAACACAATGTATTTGAAGAGTTGATATCTTAATTGAAGCCTACTATTTCTATATCAAGTGGAAAGTGGGGCAAACTGATATTTTACACTGGGGACGTCATTACTCTTAAAACCTAAGAATCAAGAATAAAGAGATATAGAATGCAGAATGTAATTACATTTTGCTGCTTAGGTTACAAAAATCAAGACCCAAGAGAAGTTGCTTTTGATGGAAGATACGGACGTTAGAGTGCTTTAGTGACTGAAACTCCACGGTTCAAATCACTTCTGTAAAATTATTATGTAGTGCACTTCATGATGAAAACAAACAGAGTTCTACAGTTCAATTCCTTTCAGTTCTACAGCAAATTGGAGCATGGGTTCTGTTACAAGGTCTCTGGATTTTCCAGTTTGTTAGTGCATCTGAAATGATGCAGCAGATGCATTTTAGTTAATGTGCAGTTTTTAAAATGAATTCAATATGAAATTAAATGTTATGCTGCTTCTAGAATTTAGTGCCAGTGTTTAGCACTGCAACACAGCATAACCAAGTAACAGAATTTGTCACATGGAAGATGTTGATTTTGGCTAAGGAAAGAAGCTGGGGTTTTTGGCACTGGAAGACATGTTATAAGTAGTAGTTTAGGATTGTGTGAAATGTACATTATTTCAGTATTTTCAGTAACAAAATAACCAACAAAAATGACACCTTAAGTATCATAATTAGATTCCAGAATTAGCTCACAGCTATAAGATCATACTTCTTAGACTTTCGCTCCAGTTCATTACACACTTGGTTCATGTTTTCAAGATTCATAACTACAAGGTGTATAAGTTTCTTTGAATGTTTTCTAAAGAATAACTTTTCACCAGGGTATGGATTTTCATTAAATGTAGTAGCTAAAGAATCAGGGATGTAACAGCATGGTGACTTCCTGGAGACAATGGGTGTTTTCACACGAACACAGGAGTACTCACACCTGGAGCAGGTCTGGGGGTATACCTCACATCTGCCCGCTTGCAGCCCCACCTGGGATGGGTGTAACAACCTGGCGGCGGGTGCCGTGACCCATGATCCACCCTCGCGCTGCCCCCAGGGCAACCCCCAGACAATAGCGGAGATGCAGCGGCCATCTGCTGGACAAATGCATAGCAGCCCCACCTCTGTCTGGTGCCCCAGGTTTGGGCTGCCTTTTGTGCTGGCAGTGCTCCTGAATGTACTGGAGCACTGACAGTGGGGATGCCTTGGAGCAGGGACAGCCTGCCCCACCTCTGCTCTGCCTGCACATCTGGAAGGCCACCTTTAAATGAACGGCCTGCCCGGGGGTGAAGCAGAGCATAGGCATGGGTGCTGTGCATGTGAAAATGTTATGAATTGGAAGTCTTCTCTATTTTTCCTAACTAGGAGCAGGACTTAAACCCCCAGTAGGCAGTTCCTGATTCCGGGATCTTGGCAGAGGCACTATGAAACAGACCACAAGCCCCTTACATAGACATATGTTTATTACTATATCATATAGAAAGAACTGGGAATAAAGCACCAATACACTTGCATCTAGCAAAAGCCTTCACCTATTCTAACAGCAAGCACACACATACAAATACATACATATGCATTCTTACATGTCAGAGGTCTCAGGTCTGGTCTTGAGAGGAGAGGCAGGGCAGGGGCCCAATCGAGGTCTATCTAGGAACCTAGCTGCTGGAGTCTTGGCTTTTCACAGCCTTTGAGAGCGTTGGAAAGGGTCAAGCACCAATCAACCGGCAGCCACCTGAGTAGCTGGTCAGAGGGTACTGTGCAAGACACCGATCCTGTATAGAGCTGGCCTTTTTATCCAGTGACTGCCTTATGATTATCCAGAGTACGGGGTTGTCAGTGCTAAGCCTTGAAAGTTTTCCCATTGGCTATTCAGATTTGGGGTACTTTCTGCTTAGTCACTGTTATTATGGGCTGTCCCAACTTGTTGGATCCTGCCTACCCCTCCCTCCAAAAGGCCTGATCTTTGGCCATGGGTTGTCCATGCCCCTTTGTCTGAGGCATCTTGATGTTTGACCAGGCCATCTTTCCTCATTGCATTGCGTAGTCCTTATCTGCAACCTTCTCTCTTGTTTATTATTTACTTTAATGTACAGCCATGTTCTGGGAATGGACAGTTCTTGCTAGTTCTGTTCTTGCTAGATGACAAGAATAGATCCCTGTCAGCATATTTCTCTCATTTCCTTCTCCTCTTGCCAGCCTGTCTCTCATGATATGCATTTTCAATATTACTAAACTAAAGTTACTATAAAGCATATAGCAAGCAAATAAAGCATATAAGAAACTCATAGTATCCTACCAGTAATTACAGTTGTATATAATATTATCTTGCTTCTATAAAACATAATGCTTCATCAGTCTATTAATTCACTACAAAAACACCCACTGACTCACTCGTACAACAACAATGGAAATTTGTACCAAAAATACAAAACCAAAATAACATTCCAAAAAAACAGCCAAGCACAAGAGTGACTCCAGTGAGCTCTATAAGTTATGGTATCCACAGAACAAATGTGCCCTGTTGTAGTGTCAGTGACATAATTCCAAGGCAGAGCAGCTGACCAAAAAAAATCAAACTGTTCTGTGTTTTAGCTCTCCCCATCAGGGAGAGCTCATTGAGTATCAGCATACACAAATGGAGGCCAGGAAAAGCAAGTTTCTGCAAGGCAGCTGGAGATGGAAAGGAGTGAAGAATGAGAACAGCCTGGCCCTCTCGTCTGGCTTCTGAGGCAACAGAATAAATCAGTTCATGCTTTGCTAATGTAGCTTGCTGCTACTGCTACTGCTACTGCTACTGCTACTGCTGCTTTGATAGGAGCCACACAGCAGCAGAACTGCTGGGTTTGCAGTACAGTGCACTGCAAACCCAGCAGGAATTTCTCTGCTCCCTGAGGTGGTGGCAGTTAATAGGCTGGGGGCAAGACAACTGTGGCCACTAGCCAGTGCTGAGAGTCCCACAAGGGTTGTGTCCCCCTGCTGCCAGGGCTCAAGCATAGAGAGATCCACAAGGTGACAGTCCCTTTAGTTGACTGACCCACAAGAGTAAGGTCCTCCTGCTGCCAGGGTTCAAGCAACGAGAGTCCTGACGGGGCTACAGTAGCTATGTAGCTTAGGGAGCCAGTGTCGGGTGAAACAGAGCCCAGAGCAGGCACATCCCAGGTAGACAAATAATAGAGTGGTATTTCAAAGTTCCCCTGTTCCTGCTACTGTAACGGGGATGGGCATCATGACTACTTGTTGATTCTGTAGCATGCTTTTGGCTACCCCGGGGATTTGCTGAGCAGTTCCTTGGATTTGTTCATACCACAGGCTGTTCCCACATTTGAGAGGTCAAACAAAATGCTTGTCCCACTGTTTAGGCTGCTAGAACAGTGGCAAGAATTATGACTGACCCTTCTATCCCACTCATAGGGAGGCTAGGAGACTATCACAAATTTATTTATCTATTTATTTATTTTTTTTAAATGTACCCCACCCCTCCTGCCACAGACAGCTCAGGGCAGCTCATAATCCATAAAACCACAATAATAAAACAGCATATAAAAGAGGGAAAAACCCCACCCCCACCCCATCACCCATATCCCTCACCAAATGCCTGGTGGAACAGCCAGGTCTTACAACTTCTCCAAAAAGAGGGTAGGTCCAGAGCTAGATGGGCCCCAACCAGAAGGGAGTTCCACAGCCATGGTGCTACCAGTGAAAATGCCCTCCCCTGCGTGGCCCCCTGGAAGACTCGGGGGACCTCAAGCAGGGTGTCCCTGGACGACCACAGGGGCCGATCCAGCATCTGTGGAGTGAGGCGATTCTGTAGATAGGTAGGGCCTAGGCTGTTTAGGGCTTTATAGGCCAAAACCAACACCTTGAAACTACTGGAAGCCAGTGCAGAGAATGGAGCACTGATGTAATCTGGTCCCGGCGGCTCAAGCCTACCAAGAGGTGAGCTACTGCATTCTGCACCAGCTGCAGTTTCTGAGCCGTCGCCATGGGTAGCCACACGCAGAGCATGTTACAGTAGTCCAATCTAGAGGTGATGAAAGTATGGATGATAGTGGCGAGGTCCGAGTCCAAAACATACAGCCAAAACCACCGCACCAGATGTAACTGGCGAAAGGCGCTCCTCACCACAGCCTCCACCAGACATCCAGCTGGAGCTGCGCATTGAGGAGCACCCCCAGACTCCATACCTGAGGCACCAATGGAGGGGAAACCCCATCAATGACGGGGGCCAACGCCTCCATTGCCTTGCCAACTAGCATCACCTCCATCTTGTCAAGATTCAGCCTCAGTCGATTAGCCCTCACCCAGTCCCCCACAGCTGCCAGACACCGAGTGAGCACTGAGACTGCCAGGCCTGGGTCGGTTGAAAAGGAGAGGTACAGTTGAGTGTCATAAGCATACTGATGACACTGCACACCAAACCTCTTTATCACCTTGCCCAGTGGCTGCATGTATACATTGAACAGGAGAGGGGACAAAACAGAACCCTACAGGACTCCATACTAGAGGTCTCAATATGATGAAAAATACTCCCTGAACACCACTCACTGAGTTCTTCCAGTCAGGAAGCAGTGGAATCATTCAAGAACAGTCCCGCCTACCCCTGCACAATCCCGCAGTCATGTCACCAACATCTCGTGGTCAACAGTATCGAATGCAGCCGATAGATCTAATAGGACCAACAGGGTCGAACGACCCCGGTCCAAATCCTGGTGCAGATCATCCACTAAAGCCACAAGCGCAGTCTCGGTACCATGTCCTGGAGGAAAGCCTGACTGAGAGGGATCAAGAAAACCAACACGATCAAGATGCCCCCAGAGCGGAAGGGCCACTACCCGTACAATAACCTTCTTTAAAAAGGGAAAGTTATAGACAGGCTGATAGCTGGCAAGGGAGTCAATGTTTTTTGAGCAATGGTTTCTTGAGCAGAGGCCACACCACCACCACTTTGGGACAGCCCGGCACCCTGCCCTCCCAAAGGGAGGTGTTGACCACACCCACCAGCAATGGCCCCATTGTCTCCCAACAAGATTTAATCAACCAGGACGGGCACGGATCCAAATCACAAGAAGTGGCCCTGACCATCCCAAGAACATTGACTACATCGGCGGACATCACCGACTGAAATTGATCCCACAGAACTGGGCAAGACGGGGCTTCCATAACCTTCAGTTCCACCACTGTATTAATTATGGCGTTGAAGTCATGGTGAATACGAGCGATTTTATCCACAAAATAATCCAAAAACATATCACAACCCTAATAACATGTTGTTAATTATTCATTAGTATTATTATTAACATTTGTATAGCGCAAGCTGTGTACCTGGTGCTTTACAAGCAATAAGATAGATGCAGTCCCTGCCTATGGCTTACAATCTAATAGCTTCACTTCAAGATGGAGAGAGGCTGGACTGACCAGCCCCCGCACCACCCAGAAAAGCTCCACTGGATGTGATTTAGCGAATGCTATGAGGGCAGCAAGAAACTCCTTTTTTGCTGCCCTCATAGCCATGGCACAGGCCCATAAACTGGGTCTATGACAAAATCTATCGGCTTCAGCATGAGGATGACGCCACCGTCGCTTCAACCGCTGCCCTCCCGCTTCAGCAACTGCAGCGCCTCAGAAAACCAAGGAGGTCCCTGGGCTTCTAAACATTTTGTGAACTCAATTCAGAGAAGAAGAAAAAGATTAAGGCATATGCAGTTCTCAGGCTTTCCCTTACCTCAATGAAGCCTCACTCATCTGCCCCACTCACTGAACACCTAGACAAACCAATAATCTACACGTCCCCTCCCTGCAGTGAAAATCCACACGCCTCTCTTTCCCTGATTAGTTGTACTTGAGGCCTCTTGCATCCAATTCTTTCATGGCTTCCGTCAAAGCAGACAGGCCTCTGAAGTATGTCTTCTTCCTTTCTCTCTTGTTCTACTCCAGCTGAAGAGACCTCTCTCTAGGCTTGACATTGGAGATTTTAGCAGGGCAGAACTGACAGCAGTTTCAAACCTAACAGAAGATTACAGACCTTAGAATGAACTGTCTCTTGCTCTGTTCTAGTGTGTCATTTCGTAGATGAGGAGACTGAAGCCCAGAGAGGTTAAGTGACTTGCCATAAGGTCACAGAAGAAACATGTATCAGGGCAGGCAGTAGAACCCAAATGTCTGTATGACCTGGCCTGTTGTGCAAGGCTGCATTGTCTGTTTGTCTTTAAATGAATATCAACTGATTTCATCAGATTAGCAAAGCTAAAGTATTCTTTATTATAGTATTTCAAGATCTGTAGATTTCCATGTGCATATGGATAAACCTAAGGACAGGGGTAAATAACTGTACACAAAGTATCTTTGATATGCAATGAAGGATCTGAATATATGAGTCAATGCTAAAAATACAGTTTAAATTACTTACTGATGTTTTACCACTGACAGATCACATATGACAAGACAGTAGCTCTCAGGTGTTAAAATACAATTCTAAAAGTTTCCACTGGAATGTGTAATTTAGCTGCTTTAATACACACCTTTTGCTGAACCAGCACAATTCAGAAAAGTGCACAATTTAAAGAGCAGAATCTGCTTTTGATCACCACTTTGAAAGCTTCATTAGCACATTTTTTATTCGGTGCTACAGCTGCTTCTCTTTAGTGGTTGAAAGTAATCAAACTATAAACTCATACTTCTGAACATCACAAAGCAACATCAAAGTATCAATATATATCTTTCTGTAATCTCAAGGCACACTCTAATATGGTGTGTAGTATAATTCTCTTTACAGTTCATATTCTGCTATAGATTTTTCTAAGGGAAAAACGATACTTAGATGCCTAATACTACTCATTAAAGGGCCACAGAAGCACAAAAATGACACACACATCCCCATGCGCTGAAGTGACAGTTAATTAAAATGTACCATCCAAATGTAAATATTTACAGTGATTACAAATGAAAAAAGCTTATTCAAGTAGATAAATAAACAGCATTAACTAACGCCAGAAGTTATATTACACACATGGAAGAGAAGAACCGATGATGACTGGGAGAGGGTTAGGTTACTGGGAAACCAGCGAAGGTGGCAGGGGGCTTTTCAAGGTAGGGATTTGGGGTTTAGGAAGTTTGGCTTGCAGGAGCTTTGGTGGACAGGTTCCTTTCCCTTCCCCTGGCTGCTTCACCAGCTGGTCCCTCAGCCTTTTTCTATCTGTCCCTCACAAGACAGGAAGGAGCAGGGTGAGACAGTACACTTGCGGGCTCCTTACTCTACCACCTCTGACTTTCTTGGAACTGCAGAGCAGGTATGTGCATGTGTGTCTGTCAGGTGCAGAATAAACAGACAATCAATTTCTGACTGAAGGGGGAAAAGCAGAACTACCCTGGAATGAATCCCTGAGCTCTCACACCTCTCTCTACTCTTCATCCCTCCTCCACAAATAGCACTGTATTGGCTGTAGTGTTCTCTCTTTCAGCTTCTCAAAAAGCCTATGGCCTTTTCACACAGACACGCTAACAATGATAACGTGGGTGTTACATTTTATTATACATGTTACAGGGCTGCAGGTGTACGCTGTGGGTGCCCTGTAACATGTATAATAAAATGTAACACCCATTTTATCAGTGTTAGAGTGTCTGTGTGAAAAGAGCCAATGTGGTTGCTAAGGCAGGATATGGGAAATGGGATGGAATTGTAGATGGCCAACCAGAGGGGAACATCTCAATTGATTCAAGGGTTTTCTCTAGCGTCTGGAAAATGGTGCTGAATGATATCCGCATTTCATAAATGATATCCACATTTTTGGAAAGGCCAATAAAGTCGCACGCATCTTCCATTTGAGTTATTTTAATCAGATGTCCACTCTGGCTTTTAAAAAACCCTCTGTGTGACTAATACTAGCAACTTTATAAGCTAGCTGACAGGGATGCTGCTAGGTTGGAATAGACCCGGGTGCAGATGATGGAATGGGGTTCTCCCGGTCCACCCCCCACCAGCAGAAGATGCAGCTGCACTGAAGAGCATGGGCCCCATAAACTCCTGGGCCCCAGTGCAACTGCATCATCTGCCCCTATTATACCTATGTCATTGGCTGACAGAAAGGCGGCACTGGGCTCATGGAGTGAGAAATAAAACATAGGGCTGTTACCACAGCTGCCCCAAAGCAGAACAGAGCTTACTTTTTAATGACCTTTAAAGGCTCTAACCAACAGATCCTTAAGTGAACAATGGGTAAAAACAAATGTGACACTGGCCTGTGTAGCCTGCTGTGGCCCAGAACTCATTCACATGTGTGGTCCTGCACCGCCAGATGTGGGCCCACTAGCGCCTTGGCCCAGGAAGACGGCTTGCCCGAGATGTGTCCTTTGGAAAATCTCCAAGGTGCAGCCTAGGCCAAGGGACACCACATTTGTTCAGTCCCACCATCTCTGCCACAGGGCAGGGGTCGCCATGAACATGTGTCATGACTGATTACCATGGCTGCCTGTCATGACGAGGAGTGAGGCAGGGCCTCCCGCCCACATGTTTGTTGCAGTCCCCCACTACCCATATCATTCAGGTGGTGAGATGACTCTCCCGGCAGCAGGCACATTTGTTTCCTACCGCTCGCTGACCCAGAGGGTGGCTGCTGTGGTTTTCCATGCCAGACCAGGCTGGGGAACCACCCCACTGCCTGTACATTTGTATTTACTCAATATGCCAAGCTATTCTCCATGACTAAATTAAAAAGGGGCAGTTACTTGTGTAGCTCTGGTCATGGAGTTTTGACAAGGAAATGGGAAGGTCATGGGTTCAAGTCAGCTTTAGGTAAAGGAACATTATGTATACACCAGAGCCTCTACCACAGCGATGTATAGTATTGTTAGTGTTACTCTTTAAAAAAAGAAAGCTTAGTTCTACCATCAGACCTACAGGAAGAAAAGGTGACTTCTGTGTGCAGCCACCAAAGGGAGTCTGCATATTGCCCAACAAACTAGCTAGCTGTTTGTAACACCTGTCTTGGCAACAGCAGTGTGGCTGGGTAGCTGAGGTTCGTGGCTGTTACAATAAAGGTCTAGGGTTCTGGTTTAGATAAATTAGCTCTGTCTGATAATATAATTATCTCGGTGAGCTTTTTTTCTTTCTTTTTTTTTAATAGAAGTAGTAGCTTCTAGCCTCCTCACTTCAGGGTTCAATCTCCCATCCTTTTAATTCAATGGGAACTGAGGCATCTTCTTTTTTTTGAAAGCTAATACAGAGGAAATAAAATGGTATAAGGCAGAACAGAACCCAGGACTCCTAGGATAAGTCGCAAAGCTTAGCTACCCAGCTGTACTGCTGTTGCCAAGATGGCAGTCTCAAGCTATCGAGCTTGTTGGACACTATGTAGAGTCCTTATCCTGGTAGCTAAAATGCATGATCTTGAAAAAGTTGAAAACTACTGAAAGAAACACATTTCAAATGGGAAAACCTTAGCCTTAACTACAGCTGTCTGTTACAACTGTAAAAATGTTAAAGACCTGGAGAAGAATCCCAGAAGCCATTAGTCATGGGAGTAGTCATTATTCATTATACCACTTCAGCCAAACTCTGGGGGACTATTCAAATGACTAAATAATTATTCATAGCATCAGACCCAACAATTGCTTCCTGAAGAGTGCATCTTTATTAAGATTTATGAGCAATGGAAGAAAGTCTTTCTTCCCCGCCCCCACTTCCAGACTATTTTGTTTTTTAGTTTGTTCTACAGAGTGCAATATAAAGTAACATGTTTTTCCCCAGATGCAATTAAGGTAAAATCAAAAAATTAAAATCATTAGGAAGACATTTTATTATGCCTGGTTTCTACTATACATCAGGTCCCAGAAAACATAGCAGTAATGCTCAAAATAACACAATTTAATACAGTTTTCTTCAGAATCCCCTTTCTCATTTTGTCATTGAAGCATCATTTTAGTTAAATCTGCACATTTAGCACAACAAGTTCACCTGTGATCAGTGGATGTGCTAATTTAAATGAACAGCGAGAGATAGAGCAGACTTTGACCCTCTTTACTGCTGTTCCTATGAGGAAATAATAAGTAATGGATGGGGAGTGATTTAATTAAAAAATGAACTCTTCGTGGTTATGCATGATTAAGTTCACAGGCCAATAAAGATTAACATTTAACATTTGCTTGTTTTAACAATGCTCCAAGGGCCTATAGAGCTGTGTAAGGACAACAGTTATCCTTGTGACTAAGAGTTAATACTCTTACATTGGTTGGTCTGGATTGACTCTGACTACATTGTCTAGCATGCAGGGGATAGAGAACCTTAAGACAGAGAATCAAGAGGATTAAAGAAAATCTCACAACAAAGCTTTGAGGAAAATCCTTTAAAATATTTTTGAGCAGGGCTCTGGACCTTCATTTTATGCCATAATATTTCTCTTGATGGACAACACGATGGGCAACTGGTGCAATCCTGACATATGGTAAAAACAGACATGACAGCAGCGAGGCACTTCCCTGCCCCAGGGAAAACCAACACAGCTGCCACTCCTCAGGTTGGTGGGGAAGACTGTACAAATCTGCAGCCCTCAACCAAGATGTGAGGGCTTATGACACAGGTCCCACCATGCCCTGGGGTGGCCCAAGGAACTGTCATACAGAGAGGATAACATAGGGATGTGCAAACAGAACAGAGTTTGGATGCTTGGACGTTCAGACTGAAAACTTAGTTCAGGTTCGTGGGTTTGGTCCGTGTAGTTCGGAACCCCCTGAGCGTTCTGAAAATTTGCCCACCTGGAGGCATGTGATGTTCCCTGGACCCTCAGGGGTGACCGTGGGGGCATGGCAGGTCATATGAGACACAAAAGCAACAATAGTAGAGACCGGGAAGGCTTGGGGCTTGACACCCCAGGTTGCCTGGGCAGGCAGGCTCGGTGCTTGACCCCTGGGAGTGCCCGTGGGGCCATGGCTGGCTGTCTGAGACCCAGCGGCAGCAGCAGCGGAGGCCAGGAGGGCTTGGGGCTTGGTGGATGGCACCCAGAGTTAGCCAGGCATTGCAGGCTTGCAGGCATCGGATGGTCAGCCGTGCCCCGACGGGAATCGGACAGGCACCCCCAGGGGCCAAGTGCCGACCCTAAGTTCTTCTGAAGAGGGGAAGAATTTAAGAGTCCTCTTTACCCTGCAAAGAGGCTGGATATGCAACAGCAATTGGAACTGCGTACCCCAAGTCTAGTTCCCATACAGGTTCTTTCTCCTGTGAGCTCCCAGAACAGTAGGCCTCTGGTTTAGAACTGGGAAAGCTGAAATGCAGAGCGGTCTAATGACTTCCAGACCAAGAATTAGAACTGGGGTCTCTTGACTCCTGTCCTACAAATGAGCAATGCTGCTGCCCACCCAAAGGCTTCTGAAAGCAGTTGTTCTTCTGGGCTGCCCGTATCTGCCTTCCAGCCATGAAAACATGCGCAAACCCACTTTGGGCACCAGCAGGCACTACTGTAGTCCTGTCACTCCTGCCGTGATGGTGACTAGAACTGGAGAACCCAGCATAGAGCGAGCAGAACTGGAGGCCTGCCAGCCTGAAATGCCTGGCCAAGTAGGGGTGCCAGTCACCAAGCCCTGGCCGGGCCTCTGCTGCTGCTCCAACAATGCCAGCCAGCCTGCAATGCCTGGCCTCCTAGGGGTGCCAGCCACCAAGCCCAGACCGGGCCTCTGTCACAGCTCCACCGATGCCTGGCAGCTTGCAATGCCTGGCCAAGTAGAGGTGCCAGTAACCAAGCCCTGTCCGGGCCTCTGCTGTGGCTTCACTGATACCAGCCTGCAATGCCTGGCCAAGTAGGGGTGCCATACTGGCTATACCACATAATGCGTAGGTGCCATACCGCAGAGCACCCACTCACGGCCACGCACAGAGTAGGGATGTGTGAACAGAACCGAGTTTGGAAATTTGGTTTGGTTCAAAAATCAAATTCGGTTCAAAAGTTCAGTTCAGATGACCAAACTATTCAAGTTCGTTCAAATTCCGAACTTCTGAACCGAGTTCGGACATTCAAAACTGGCATTTTTGGCATTCTGAAGTCATCTGAATTCGACCTAACAGTTCGGTCGAATTTGAGTTTGGTTCAAAAGTTTGGTTCGGTCGACAAAACTATTCGAGTTTGGTCCGAACTCCGAACTTCCGAACTGCATTTGCACATTCCTAGCACAACGCACTTGCCGGAAATCCAGAGTACTTTGTACAAGGCAAGACAAATAGCTCCATGGCAGTGAGCAACCACCAAGCCCCTGCACCTGAGGGCAGCGGTGGAGGTGGTGCCATGAGACAGTTGCATATGGGAGTATGACTGCGCCTTAACAACAGTGGAGAGGAGGTTAGCTAGCTGGAGGAGAAGCCATGCATAGATCCCAGCAGTGATCCCTTTGCCTACTGGGCTGGCAAGAGCAACGTGTGGCTGGCCCTGTCCAAAGTGGCCAAGGATTTGCTTTCCTGCCAAACAACAAGTGTCCCCAGAGTGCAGGTGTTCTCCATGGCAGGGGACATTTGCTCACTGCACTGCCTGAGGCTGGGGGCCAAGTTGGTGGAGCAGTTGCTGTCTGTCAAGGTGAACCTTCCGCTGCTGGGATTCCCCGAGCTGCCCCTGGAGATGTATTGATGCTGCACAGCAGAGGCTGAATTCAGTGGCAGCAGCAGACATTGGATTGTCAGGGCACAGTACTGATGGCACAGCAGAGGCAGCAGCAGCATCAGACATTGGATTGCCAGGGTACAGACCCCGTGGCACAGTACAGGTGGCATTCAGCATCAGTAGCAGACATTGGATTTCCTAGTCTCAGAACTCATGGCACAGCAGAGGCGGCATTCAGCAGCAGTATCAGACATTGGTTTGCCTGGTCACAGAATCCATGGCACAGTGGAGGCAGCATTGACAGTAGTGGCAGATATTGGATTGCCCGGTAACAGAACCCATGTCACAGCAGAGGCAGCATTGTCAGCAGCAGTGGACATTGGATGGCCGGGACACAGTAGCAGACATTGGATTGCATTTCATCCAATTGATCCTATATAATTTTTCTTAAAGCAGGTGAAGATTTATAATGCATTCAGGCTACGGGATCATTGTAGTCAGTCTCTGTGTAACATTTGATTAAGCAGGTCTTTCCAGACTTATCAGTAAAATGGCTTCCTGTTTTAATTAACTCTCATTTTTCTGATTTCTGTATACTTCCCAATTCAGCTTGAATGTTAATACCCTAGCTGTTCAAGGAATCAATTCTGATCTGAGATTCTAATCTGTGATTGCCATGGCACAGCAGAGGCATTATTCGGCAGCAGCAGACATTGGCCGGCCAGGGCTTGGTTGGGCACTCCAACTTGGCTGGATGTTGCAGGCTGGCATCGTACTCAACTGATCTCAAGAAGTTCTACTGCAAATTGGGCAAGTCTTGCCCAGTGGTGAATCTCATGGACACCCAGCCCCCACCCACCAGCACACTCATCAGAGCTATGACCGTCTACAAGAACGAGGAGCAAATGGCTGACGTGCAGTGCCAGCAGCAGCAGCAGACATTGGATTGCCAGGGCACAAAGCCCATGTCACAGCAGAGGTGGCATCAGCAGAGGCAGAAGCAGTGGACATTCTATTGCCGGGACACAGTACCCATGGCACAGCAGTGGCAACCTCAGCAGCAGTAGACATTGGATTGCTGCGGCACAGAACTAGTGGCAAGGAAGAGGCAGCATTCAGCAGCAGCAAAGGACATTCGACTGCCGGGGCATGGTACCTGTGGCACAGCAGAGGTGGCAGAGGCATCAGCAGCGGACATTTGATTGGTGGGGCACAGTACCCATGGCACAGCAGTGGAAGCATCAGCAGCAGCAGAAATTTGATTGCCAGGCCCCAGTACCCATGGCATAGCAGCAGCAGCAGCAGACATTGAATTGCCACTTGCCAGGGCACAGTAACTGCGGCTGGCACCCATCATTGGCCGGGCATTGCAGGCTGGCTGGCATCGGTGGAGTAATGGCAGAGGCCTGGTCAGGGCTTGGTGGCTGGCACCTCTACTTGCAGGCTTGCATCCTACTTGCCGGATCTCAACAAGTTCTTCTGCAAATTGGTCAAGCCTTACCCAGAGGTGAATCATGTGTCCACCCAGTAGCAGAAATTGGATTGCCGGGGCACAGCACCCATGGCACTGCAGAGGCAGATGAAGCAGAAGCAGCTGAGAATCAATTGATGGGGCACAGCAGAGACGGCATTGGCAGCAGCGGAAGACATTGGAATGCCCGGGCAGAGTGCCCATGGCATAGCAGAGGCAGCATTGGCAGCAGTAGAAGACATTGGATTGCTCGGTCTCAGAACCCATGGCACAGCAGATGTGGCATTGGCACCAGAAGGTATTAGATTGCCAGGGCACAGTATCTGTGGCACAGCAGAGGCGGCAGCAGCAGCAGCAGCAGCAGAGAGTGGATGGCCAGGGCACAGAGGCTGTGGCACTGCAGAAGAAGCAGTAGTAGTAGCAGCAGCAGCAGCAGCAGAAGCAGCAGCAGCAGCAGCAGCAGCAGCGGACATTGGATTCCCAGGGCACAGAACCTGTGGAACAGCAGAGACAGCAGCAGCAGGATTTGCCTGTGCACAACAATCAGGATGGTAGGATTTGTCAGGGAAGAGCTCCCATACAGCAGCAGATGGCAGCAGCAGAATTACGTGGGCACATATGGATTTGCTAGGGCAGAGCACCCATGGACCAGCAGACACCAGCAGCAGGATTACCAGGCCAATGGGGCACATTACCCAGGGTTACCAGGTGAGGCAGACAGGCACCTTGGCATGAGAGGCAGCCAGGCTGGGGCAGGGCTTCATTTTTGCCCACAGGGCAGGTAGACAGGCACTTTGGCATGAGCAGAAGGAAGGCTGAGGCAGGCTTTGATCATGGCAACCAGGGCAGGAAGACAGGCAGCGTGGCATGAGCAACAGAAAGCAAACTGAGGCAGGGTTTGAGGTTAGCAACCTGGGCGGGCAGACAGGCAGCGTGGCATGAGCAGCAGAAGGCAGGCTGAGGCAGGGTTCAAGCTTGGCAACCAGGGTGGGCGGACAGGCATCATGGCATGAGAGGCAGCAGGGAAGGCAGGCTGGAACCTTGGCAGGGCACTCAGATAGGCTGGTGAAGACGGTGCAGCGAGAGAGAGCACCAGTCAGATAGGTGGGCAGAGATTGTCTAGCCAGAGGCCAGCTGGCAGGCTTTCAATGCCACCCGGCATCATGAGGCCAGCCAAGGATGTCTAGTCACAGAGAGAGAGAGTCAGGGTGGGTGCCAGGCATTGGGAGGGAGAGACAGCACCTCAGCACAGGCAGCAGCCCAGATTGAGGAGGAGCCCCATCCTAAGACTGCCCCTGACATGGGATGGTGTGTGCCACTGCACCATCAATCCATGTCCAGGGGCAGCTCGGGGAATCCCAGCAGCGGAAGGTTCACCTTAATGAAAAGCAACTGCTCCACCAACTTGACCCCCAGTCTCAGGCGGTGCAGCAAGCAAATGTCCCCCGCTATATAAAACACCCGCTTGCTGGGGACAATCGTTGGTGGGCACGACAAGAGGCCCTTGGCCACTTTGGACAGGGCCGGCCACACGTTGGTTTTGCCGGCTCCATAGACCAAGGGATCGGTGCTGGTATCAATGCATGGCTCCTCCTCCAGGTAGCTCTCCACTGCTGCTGAGGTGCTGTCATACTCCCTCATGTAATTCTGCTTTGGCACCACCTTCACCATTGCCCTCAGCCATGCTGCCTGCCCTGCTGTGCATGGGCCCATGCTTACCAGAGTGGCCTGCACATATGAGCTGCTGGTGGAAATAGGGGTGCTGCTGCTGCTCAGCCTGCTGCTGGTGCTGCTACTGCTAGGGCTGAGGGCAGGGATAGACCCCACCGGATGAAAGGTGTGGCTGCTCCCACTCCCACCATCCCAAGGGGCATCCTGCTGCTGCTGCTGCACACTCTCCAGAGCCCTCTCTGCCTGCCAGACCCTCTCCACCAGCTCACCCTTCCAGTTGCCATAAAGCGGTGTCTGGCATACCATGCTGCCCTTGACCCTGGGGTTCAGCATGGTTGCCAACACATATTCCTCCCACTGCAGGAGCTCATCAAACCACGTCTTCAGCCCTGCCTTCAGCTGCCACACCAGGGCAACTGCCTCAGCTACCACCTTCTTGCCCTGAGGGCCACAATCCTGCCCCTGGAGAATTTCATCCAGCCTCCTGAGGAGACTCTGAACCGGAGGGGTCACCTGGTTGATGGTGGCCTTGGAGGAGCAGATGGTCTCTGTCACGGCCAGGAACAGTCTGAGAACAAAGACCGTGTGAGCCAGGATCTCCCATTCCACACCATTGTACCCTGGAGGTGCCCCGCTGTCCATCACCAGTTGAACTTGATGCAAGGCGGCTTTCTGTTCAAAAAGCCGCTCAGGCATCAGGAACGTGGAATTCCACCTGCTGGACACATCCTGCACCAGCTGATCCACTGGGGAGCCTTGCTCTGCCTGCTTTGCCCAGAGGAGGTCGCTGCCCTTCACGCTTCAGTTAAAGAAAATGACCAGCTTCCTCCCCCACTCGATTAGGGAGCTAAGGGTGCCTGCCCCAATCCCCTTCTCCCCCAAGCCCAGAGCGCCCCTGACCACCAGGGTGCATGCGGTGCAAGAGATGAAGTTGAAGCCCCCCTCATGGACTGTCCTCAATATGTTGGCCGTGTTGTCGGTCACCAGGCACCCTTTGGTGAAGGGCACACCTGGCATGACCCACTCCCTCACCATTGGTGGTCAGGGCTGACTCGATGTTCCAAGAAGTGTGGGGGCTGTCCATGACTTCTGCCTGAAGCAGGGCCACCTATACCCTGCTTCAGGACACCTCCTGCCACTGCCAAATGCTGTCTCCAGGTCCTGCCACCAGTGCGCTATCACTGCCAGGTAGGCATGCTGTGCGTTCCTGCTCGATCACAGGTCAGTGGTGAAGTGGACAGTGACACCCCCAGCCCCTGCCAGCTGCTCCCAAACCTGCTCCTTTAAAGCCTGGTACAAGACAGGCACCACCGGCCAACTCAGGGTGGTGCGCGAGGGCAGCTGAAACTGGGGGGCCAAAAAGCCCATCAGGCACCTAAACTGTATTTTCCCAACCACCAAGAAGGGCTGCCTATCGAGCACAATCATTTCCCCCAACATGTGCATGGATTTCACTTGAAAGCCATGCTGCCCTCCACGTCCTGCAGCTGTTGATGGACTTGGCAGCTGCCCCCACCCCAGCTCTTCCATGGTGCACTGATATTTCTGGACCTCAACTGGCTGCTGCTCTCTCCCGCTAGCAGCAATACTGCTCCTGCTGCTAGAAGTAGCTGCTTGAGGAGGATGCTTGCCCACTGATGGAGGTGGTCAACTGGCTGCTGCAGTTGGGAACGCGCTGGCGTCAATTGCCCCTGCCTGCCCACTTAGCAGCACAGCGTTGTGGCATGCCTTGAGGTGCCTCGCCATGGAAGTTGTGCCAAGGTTGGTGAGCACCTGCCCACAGTTCACCACTTTCTGGCACAAACTGCACTGCACCTCCCTGGGATCATCCACCTGCACCAACTTAAAATGCACCCATATAGAGCATTTTTGTCCCCTCCTGCCTTCTGGCCTGCACTGCGTGATGCACCACTGCCAGTGCTGCTGGGAGGGGCAGAACACAGTGGTGACACAGCTCCTGGAGGGACAGACATTGCCTCAGCACCAGACATCTCCTCCACAGGACTAGTATCTGCCTCGCTTTCCCCAAACTGAGATATTACCTGCAAAAGGGAATACTGGGACCCTGAGGCTGATTGACTGCCCATGCTGCTTCCACTCTCCCTGTGCCCCTTATAGCTGCTGCTGCTGCTGCTGCTACTGTTGCTCCTCTTCCTGCTGCCATTGCTCAGGGACCGGGACCTGCCTCTAGCAGCCGAGGTGGGATCTACCAGCCCTCAACTGCTGGTGATCACATCAATAATGGGGGACATTGGTGGCCCATGATGAACGTCCGACCCTGAAGCACCTGCATCTGCTCCTGCAGCTGCAGTAGAGACATCCACAGCCTCCTAGACTGCAGGCCTTCCAGTGCCCTGTGTGGCAGTGGAGGATGCTGGCAGGAGGTGATGCCAAACCACACTCCTAGTGCCAATGCTGGGAGCCTCTGAAGACTGTCTCCCAAAATCAGGCCTGTGCAGTTTGGGGCGTGGTGATGAGTTCGGGCTGCTACTGATGCCTGCCACTCTGCTGGCATGGCCCCTGCCACCTCTTCCACGTGTCCCATTGCCTGCCTTACGAGCATCAGACCGGCCTCTCCTGATTCCCTTCTCCATTTCTCCCACCCAGATAATGCAGAGGAAGATTCTATTTTATTTTTTTATTTATTTATTCAAATTTGGAATATAATATATATCTACACTAACTCTAACTGCTATTAACTATTCTAAAACCTATGGAACTAAATTGAATATTATCTAATATCTACAAAGGCCTAGTCCCACAAACACACTACAAAATATTAAAACTGAATCACTACCTCTATCTATCTCTATAACTAAGCTAACTCCTACAACTATCTATGGATAGTATCTAATATCTATATTTATATATACACAGGGATTGGGTGTGTGTGTGGAAACACTGACAGCTCACAACAATCAATGCAAGGAGCGGTACAAAACTGAAATGAAACCTAAATTAATCTAATCCTTCTCTAAACAATACAAAAACAGGGGAAGGGAATCAGGGATGGAATATGTACAGGGAGGAGGGAAGAATTCAATGGAGGGGATGGAGAAACAACACAGGGAGCAGTAAAAAATAAAAATAACACGTAATCTATCTAATCTAATCTAAATAAATGAAACTATGAGGTAAATGTGTGGAAATGGATGAAATAGGAGGAGGATGGCAATGGACTGGGAGAAACACAAACTGCTGGAAGAGGGAGAGTTCTCAAAACGACTGCTGATAGGATCAGTGGCTAGCTCAGAATGAATTGGAAGCAGAGAGGGCAATGATTTTTGTTACTTGCTGTGTCCACCTTACCACAAGCCCCATTGGCTCTGTGAAGCCTAGCCCCTGGCCAATCACAGACTGCCAAGCCAGTGGTATGAGGAAATGAGGGATGGTGATTGGGCAGACTGGCCGCTAGTTCAAGTCTCTCCCCCCCTGAAGCCAGGAAGTCTCCTCTTCAACTGACACCCTCCCCCCTCCCTGGGCCTGCCAGTCATGTTTTTTACACCCGAACTGTTCGGGGGGTTCCACATTTGGTGAGGGCGTTCGGTTCGGCCATCCGAACTGGCTGAGTTAAGTCTAAACTCCAAACGTCCAAACCGCGTTCACACATCCCTAGATACCAGGGTCAATGTGGTGCACCAGGATCGGGCCCACGAGGAACTGTTGCCAGATGATGGGGTGGGGGCTCCTGTTGACAAATAGCTGGTGGGGGGCTCCTGAGGAAAGCACCTTCTGCACATTCAAAGTGACAGCCAGACAGTTCTGAGTATGCATGGGCTTTTCTGAAAGGGGCAGCTGTTCTGTGCATGCATAAAATGATCACTGCAAATGCACAGAATGGCTTCCCCTTTTGGAAAAATCTGTGCACGGTCCAGCAGCAATTTAATTTAATTTAATTTAATTTATAAAACAATTTTCTACTCCACCCCTCCTGCTTCACAACATCAAAAACACATAACATACATAAAATCAAAATACATTAAAAGAGAAGGGAAAAAAAAAATCTAGAAAAATTAATGAGATCCTGGCAACATCTCTCTAACATTTTGAGATTCTTGCGATAATCAAATTGATTCTCACTTGAGCCCTAATCAGATTTTCGGTGTGGCCAGGTGAACGTGCTCCTCCATCCACCTCATCCCACCCCACCCTGAACAGAGCCTAATCTATGGACCTCACGTTGCAGCGGGGCTGGGAGGGCCTAAGAGTTGTGTGGGCCTGCACTGCCCCAGGTGGATAGGCCTTGGACATAGCTGTGCCTTGGAGATTTTCTGGAGATCATGTCCCAGGTCACCTGCCAAGCCGCCCCGAGGAAGTAGTGGGCCAACATCCAGCAGCAGGAGAACAAATGTGCAGGTGAGTCCAGGGCCACAGTGGGCCACTTTCATGTCTGTTTTTACCAATATAGTATCATAAATTTAATGAGATTTTCATCTGTAGTAAGGGCTACATCGATAGTAAACAACTGGAGGGTTACACTGCAAGTAATAACTAATCAAATGAACAGTGCTGGATTCTGAAATCTTATCAGCATTGTACAGCTACCAATGCTTGTAAATATGCCAGGTTTACATGTACAAATCCCCCCTTTTGCTTTTTGAATTGGTATTATGTGGGGGTCCAGGGGCGTGATTGAAGAGAGAAAGATAGGAGTCTTCCTATAGGGTTGTATGGTTTCCCTCAGGATCTTATACAGGTATTAGCTGAAGGCAAGGACCTTAAGGTAATCATAGGGATATATGAAATCTCTTGCCTTTCCTAAGATAGACATGAAAGGTCCAAAGGACAGATCAGAGTTCAGATACACTCTTAACAGGTAAACAGAGGTAAACTATTAAAACATACAATTCACTGGCAGACAGTAGATGGCAGAAGAGTCACTCTAAGTCTAATCTATGACACATCCAAGGTGATCACCATGAAGGAGTATATGTGGGGGAAAGGAATGGAGAAACACAGGGATGGGACAGCATTTCCACACACAGAGGAGAACGGAGTTGCTGACAGGGAACGAGGGGGGGATCCCTAATAATGTTTACACAAACAAAAGGAAAATGTAGGGAGGGGGGAAAGGGTGCAAAGCAAAGTCTATGTAGGGATAAAGGAAACTCAGGAAAGGGGACATTAAGCACAAAAAATACAGATCAAACAAAGCTACAAGACTTACATGAACACAGTTAAGAGGGACAACAAGCAGATCCAGGACATTCAATAGGAAGGCTGTGGAGAACAGAAGCCAAGAGACAGAGCAGGGGCTGGTAGGATCATTTGATAAACCAGCAACTGGTAGGAAATTCTGTACTTGTTAAATAGACTGTATCCAGCTCACAGCTGGTCGAGCCTAGGGCCTGAGCCAGGACAATGGTAGGTGGAGACAGGGTAATGGTAGGCGGCATAACCCAACAGCAAGGAGTTCCCAGGGTTAATATTGGATGGACATTACATTAATTAATCCAGCAATTTCAGTTAGGCAGGTTATATTCACCTAATCTACCAGGTTAAAAAAGTAGGCAGACACACTTAAACCTCACTTACAAGCAGTTTTAGCAAAAATCCACAGGACACAAAGCTTTTCCCAGGGCCCTATCATCATGCACAGATATATAAAAACCAGAAAACCACATGTAAACCAAACCATTCCCACATGCCCCCAAAGGCATTCCCAGCAGCCAAATGCATGTTCAGGCACACAGGTCTTTTAAAAAAAACCTTTGGCCCATTTTAGGAATGTATTGCAACCAAATCAGACACATCCAGACCAGCATCCCTAGTAGCTTCACCAACGAACTGCTTGTTCAAGCACACAGGCCCCTGTTTAAAAATCAGTTTGGCCCCTTTTGGGACTGCATTCCCACCAAAACAGGCCCCAAGTCGTTCAGACCAGCATCCCCAGCAGTCACACTTTATCCCCGGCAACCAAATGCCTGTCCACATGCCATCCCATTACATCCCCAGTCTGCCCCCCCCTCAGTTTACTCACCAGAGGCAGTGCAGCGGGATCCTGGGATGGCATGCTGGTTTTTCTTCTTGGGCCTGGAGCTGCCATGCAGGCTGCTAGGCTCACCCTCCCTCCCAGAGTCGAGTCAAAGTTTGACTCAATTCCAAGGGAGGACCCAGAGGGAAGGAGGGGGAGAGCTTAAGAGCACCCTGCACAGCAGCTCCCAGTCCCCCCTCCCCCCCGCACAGACGAGTAGTCTGGCCCGGTCACCTGTGTACAGCACCCGGGTAGGACTTTTAGCGCTGGGCTATCCAGACAATGAAATAGTGCCCCCTGTGGCACTACTTCATTGCAGGGTTCCCTTTATGCGGGATGGACAGTGCTTCTAGTCACCCATTCCACATAAAGGGAGAACGCCTCCCTTTTGTCTTCCCAAGGCTTCCTTCGGAAGCCTTCATGAGGGGGGCGGGGGGGGGGGTGAGAATGTCGTAGCCATATTAAAGAACCTTGTTTGGAGGCACTGAACTTGAAGGTTACTACCTCTAAACAAGGTTCTTCGAGCTGCTCCACACATTCACCGCGGTGTGGTGTTTTTTGGTTTTTTTTAAGTGTCGGGACTCAGGGAAGCGAGTCTGACTCCTGGGGGCCAGAAGAGGCATTGTCCCATATGCCTTGGGGGTGCACCGCCACTGACCTCAGTCACTTTCTTTATATACTGTCTAGCACTGCACCATGAACTAATCTAAGATGACATCTAAGTTAATAGTTTATAGAGAATAAGGATCTTTTCCTTCGAAAAAAACAATCAAACCAAACAAAGAAAGAAAGAAAACAAATAAATAAGCAAGCTAATCTATTCTAACAAAAAAATGCCTCCATTACAGCTCTTCGTCTCTGCATGTGTAAACACACTACACTTTAAAACAGTCAATTATATAAAATTGGGGCTGAAAAGAAAATATATTTTATTCTTGCAAAAAATCTTGTGAAAATTGAGAATTGAGGTTAAGCTCTTACAGACAGCTTGACCCTTAATCAAATTCTTGCGAGATTTCTCACTCCCTTCCTCTTCCTCGCCAACTCCAGACAAGGTAAGAAAGTTGGGCATGGAACAGCATGGCTTCCTCCTCCCTCAGCATTGGGTACCCCTCCCTCCATCAGCACTGGGTATTCTGTTTTTTGAGATTCTATTTTCTCCCCGGGATAATTTTGTTCTTGTCTGCAAGAACAAGACGAGAATTGTGGTTCTCATCAAGAAACACAAAAAAACAAAAATCAGGTTTTAACCTTGTAATGTGTTAGCCATTAAAATATAATACATGTTCCAGTTTCACCCTTTTTATATTCTGTATTGCATTGTACTGCAGTGTGGCTTAAGGCATGGGTGAGGGACCTCTGGTCAATCCTCTGGCACTTGGCAGCCTCCCCCTCTTCTCAGAATTCCTCTGGGCAACTTCAGCTGTCAGCAGTGACCTGTCAGTTACTGGATGTCCACTAAGCACTTCTGGGCTAAGCATTTATGTGCACACCCTCTATGCAGGCATCCCACCCTGTCTGTCTGTAGGCAGGACATACGCCCTATGCAGGAGGTTGCTCATAACTTAAGAACATAAGTAGTCCATACTGGGTGAGGACAATAGTCCATTAAGCCCAGCACCAGTCTCTGACAGTGGCCAATCTCAGTCGATTGTAAGTACCCCCCAACAAGTCAGAATGGGATGATCCATCCCATGCTGTTCACTCCCAGCTTTTGACAATTAATGTATTATTATTATTATTATTATTATTATTATTATTATTAAACAAGCATTTACATAGCGCCAGCAATGTACCTGGGAGTGGGGGGGGAGATGAAGGAAGGGGAACAGAGGGAGAGACAAGGGGTGTAACATTCACGAAGATGCGAGGTCCCAGGTGCACGCGCTTGGCTTGGTTACATCGAGAATGATGGCTGGTTGGTCCATGTGATGAGGATATGAGTACACACAGATTGTACTGGATGGAGGGCATCAGCAGGAGTTAGATGAGGGGAGCAAGGAGTCGGGGAGGGCAGAGCGGAAGAGGTGGGTCTTGAGGGGGGATTTGGAGGTATGAAGGGAGGGGGTGAGGTGGATGTGGGAAGGGGAAGGAGTTCCAGGTGTGGGGGAAGCTAGGTAGAAGGAACAAAGGCGGTTAGGGGAGCAGGGGAGGCATGAGATGGTGAGAGAGGGGACAGAGGAGGAACGGAATTCACGGACTGGAGTACGGAGGGAAATTAGTGCAGATAGGTAGGGGGGAGCAAAGTTGTGAAGACCTTTATAGGTGAAGACTAGGAGCTTGTGCAGCATTCGTTCAGGAAGGTGGAGCCAGTAAAGGGAGGAGAGGAGGGGGTGTATGTGGTTGAAGCAACAGGCCAGGTGGATGACCCTGGTAGAAGAGTTTTGGACAGAGATAAGGGGAGAAAGGTGAGAGCAGGGGAGGGCAGTGAGAAGGAGGTTACAGTAATCGAGGCAAGAGATGACCAGGGCATGAACAAGGGTTTTGGCAGAGGAGACAGAGAGAAAAGGGGGAATCTTAGCAATGTTATGGAGGGAGAAGCGACAGGATTTGGCAATAGAGTCGAAGTAGGGAATATAAAAAAGGGATGAGTCAAAGATGAAGCCTAAGCTATGGGATTGGGGGACGGGAAGGATGGTGACCCTATCAATGAGGATCGACAAGGAAGAGGGAGAGGAAGGATGAGGGGGGAAGATAAGGAATTCAGTTTTAGCCATGTTGAATTTGAGCTGTCATTGAGACATCCAGGTAGAGATGTCAGAGAGACAGCTGGTGAGGTGAGCTTGGATAGATGGAGAGAGAGAGGGAGTAGAGAGATAGAGCTGAGTGTCATCAGCGTGGATGCGATATTGGAAGCCATGGGAGGCAATGAGTTTGCCTAGGGACAGGGTATAGATAGAGAAGAGGAGAGGACCACGGACAGAGCCTCAGGGAACACCATCCAAGAGGGGAAGGGAGGAGGAGGTGGAGTTGGCAAGAGACACATTGAAGAGGTAGGAGAACCAGTCGAGGACGAAGCCACAGAAGCCAAGAGAGTGAAGTGAGTCCAGCAAGAGTGAGTGGTCAACAGTATCAAAGACAGCAGAGAAGTCAAGGAGGAGAAGAATGGAGCAGAGGTGATTAGATTTAGCCACAGGAAGATCATTGGTGATTTTAGCGAGAGCAGCTTCAGTAGAGTGAAGGGGGTGGAAGCCAAATTGGAGGAGGTCACAGTGGGTGTTGGCAGAGAGGAAGTCAAGGCAGTGGAAGTAGGCAACACATTGAAGAAGCTTGGAAGCAGAAGGAAGGAGTGAAACAGGACAGTAGCTAGAAGGGTCAGTGGGGTCAAGAGTGGACTTTTTGAGGATAGGAGAGACAGTGGCATGCTTGAAGGTGGAGGGGAAGGAGCCAGTAGAGAGGGAGAGGTTGATGATGTGCAGGAGAAAAGGGGCGACAGTGGAAACAATGGAGGTCAAGAGGCGGGAGGGGATGGGGTCAAGCGGGCAAGTGGAAGGGTTGGAAGAGGATAGCAGGTAGGAGATTTCCTCAAGGGAGGTGGAAGTGAAGGAGGACAGGAGAAAAGGAGGGGGGAGGAGGGAAAGGGGAGGGAGTAGGAAGAGGAGAGGAGTGGTAAGCGATGTTGAGGCGAATCTTGTCTGTCTTGGAGGTGAAGAAGGAAGCAACATCCTGAGCAGAAAGGGAAGAGGGAGCACGAGGACAGGGGGGCTTAAGAAGGGAGTCAAAGGTGGAGAACAGGTGGTGAGGGTCCCGAGAACAGGACTCAATGCGGGAGGCGTAGTAAAGAGGTTACTTTCGCCAAAACCTACACGGCTAATAGCTGCTAATGGACATATCCTCCAGAAACTTGTTCTAACCTGCAGAGCAGGTGCATGGATCTGACCCCTGGAGGAGAAAAGATTCCCCAACCCTAGCTTAAGGCATCACTCAAACTTTGATTAGAAAATCAAGTACAATATAATTAAATAAGTAAGACAATGCTAATAGCTGGAACCAAGACTGGAAAAGTTTAATTCAAAGTAAGAAATGGGACAAGTTTTTTTTAAAAAAGGGTTATAGTGGGACGTATTATGCAAAGAAATCAGGAGCAGAGTTAGATACTTTACTTAGCTTAAAATAAAAAATTTAATAATTAAAATGCACCTCTAGATGTTTAACTCTCAAAATGGAGTCACACAGACATAAAGTATGGGAACATACTCTTTGTCAGGGACAGCTGGTTGGTTTTGAAGTTGGAGAGGCACTGGGCCGGTGGGCCTAGGGGTGGAGCCAGGGGGACAGTAGGTGAAGCCAGGGGGACGGTAGGTCAGTGGCATGGCATAACCCAGCAGCAAGGAGTTCCCAGGGTTAACATTGGATGGAAGAAAACACAGTCTACATGCACATCAAGCTTAAAATAAATAATGTATAAACCCAAAACACAGGGACCCATCCTTGTAAAGCACCCCAGTCACAGCCTGAGTC
>QEPC01001360.1:5952576-5988786 GCA_003113815.1 Sphenodon punctatus
CCCCCTCTGCTCTAACCCACTAGCCCCCACTTCCCCTCCCAGAGAACCCAGGAGCCCTGGCTCCCAGCCCCCCTCTGCTCTAACCCACTAGCCCCCACTTCCCCTCCCAGAGAACCCAGGAGCCCTGGCTCCCAGTCCCCCTCTGCTCTAACCCACTAGCCCCCACTTCCCCTCCCAGAGAACCCAGGAGCCGTGGCTCCCAGCCCCCCTCTGCTCTAACCCACTAGCCCCCACTTCCCCTCCCAGAGAACCCAGGAGCCCTGGCTCCCAGCACCTCTGCTCTAACCCAGTAGCCCCCACTTCCCCTCCCAGAGAAACCAGGAGTCCTGGCTCCCAGCACCCCTCTGCTCTAACCCACTAGTCCCCAATCCCCTTTCCAAGAACCCAGGAGTCCTGGCTCCCAGTCCCCCTGCTCTAACCCACTAGTCCCCACTCCCCTCCCCGAGAACCCAGGAGCCCTGTCTCCCATTCCCCCATCTCTAACCCACTAGTCCCCACTCCCCTCCCTGAGTACACAGGAGCCCTGACTCCCAGCCCCCCTCTGCTCTCTAACGCACTAGCTTCCACTCCCCACCCCAAGAACCCAGGAGTCCTGGTTCCAAGCCCCCCTACTCTAACCCTCCCCCTGTGTCCCCTCTCCCCCTAGCAGGTCCCCTTCCGGGCCCTCCTCCCCCGTGTGCCCCTACTCCACCCACCACCCCCGCCCTCCCGCAATTTACTCACCGCAGGCCAGCTCGGGGGGCGGTTCTCCGCATCATCATTGCCTCCTCCTCGCCTTGGCCTCCCGGACCTCCAGTCCCCACCAGGCTTAAAGTAGTGTGTGCAGGAGCAGCAGGAGCCGAGTCTCCTGTTGCTTCCACGTGCGCTGCTTGAGGTGCAGCTGGCTCGAGTCCCCTCCCTCCCAGTCGAGTCAATTTTGACTTGACACAGGGAGGAAGGGACTCAGGGAGGAAGGGGGGAGACTGGGAGCTGCTCGCACGGCAGCTCCCAGCCTTCCCCCCCTCCATACCCAGGTGCCTGTGTTGGGCACCCAGGTATGGAGTTTCCCCCTGCTCGGCCCCTGCAATGAAATAGTGCCCCCTGCTGGCAGTATTTCATTGTGGGGTCCCTTTATGCAGAATGGATGGTGCTTCTAGCAGCCCATTCCGCATAAAGGGAGAAAACGCCACCCGTTTGACCCTGAAGGCTTCCTTAGGAAGCCTTGGGGGGGGGGGTGAGTCACTGGTATGTGTGCACATGCATACAAACCAGTGACAATGTTCTGAACCAGCTCGAAGAAACTTGTTTGAAGTAGCAACCTTCTGAAGGTTGCTGCTTCAAAACAAGGTTCTTCGAGCTGGCTCCGCAGGCTGGTGTGACTTTTTTTTTCTTTTTTTTTTCCGGCGGCGGTCGGGTCACTTGGGTGACTCCTGGGGCCCCAGCGGCAGGGGGGGCACACCGCCACTGCTCTTTGTCCATGTGTCCCCATTTTAAGAGTTAAATTATCCCATGACCTCAGACCACAGCTTGGATTAGCACGCCATACAAAAGCCAAGGTATCAACATTTACTAGATTATTTTATATAAGCAAGACTCTGCACTGAATAATGCAATACCATCACTAATTCAGAACTGCCAAGGGAGAATAATTGGCAAGAGGGAAGGTTTTAAGAACACCACATCTACACACACAAAGATCAATTAAATGCTCCTCAATTTTTAAAAATGCCGCATAGTTTATGCCCTTTGCTTGTGTCTGTGTTTTCTGTTCTACGGGAGTGAAGGGACTGTTGCTACTGCTCACTGGTTTGCTTCCTCTAAGTCCCCCTTATCCTTCTCTGTCCCCGATACTTTCAATTTTCCATCTGTCCCTTCTTTCCCCCTGTTTATCTCTCCTCTTTCCTTTTAGTCTCCGCTTTTGTCTCAGGGTGTTTTTAGACAAGTGTCTCCCCACCCATTACCCACACATCATACATTGGTGCCCTATGCAGCCCTGCAACATGCATGATGGGTGGGTGATGGCTGGGGAGGCACTGGTCTAAAAAAACCCTCAGTCTCTGAAAACATAATTAGCAACAACAGCAGATTTGGTTAGTAGGGATGTCCGAATGTGGTTCAGATGTTCGGGGTTAGGTCAGAACTCAACCAGTTCGGTTGTCCGAACCGAACTCCCATGGCCCCAAACAGTTCGGCCGTGTTCAGATGAGCTTGGGTGCATTCGGGCAGGAAAAACCTGGCTGGCAGGCCCAGGGAGGGAGGGGAGGTCAGCTGAGGAGGAGTGGAGAGGCTTGGACTAGCAGCCAGCCTGCCCAATCACCATCCCTCTTTTATCACACCACTGGCTTGGCAGTCTGCGATTGGCAACAGGCTAGGCTGCATAGAGTCAATGGGAAAGGCGGGCGCAGAAAGTAACAAAATTAATCCCCCCCCCTTCCATATCATTCTGAGCTAGCCACTGATCCTGTCAGCAGGCGTTTTCAAAACTCTCCCTCTCCCAGCAGTTTGTGTTCCTCCCAGTCCATTGCCATCCTCCTCCTATTTCACCCATTTCCACACATTTACCTCCATAGTTGCATTTATTTACATTAGATTAGATAGATTTAGGTGTTATACCCGGCATCAAGAAGCAGCCACTCCAGCCCCAGGACGCACTGTCAGGGTTCTGGGGCCATCATCCTGTTCATGGGAAGCTGTCATTCCACGGCATCAAGAAACAGCCAGCCACTCCAGCCCCAGGACCCACCATCAGGGTTCTGGGGCCTACATTACAGGCAGAGAGGACTGTCATTCCACTTCATCCAGAATCTGCCGCTCAAGTCCCAGGACCCACCATCAGGGTTCTGGGGCCATTATTCCACTCACGGGGAGCTGTCATTCCACCGCATCAAGAAGTAGCCACTCCAGCCCCAGGACCCACTTTCAGGGGTCTCAGGCCTATGTTACAGTCAAGGGGAGCCATCATTCCATGGCATGCCATGGGTTCTGTGCTCCGGCAATCCAATGTTCACTTCTACTGCCTCTGCTGTGTCCTGTGCCCCATCAATCCAATGTCCATTTCTGCTGCCTCTGCTCTGCCATGGGTTCTGTGCCCTGGCAATCCAATATTTGCTGCTGCTGCCGCTACTGCACCATGGGTTCTGCTACAGGACAATCCAATGTCTTCCTCTGCTCCACCAATGTGTGGCAGCCTGCAATGCCCATCAAAGTAGGGGTGCCAGGCCAGCCACCAAGTAAGGGTGCCAGGCCAGCAACCGAATAGCCAAACGGCCCCAAGCCTTTCCGACCTCTGCTGCTGCTACTGCTTCTGGGTCTCAGATGGCCAGTCATGGTGCCATGGGCACCCCTGGGGCCATGCACCGAGCCTGCCTGCCAGGGCAACCTGGGGTGCCATGCCCCAAGCCTTCCCGGTCTCTGCTGCTGCTGCTGCTGCTGCTGCTGCTGCGGCTGCTGCTGCTTCTGCTGCTGCTGTATCTCCGACAGCCTTTCATGCCAGCACGGGCACCCCTGGCGTGCCCCAAGCCTCTGCTATGGCTGAACTTTCTGAACGTTCAGGCGGGGGGGGGGTCCGAACTCCATGGGACCAAACCCATGAATCCAAACTAAGTTTTTGAACTAAACGGCTAAACCCCATTCTGTTCACACATCCCTATTGGCTAGGTGTCCTCAGTTGCTAGCCAGATGAACCCACCCCACTTCAGGTAATTGAGAAAGTAGAGGTGTGAAATTCATTTTTGTTGTTATGAGAATGAAAATGAAATTTTTTATTTTCCTTTTTGTTATTGTAAAAACAAAAACAACAAATAATAATAATGAAAACAGAAATAAAAACAATTTTTTTGTTTTTGAAATAATGGGACAAAACTGAAAGGTATTTCTGGCTATAACGTTTTTGTTTCTTATTTGATTTAGATGCGACTTGGGAAGATTGTACCCCCAATGTAGGCCACTATATGTACCAACTGTCAGAATAATTGGATAAAGGACACCGATGTTAGAAGCAATTGAATGTTGTGATTTTAAGAAAAGCTTCATACACATTCCTGGCTACGCCTTCTTTATCTTCCATCCAATTTGTATGAAACCTGAAATATTATGTTCCTCCACAAGATTACCAACCCTGCCTAATTTCATAAAGATTGAATAAAGGGTCCTGATGTTATAAGCCATTAACTTGAAAATGCATTTATGGCTGTAACATTTATATATTCCATCCTGTTTATACGACATTTAGCAGGAATGTATCCCACACCCTTCCTGTCATCTCTGCCAAACCACAGGACAATTTGAGAAAGGGTCCCAATTGTATAAGCAATTGAAGTTGTCCCCTTGAAGAGCATTATTCAGATGAATAGCAGCACATACAATGCCAGTGAAAGACAGGCACCTGGCATGGCAGGGGGAGGGAGACTCTATGAGGGAGGATGGGGAGCAACCCAACAGACCGAAAGACACATTCACTGGCCAAGTACTGCATGCTTCCAGGTTTACAGGACTAATTGGTGGTGGCTTCGAGGCAGGCATAGGGGGTGGCCCCGAGGAGGGCATAAAAAGGGACATATTTGGGACTTTGGTGATAGCATCCCAACAATCTGGAAACATGATTTACACATCCAGGTTGGCCAACTATCATCACAATCACATCCTGCAGCACTGTGACAGAGGACGTAAGAGAATCTCTATTGGCTTTCCTAAACAGATGCTTCCAACTTCCCAGTAACAAGTGGGGGAGAGAAGTTGGAATGGTTACAGCACTGAATATTTGGTTGACATTTCTGCTGGCCAATGGGCACCACAAACAGATCTTCTATCACATTGGGTGTTATTACATACACATTTCTCCTGCATGTTTGCTGTTACATCCTGAACTTTCTGTGTGTCTAAATCACTCCCCCAGATCTTAAACATCTGACTCTTTGAACTTCTGCATAGAACTTCTCCCAGAACCTTTGTATGTAAAAGGTTCTCATGGAAAACTGCTTTGCTTCAAGCAGCTGTGGTCACTTGGTTTCCATGGCAGCTCCTCACGGCTAAAGCTGTGGATACTTTAGGCTGCCTCAGGGCAGTGTTTGTGTGAAGAATACATCCAGGAACTGCCTCAGGGCATGTGTGAAGAATGCATCCGGAACTTACTTGTGGACTTGTAAATCCAGAAGATTGAAAGACCAACACTTTAAGGTGTGTGTAAAAATACCCATTGACACGTAAGAGAATCCCTGGCATAGGCTCATTCTCTGCATATGCTGTGCATGCTTATAAAGTTGGGACCTTTTTCACATCTTTATGATATTTGGCAGAGATTTACCTGAAGGTTTGAGATACAGCTCTGCCAAATTTCATGTATACTGGTTGGACTAAAAAGATGTTAAATCAAACATACATTTATAAGTTAATTACTTATACCACCAGGATCATTTATCCAATCGTTCTGAAATGTGGCATAGGTATTAGACATAGGGAGGGGTATAAACTTACCAAGGTTCATCTACATTATATGGGAGACAAAAAAGTTACTGCCATTAATGTATATGCAGATTTGTGCAAAACAACACAATTCAATTGCTTATAAAATCGGATTCCTTTATCTAATCTTTCTGAAAGTTGGTATACATAATGTTTCATCCAAATATAATGAAAACCAAAAATGTTACAGCCAAAAATGTATTTCCCATTGAAACCAATGGAAATTGAAAGCAAAAGCACAAGCGAGAATGAAAATTTTGATATTTATGAAACCAAAAAAGAAATATTTAAATAACGAAAGCAAAAAACAAAAACAAAAATGACATGGGTCCCTGGTGCACACCTTTATGAGAAAGTTGGTTATGGGCATTTTCAGACAAGACACTCTCCACCCACTAACCATCCACCACGTACCCATTATACATGTTTCAGGGCTGCAGTATTGTCTATGGGTGCCTTGTAGCATGTATAGCGGGTGGAAGGTGGGTGGGGAGGGCCTTTTCTGAAAACGCCCTATGGCCCTTTTCCCACAGAGTGCGGTGGGTGGGGGGATGGGTGGGTGGTGCGGTGGTTAGAGCTGTGGGTTGTGGTGCATGGGGGTGCATTCCCACAGACCCCCACCCACCTCTACCAATCTCCACTCATGGAGCGTCGGGCATTGGTGCCCATTGCTCCATGCATGGGTGAGGGGTTGAGGTGGGTGGAGCATGGGATCGCATATGCACCCCCACCCATCACCCCGTGTTGTTCCCATTGGTGCCCACCCATTCCCCTCATGGCATTCACATAGGCAACTCCCCCCACCTGCACATGTGTGCAAGGGTGGGGGGTTCCTGTGTGAAAAGGGCCTATGTCTGTAAATTGGATGCACTGAGCAATCTTGCAGGGAAGCTTTAGGTTTTTAGATTTTGATAGAAGAGAAATTTTGATAAATTCTGGGTGCTCATATAATCTCTATCTTTTCCTTTTCAGTCTTGCCATCATCAATATTAAATCTTCCTAGAGAAAGAAAGAATATCTGCTTATTTTTTATATCAGCAACCTGGAAATCTAGGTCCTTTTTATTCTCAATGAAGTCAACATTGCAACCAACAGTCCAAAATAATACAAGAAATGCTAACGCTTATCATGTCATTGAGCAGACTCTGGAGGTTCATCAAATAGTAGGGAAATTTTCAGAGATCAACAGATAACTAAAAAGACTTAGTTGTCTCTCAAAAATTGAACAAGAAAGAATTCAGAGGTTATATATTACCCAAATTGAATTATAAGGTGCTCTTTGACAACCTTTGAAAGTTGTACCTCCCTAAGGTGATGAGGAAGTTCAAATAGAAAAGATTGTCATAAAGGTTTTGGAATTGCAGACTAAGCTTTTATTGTCTGTCATATCCTTGATAGTCAATATGCTTTACTGTGTCTATAGATTATGCATGTCTAAGCAAAGTATTTCTTTCACAGATGAACTTGATCTAGGAGACAGTTTTTGATACTGAATTTTGTACTAGTCCGAGTACTTTTGTTATATGACTTTCCAAGGCTTTCCACACCCTTCCTTATCCACTTTAAGTGAATAAGCCAGGTAATGTAGGGGAGCGAGGGACAGTGTAGCTGTTTCTAGATGGAATTGTAATAGGATTCTGTGCTTTGTTCACCACTTTCTCTCACATTACACATGCTGTAGACAGATTCTGCACAGGCAATATGAATGATGGAATCATTTGGTATGGAAGGGACTTCTATTCAGGCATCATGTTGATTCCCCTGCATCATAACCAGATTGATTTCATTATTTCTGATAGATGACTGACTTGCCTAGCCTTGAATATCTTCAATAATGCTGATTCTACAACCCTAGCCTCCTTTGGCAGCTTGATCAATTGGCTAACTGTTTATACAGTTATAAAGTTTTTCTTTATATTTAACTTAAATTCCACTTGATACAGTTTAAGCACATTATTTGATTCTTTATTCTGCTTACTAAAAATTAGAATAATTGACCCTTCTCCTATTTACTAGGTGTTTAAGTCCATTTTTTAAACAAAGAAACAATCCCAGATATTTTAAACATTTCCTACAAGACTTTTTTGTCTTTAAAAAAAAAAAGGAAAAAAATACACAAATGTTGTTGCTCACTTTTGGATTTACTAAGAATCAAATAATGAAGCTACACATCATTTGGTATGGAAGGGACTATTATTCAGGTATTGTATGTATTGTATTATATATAGGGCTGCAACCTGATTAGTAAATTTAGTTGATTAATCAATGAAGCCTTTTATGGCTTAATCAATCAATCAATTAATATTTGCATAAATTTGCATAACTCTACATAGATTTGCACAGATTCGCCTAATTTGCGTGTGTTGGGTGAACTTGCTTGGAACACATCCCCTTGAGCTATGGACTCAGAACTATTGACTGTCAGAAGACCCTGGCAGCTAACCGAGTAATTGGGGGGCAAATTTTAATCAGTTTTATATTGATTAATTAGTTTGATTAATCGATTCATGGTTGCAGCCCTAATTATATACATATATGTATTTTTGTATTGCAGCTGATTAAGCTGTTTTTAATTTTTTGGTCTATGGTCATAATAAATTTATTTATTTATTTATTTAGTCATACTTTTAGGCTGCCCCCTCCTGCAGCCTAAATAAAAACAAATAATATCAAAAATTATAAAACATTAAAATAACACAAACAAGAAAAAACTATCCCATCCTAACCTAACCCACCCATCACCTGTCTCCCTCAGCAAAGGCCCAGTGGAACAGTCAGGTCTTACACTGTCTTTGGAAAGAGGGGAGATCTAAGGCCAGGCAGACCTCCAACGGGAGGGAGTTTCACAGCTGCCGATTGGCCACTGAGAGCGCCCTCCTCATGGTTGACACCCGGGAAACCCGGGGGACCTCAAGGAGAGAGCCTCTGGCCAACTGCAGAGGCCGATCCAGGACCCGGAGAGTGAGGCATTCCTGCAGATAAGTGGAGCCCAGGTTGTTCAGGGCTTTAAAAGTCAAAACCAACACCTTGAATTGGGCCCAGAAGACTATTGGAAGCCAGTGCAAAGAACAGAACACCGGTGTAATGTGCTCACAATGACTCGTCCCCCTTAGGAGACAGGCCACCATGTTCTGCACTAGCTGCAGTCTCAGGACTGTCACCAAAGGTCTCCATGTAGAGTACATTACAGTAGTCGAATCTTGAGGTAATAAAAGCAAGAATGATCATGGCAAGGTTCAAGTCTGAGACATACAGTTTAAGTCATCATGCTAGATGTAAGTGGCAAAAAGCGCCCTTCTCCACAGCTGCCACCGGGACAGTCAAGCGAAGCTGCGGGTCTAGGAGCACCCCCAGACTATGGACCTGAGATACCAGGGGAGGACAGAACTCATCAATGATAGGGGCCATCACTCCCCTGGCTTTCCCCACAACCATCACCTCTGTCTTGTCGGGATTCAGCATCAGGTGACTTGCCCTCATTCAGTCCCCCGCAGCTGACAAACCCCGAGTAAGCACCGAGACTGCCAGGCCTGATTCTGATTAAAAAGAGACATACAGTTGGATGTCATCAGCATATTGATGACACCTTACACCAAACCCTCTGATGACCTCCCCTAAAGGCTGCATACACATGTTAAACAAGAGAGGGGATAAGATGGAACCTTGCGGGACACCACACGTGAAGCCCCAGGGAAAAGATGAACAATCACCCAGCACCACACATTGAGTTCTCCCGGCCAGGAAGAAGTGGCACCATTTAAAGACAGTCCCTCCCACTCTAGTTCAGTCCCACAACTGAGTCACCAGCAACTCATGATCAATGGTATCAAATGCACCCGAAAGATCTAATATGATCAGCAGGGTTGAACAACTGTGGTCCAGCTCCCGGGAGAGGTCATCCACCATGGCCACAAGTGCAATTTCAGTGCCATAACCTAGATGAAATCCAGATTGCGAGGGATCTAGGAAACTGATTCAATCCAGATGCTTCTGAAGCTGATGAGTCTCCACCTGTTCAATAACTTTCCCTTTTTAGGGAAGGTCAGAGACTGGCTGATAGCTGGCCAGGATGTCAACATCCAAAGATGGTTTTTTGAGCAGAGGCTGCATCACCACCTCCTTGAGGCAGTCTGGCACTCTGCCCTCCTTAAGGGAGGTGTTGACTATTTCGGCCAGCGATGGCCCCAACGTCTTCTGGCTGGCCTTAACCTTAAACAAGCAAACAAACAATGTTTATAACAGTCTAGCTGAAAATCAGTCTGCATTCTATAAAGATTAGATTCTCTTACAATCTCACTCAATTAGCTACTTGTCCAATGAACAACCAGTCTGACAAGATAAAGGGATCATCTTCAGTATCTACACACATCTGGATTATTGAGATATGGAAGCAACAACATAATGAAAATTCAAAGACAGTTTGTCCTGTATTGTAACAGCCAGATAGTCAGCAAGTGGAACTCAGATAGCTCCATTGAATTCAATGCCAATTTATGAGTATATGGGTTTACATATAGCTGCCAAAACATTCATAAGGTGTGAAGAGAATATCAAGACATGGGTGTGCACATAAACAAAAAGCTTATTGAGCCACTGAAGGTCTACACCTACACTTCCCTTTTTCTACGGGCACCTTGCAGAGGTGTTACCTAATAAAGCTAAAATTAGACTGTGAGAGAGCTCAGGTTGTAATTCAATGGCCGTGATCCCCCAAAATGCATGTATCACAGAGCTGCATGCAGAAGCTTCCAAATGCAGAGAATGGCACTCACCACTCTTAACCCCAAAGCACTGAGGAGTGAGTGGGTTTGTCCCACTCCTAATCCATGGAGTGAGCAAGGCAGGCTGCACTCCTGAGGGTGATCGGGTTTGCAGCACAGCCCGGAAGTTGCTATGGCAACCGGGGCCAGGCTGCGTGGCAATTGTAGTCTCGAGATTTCGGGTCAGTTGTAACTGACCACATCAGGAGGCTCCACAGTCGGAGCTTGGTGCACGCATAGGCAGCAATACTGGCGTGCTTCTGAGGTACTTGTGCCAGTGTTATAGGCCTGGTTTCGGGGTGGAGCTTGTGCAGTGTGTGGGGTGCTGGGTTGGAGCTGAGCAGGAGCAGTGGAGAGACTAGTCGGTCAGTTTCTCTTTGAGAGGAGCTTGTGCAGAGGTGGGGAGCCTGGCAACATCAGTACAGGAGCAGCAAAGAGAGGTCAGTTCATTTGGAGGGTGCTTTTGAGGCCTGGTAGGGGAGGGCAGAGGGGGGCATAGTGTGCTCCCCACGTTTGTGTGGGCAGGAGTGGATGCAGAGGCTGGTCAGTTTCTGCCAGGGTGAGTGAGGCTTGGAAAAGTGTGTCGGGGTTCATAGGGTGAAGAAGCATCAGCCCCCTTTGGTCATTTGAGCACCCGGTAGGTTAAGTTGTGGAAGATGGGCAATAACAGAAAGGCCTGCGAAAAGGAAAGGGAAAGGCCCAGCACCCAGAGTTAGTGGCCGTGAAATAGCCAGGAGGAGCCAGCTAAGGGATCAAGTGGCTCCTGTTCAGGAGGGGGAAGACAGCAGGGCCCTGCTGCTTTCTCTTCAGAGGCAGTTGGGGGAATGCAAAGAATTTATGAGGAAACTTGCTTCAATGGTGGGGCAAAATAGGGAAGGGGGTGTCCAGGCAGTGGAGGCATCCTGTAGGGCAGTGTTCGCACGGCCTTTGGGATTTGATGCCGAGGCCCCACCTGAGCTGCCACCGGGGGGTGCTGTAGAGCAGCCTGGTTGCAGTTGTGAGATGAGTAGAAGTGAGCAGGAAACGGAGGTTCATTTTCAAGAAGAGGAATCTCAGGCTGTGGGGGATGAGCCCCAGGTAGTTGCCAGGCGTCTGGACAGTCGGGGTGTACCATTTTCTCATTACAGAGGAGATGAGCCAGAGCAACAGCACCCAATATTGTCAGAGGAAAATGAAGCGGTTCAAGGCGAAGAGATGGAGGAGGCTTTTGACTTGGCGGGTCGCATGGCAGCATTGGAGAAGAAAATGAAGGAGCTTGCAGGGAGAATCCATTCGAGCCATGCTGCAGTTCTGGCCCCCCTGCATTCACAGACAGCGGAGGTGACAACAGCAGCAGTGACAGCATCAACTCAGTGGCAACAAATGGGAACAGATGTCCAAATTCAAGGGCAGGTACATGTGAAGGCAGTATGGGAGCTCTATGCAGATGCTTGGCAGGAAGTGGCTCAAGACAAAAGCACCAGGTCCCAGCAGTTAACATGGGAGATTCTAGCACACCAAGGTTGGGGTGGCCTAGCAGATGGGTGCCCTGGCCAGAGCAAAGAGAGGTTAATAATTGCTTGTTGCATTGGGTGGGGAGTAAATCCCAGTTGGCAGGTCAGCAGCAGACCTGCTTTGGGCACATAAAGGAAGTGACAGGGCAGGTACCGAAGGGAGAGCAAAGTTTATCCAAGTGTACAGCATGCTCAGCATGCTTGGTGTGCGTGGCAGCAAAAGTTAAGGAGCTTCCGCCTTTGGGGTGGTGTTATTCCCGAAATCTCTGCACTGATTGGTGCTCATCTTTTGCAGTCGACCAGAAAAAAGATTTGGAAAGGGGACTATGTGAATTTGTTTGTGCTTTTTTTTAGCTACCCCATCCCCAATCCAAATGACAAAGAGGAAGTAAAGGATAAGGAGCGCTCTAAACGGCCAAAAGCGGATCGCAATTGGTCAAATTGGACGGCCGCTTAGTCCATATATATGGGTGTGGTGATGCAGGTGTATCTGGAAAGGGCAGTTGAGATGATTAAATACCAAGAAATTGTATGTAGGATGTATGAGACTGGTAAGAAGGGAGCATGGCTCAGCTATGATGAAGGTTTTCGGCACAGGGCAGACATCACCCCAGGCATTAGATGGGACCTGCACACTAACTATATTTGGTTGGAGCCCATGAGCACCACGGCCAATGAGAGTCAGGCCAATAGTGACCATGAGCTTCCAAGAGGAGAAAGAGCACCGGCCAATGACCTTAGCTTTCATGAAGGGCAGCTGGGCAACAGTGCGGGCTGGGGGGGGGAGGGCATGTTGGGAAATTAGTCGGTCAGGGATGTGTAGCAGGTCTTGCACTGGATACGGCGCTCAGAGGTTACCCTGACAAGGACACATTGGGGTATGTACTGAAGGGGTTCAGGGAAAAATGTAGGATCCATGAGATGGGTTTGATTTCATTGCTAGCAAAAAGAAATGTAAAATCAATTGTGGGTATGGAACACATTGTGAGTGCCAAACTGGAAAAGGAACGTGCTGAAGGACGGATTGCAGGGCCTTTTGATTCCCGTCCACTACGTGACTTGCATATATCCCAGCTGGGTGTGGTTTCCAAGAAGGTGCCTGGGGAATATCAGCTTATTCATCATCACTCCTACCCTGGGGAGCTTCGGTGAACGATGTCATACCCCATGGGCTGTGTTCAGTGCAATATTCTTCATTTGATGGAGCTGTGGAGATGATTCGCAGGTGTGGAGTGGGAGTACTCCTTGCTAAACGTGATATCAAATCGGCATTTAGGCTATTGCCTGGTGCATCCTGTTGATTTCAAGTTCTTGGGTTTCACATTTTGGGGGAAGTTTTATTTTGATAAGGCAACGGCGATGCTCCATCTCATGTGCGGCCTTTGAGAAATTCAGTTCGGTTTTGGACTGACTGGTCAGGGAGCGCTCGGGATTGCATCAAGTCATCCATTATATGGATGATTATATATTCGTGGGTACACACTCCAATGAATGTGGGCGGCAGTTATAATTGTTCCAAGATTTGGCAAAACAGCTAGGGGTACCACTGACACTTAAAAAAATGGAAGGGCCAGTGACATCGTTGTTATTTGTAGGTATTCAATTTGACACACTTAAATCACTCTCACGTTTGCCTGAAGAGAAATTAGCTGCATTAAGGTAAGGAATTGATAAGTGCTTAAGAGCAACAAAGCTTATGGTTTGGCAGCTCCAGTCGTTGCTTGGCAGCCTTAATTTTGCATGTAAGGTAATCGCGCCAGGTAGAGCCTTTTTATCAAGGCTTTACATGAGGGTGGCCAGCAATTTGCCTCCGCATTATCACATTAGGTTAACTCAGGACATGAAGCCAGATTTGGACACATGGTTAGAATTCTTAACCAAGTTTAATGGCATCAGTTTCTGGAGGAAGGATTTATTGTTGAAAAAAACCTGACCTTCAGGTGCAGTCTGATGTGGCGGGTTCGCTAGGTTTTGGAATATATTTTAGAGGACAGTGGTGTGCAGAGCACTGGCCCAATTCTTGGGTGCAGTTGTGGCTGACAAGTGATCTGATGCTGCTAGAGCTATTCCTAATAGTAGTCATGGTTCATCTTTGGGCTGGCGATTTTGAGAACAAGATAGTTTGGTTTTGGTGCTATAACATGGCTGTGGTTTATGTTGTGAATTGCTTGTCATCAAAGAACATTAGGGTCATGGGATTGGTGAGGGCATTTGTTTTAAAATGTCTGGGGCATAACATCCTTTTTTTAGCTAGACATGTGCCGGGTGTTGATAATGGCATTGCGGACATCCTCTCTCGATTCCAGATGGATCGTTTCCATCTATTGATCCCGATGGCATGTGATGCCAGAGAACATCCCAAAGGAACTGTGGAACCTTGAACGCAAGACCTTTTGAGGGCTGTGTGGGGATCTGTGCCAAGGCGAATGTGGGTAGCGTATGAGAGGGCGTTTAGGGAATTTCAAGCATTTAGAGAGAGTAAAGGCTGGGTATTAACTTTTCCTTTCACTGAGGTGCAGCTAATCCAGTTTGGGTTGCAGTTGCATAGTAAGGGTCTGTCGCCTGGAACCATAGCAGGTAAGTTTTCGGTGCTGGCATTCATGAGTAGTGTAGCCAGTTTTCCAATGGAATCTCAAGGTTTTTATGTTAAGCGTATGCTGGAATGTTGGCATAGAGAGGCGGTTAGAGCAGTAGATGAGAGGGAACCTGTGACAATGACAATATTGTCTTTGATTTGTTAGATGTTACCTAGAGTTTGTTTTACTGACAATGAGGTTATTCTATTTAGAGGTACATTCATAGCTTTTTGGGGTGCATTTAGAGATAGTGGTGGAATCGAGGAAGGTTGTATCTGGAAGGGAGCTAAAGGTAAGAGATGTGTTTATGGAACACGATAGGGTTAGGATAATTTTAAGAAGATCAAAAACTGATTAGAGAGATCGTGGTCAAACAATTTTGGGTGATTTCAGACGTTACGAGATCATGCTCAACCACAGTGAACCACGCTCAAACCCGCGGTGGGGCCAAAGAGCCCTGAACGTCTGTTCGGCGTGCGCCAGATGTTCACCACACTCAATACCCACATGGGGTCAATTTCAACCACGCTTCCCGGCTCCCCGGCGCAAAATCGCGGGAAGCATGGTCAAAGAGATCCCCACCGGGAAACAACAAAAAGTAACGTCTGGACGCCAATCCCCAGACGGAAACAAAGGAAACAAGCCCCAGCCATGGACAATGCACGCAGCGTCGCTGCCAGGCAACCAGCAAAAACACATCCACCGGAGGGAGATTTAAAAGGAAATCAGCAGCAGGCAAGCATGGCAGGATGGAGCGAGGAGAGAGGCAGGAGAGAGCGGCGAGCGAGAGAGCGACGGTGGAGGAAGAGGAGGAGGAGGCGGCGGCAGGGGCAGTGATGGAGGTGGAGGGAGCGCAGGTAGAGGAGGGGGAGACGGGGGTCATGCTGACCATGCAGGAGGTGCAGGGACAACACCCGCAGCAGCAGGCGGGACGCGACGCCCCGGGGACAGCAGCCGCACCGGGGCCGGAGGAGGCACCCAGGAAATGGGTAAGGGGAATGAAGGGGAGGGCACAGGAGTCTCGGGGGGGGGGCGAGCCATGCTCGGGCGACCGGTAGGGAGCCCTGGGACAGGGGTTCTCTGTGAGGGGGCCCAACCAGCACCCAACCCTACACCCCCCCACCCACTGTCCCCACAGACACGGAAAAGGGTCCGGGTGGACAAGCCCCCAGAGGACACTGGCCCTGCCCGGGTGGAGGCGGCGGAGGTGGAGGAGGAGGACCCACTGTGGAGGCGATGGAGGAAGGCGTACCACCGAGGGGGCCAGTGGGGCCTCCAGGAGACCCGGGACTTCATCAGGATCTGGGGGACCCTGGAGTACCAGCGGGAGCTCGCCCTCAACCAGTGCAATGAGCATGTCTACCAGGACATAGTGAGGATATGGTGGCAGCGGGGCACCAGCGCACAGTGACCCAGTGCCACTCAAAGGCCAAGGAGATGAAGAGGGGGTACAAGGCCATCCGGGACAACAATAGGCGGTCCGGACACGGGGCCCAGACCGCCCCCTTCTATGATGCCCTGGACCGCATCCTCTATATGAAGGGGTCCATAGTCGCCCCATGGCTCGTGGGCAGCACAGTGGTCCAGAGCAGGGAATGGGCTGAGGTACCCCCTCCCCTCACTGCCCGCCTGGTAGACATGAGCTCTGGGGCCCCGGACCCCCAGGAGGAGCACCCCGGGACCACCAGCTCCAGCAGGCCCCCCCCGGCAGCAGTCCTGAGAGCACCCACCTCCAGGCCAGCCAAGCAGAGTCCGAGGCCGGCACCCTCATCACCCTCAGCCAGTGGTCCATGGGGGAGCACTCCCACACCAAGGAGCCGGTCTCTGAGGGATCCGAGACGGACATCGAGGGTAAGCGGCTGACCCGGAGAGGAGAGGGACCATGCCCAGGGGGGCAAGGGCCGGGGGGTGGAGGGGGCAGGGGCTGCCCCAGACCGAGCTTCAGCCCCCACCGGCAAGGCGGGAGGGGGCCCACTCCCGGGTCCCCCAACCGCACATCCCAACACCCACAGCCCCCTCCCTCACCTGCAGGACACGGAACACCCCGGGACGGGACCCAGGAGACCGAGCCGGCAGCTGCTGAGGAGCCCATCCAGCAGGTGCAGGAAACAGGTGAGGCAGGCGGGGCAGTAGGGAGAGCACCTCGGGGTGCAGGGAGGGGGTCCCTGAGCTGTTGGGGTGGAAGGGAGGCGCCGGGATAGGGGGATGGGGAGGGCCCAGCAGAGATGCTCGGGGGCCCAAGGGGCCCCTGCCCCATCCCTGGCAGGGGGAGGGGCCAGGGACAGGTTCAGACTTACCCTCTCATACCCACAGGGCAACCCCGGCAGTCAGCGTCCCCAGGGCCCGTGGCCCCAGCGCAGCGCATGCGGGAGTACCGGGCACGGGTCCGCAGGCGGAGGGAGGAACAGGTGCAGGAGATCGTCCAGAACGCGGTGGAACAGGGGAGAGGATGATCAAGGCTGTGGCCCGCATGGAGGTGGCCATTGAGTGGTTCCTGGAGCGGGCCGAGGTGAGGGATCAGAAGCTCCAGACCAAAGTGCACCTGGAGCAGAGGCGGGAGTGCCGGGAACACAGCAGGCAGGTGGAGGCTCTTGGGAGGCTGGAGCAGGCCATCACAGGCATGGTGTGGGAGCACTCTGCCAAAATGGACAGGTCCCACGATATTGGGGCCTCTCTGCTCCTGCACGCGGCACGATGTGCGCCTATGTGATGGCAGGTGCACCCCCGGGCACCCTGCCTGCCCAGGTCCCAATGCCGGGACCCTCGGCGGCCCTGCCCCCACCCAGGTGCCCCAGCCACCCCCACGCACTCAGGGGCCACGCATCCACCTCCCGGTGCCCCCGGTGGTCCAGAGGGTGCAGCCTCCCCAGGGGCCGGCCCGGGCCCCAGCCTCCCTCTCCCCCCCACTGCCTGCCCCCATCCCGGGCCAGGAGGCGGCACAGGACCATGCAGGGAACACGGACAGCGGAGGGGAGGAGAGCTCGCAGAGCTCCATGGGCCCCATCGGGCGCTCACGGGGACGACCGAGGAAGTGAGGGGGGTTGGGGTGAAGAGGTGGGAGGGGGAGGATGATGTGATGGGGGCCACTGTAGGGGAAAGGGCAATGGAGGGATGGAGGGAGAGGGTGAACGTGTGCACTTGGGGTAAATAAAGGTTGCTTGCACTAGTGTGGCTGCCACTCCCGTTTGTGGGGGACAGGGGTGCAGGCCCACCAGTGCAGGGGCATGGCCACGTAACTGCAGGGGGTGCCCCAGGCAGGATTCCCTCACAATGGGGCCCCCCGGGTGATATGCTTAGCCAGGGCATCCTGGATCTGCTTCGAGTAACGGTACTCCCTGGGGTTCTCAGCGTTCATGTACAGGGGCACGGGACCGGGGAGCCGGTGGGGCTCGGGATAGTCCAGGGCTGCCCCCTCTGTCTTGCAGATATTGTGGAGCACGCAGCATGCACCGATCACCAGGGCCGAGGTCGAGACGGTGTAATTAAGGTGCCCAGCTACACTCCTCCAGCGCTGCTTGAGGGTCCCAAAGGCACGCTCCACCATGGTCCGGCTGGAACACAGGCGGGTATTGTATAGCTGCTCAGCAGGGGTCTTCGGGACAGGGTACACCTTCATCAACCAGCGGGTGAGGGGGTAGGCTGGGTACCCCAGAATACAGGGGGGCATTGGGACCCCCTCGATCCAGCACATGCCCATGTCCGTGAAGTCCCCCCGGAACATGCGGGCATAGAAGGGTAAGATGGTCATGATCCGGGCATCGTGACTGCAGCCTGAGTTGCCCGTGTAGATGTCGATAAACCGGCCCCGGTGATCCACCACCCCCTGAAGCTGCAGGGAGTAATAACCGTGCCTGTTCACATACTCCAGAGCCTCCATGGCGGCTGGGCGGAGGATCTCTATGAAGGGTGCCATCCACGGCTCCCATGCAGTTGGGGGAAACCTCCGGCAGCGAACCCCACCATCACAGCCCCCTGGTCCACTAGCTGGATCGTTCTGTCCAGGATCACGCCCTCCACCAGCGCCTCGCACACATCCCGAAGGATGCAGGCGACGGTGCTTAGCCCCACCCCGAAGTGCTGGGAGATGGACCGGCAGGAGTCGGGGGCAGCAAGGGCCCAGACCCCTATTGCTTCCCGCTGGACCATGGGGATGGGGTCCCACATGGAGGTGTGCTGCCACTCCAGCCAGGGTGTGAGGAGCTCTGCTAGCCAGAGAAGGGTGCACTTATCCATCCTAAAGTGGGCCCTCCAGTCTGGCTCTTCCCACTGAGCCAGCACCCTAGCCCACCACATCTGTGGGCGCTGTGCCACCCAGGGCATCTGGCTATGGGCATGGCAACCAGGGCTGCCCGGTGCATGGTCTCCCTTGCCCAGAGGAGGTGCCTGACAGCCCCTCAGAGCACTGCGGGCCAGGCCCGGCACCGGCTCACAGCCTGCCTATCCGCCCCGGAGATTCTCTGCGCCCTGAGCTGAGCACGGGCTCTCCTGTGCCCGTGGTGGGCTCGGAGGCCCCTTGTGGCTATCTGGGCCAGGGCAACCCACAACCGGATGGCCAGTTGCACCTCAGTGTCCAGGAGCCGCAGCTGCTCGGTGTGGTCACGGAACCACTTGGCTGTGAGCACGAGATACATCCAATAGGCAGCTGCCCTGTCCCGCTCCATGGTGGTGGGGCCCATGGGGGGGATGAGAATGGTTATACAGGGCCTCTGATGGCAGGGCTGTCCGGGGGGTGGGCCCCTAGGCAGGCGTGCCCCCCAAGGGGGGGCCGGTGTATGCGTGCATGCAATTGGGTGCACCAGCAGGCAGCGCACCTGGCCTTGCCCCTGCACGGGCACGTGGGTCTGTGCGCTCCCTGGACAGCTGCATTCCATCAGCCATCTCCACCCCCCCCTCCCCTTCCCCCCGCTGTTTGCTCCAGAATGGCCTTGGAGGTGCGATTAGCCGGACAGCGTGAGCGCTACTGTGTTCTGCAGCTGTGCCGGGTACGCACCCCATGCCTCACTCTGTTGTGCTACAATGTTGTGGTCTGCGGCCGCTTTCCCTGGCCTTAGGACCCCTCGGAGGCCCTCCCAGGCCTGGAGGTTGTGTGTATGTCCAATGTGTTATTCCCCCTGTCGTGCCAGACCATGGCTGGTTGCCCATCCATGGGGCTCCCACTCCCCAGCCCCCGTGGGGCCCCCCATATCTGGACCTTCCGCGAGACCATGTCTCTTTGCGACCTGTGGCATACCCCAGCCATGCAGCTGCTCCTGGGCACCCCAGGCAGCCATGTGGGTGCCTTTGAGAGCTTGAGCTCTGGACTTCACTACTTCAGCTATGAGGTGAGCGCTCATGATTGCCGGCTGCATACGGAGACCCTGGGGCTGGTTCGCTTCCCTGAGGGGCGCATCCTGGACAAGCGGTGTTCGCATGTGCCCTGATGCGGGGTTGAGACAGTTTCTGCGCTGGGAGTGTGCGGGCTGAGCGCCTACATGGAGTGCCTTGCTGAGGGTGGCCCTGCCTTGGCCGTGTCCTACTTTGCCTGCATTCACGGGGCGCGTGGGTACCAGTGCACCCGTGGGGCAGTGTACCACCAGCTGCTGGAGCTGGGACATCTTCCTTGGCCCCCTTCTGCTGCTTGCTGTGTGTCGGAGCCTTCCACGGCGGAGATGTTGGTGCTGTTGGGGGTGTGGTCCCATGTGGACGTCCAGCTGGGTCTCTCCATGCCTGATCCCTTCGAGACCTACTACCTGATCACCCACCACATGTCTGTGCAGGGGTACCACCGGGGCTTGATCCATTGGTCCCACCTGGTTCACCGGGTGGAGCACCCGGGCCCTGGGCCCACGGTGGCCCCCAGTGGCAGCCTGTGACTCCCTGTGCTCCTCCTGGCCCCCCCAGTGTCCTGCCCCCATGTGGGCTCCCGCCCCGGTCCGGGGGGGGACGGTCCCCGCTGGCTGCTCCCGCCCTGATGTGTCTGCTGTGCTGTGGTGCAGCCTGCTTTGCGGGGTGCTGCTGCCCCTGCCTGTGGCCCTGAGCCCCCTCTGGGCCCCACCCCCTGGTCTGACTGCACACCCTGGGCTCCCCTCCGTGGTTGCCCCCCCGGTGCTGGGGTGCAGCGCTCTGCGTGGCCTCTCTGACCTGCCTGTGTCCAGCTACCTGCCCGCACCCACTGCCGCTGCCCTCTGCTGCACGCTCCCCCTCCCTCTTGGGTGCTTGTGTGACTTGGGGGTTCTGCGCCCCCCGACTGGGCCGCAGTGCTTTCTCGGGGGGGTGCATGTTCTTGGACCGGCAGCACTGCTCCGCCTGTCCTGGCTGCCCTCCATCTGCCCCTCTGTGACTGTGGGGTCTCAATGTTCCTCCTGGACCATCTCCGCCCGGCTCGCTGTGCACTGCGGGCCCCCATCGTGCCTTGTTCCCAGGGTCCTGCCCCCCCCCTTTCCGAGACTGCCTGTGTTACTGTGGGGGCACCCATGTGGACTGTGCTGGTGTGGGGGTGGGGTTTTCTGCTGCCTGTGTCCTGCCCTGCCCCTTTGCGGTTCCCCCCCTTCTGTGTCGCCTCCCCTGCTCCCATTGTGCCTTGTGTGTTTTCCGGGTGCCCGTGCCCCCCTTCCCTTCCATTCCCTTGTGTGTGTGCGGATGTGTGTGTGCCCGGGCATGTGGTCATGCTGTGTGTCCCACTGTGCTTCCGCTGTCTGTGTGCCTAGTGTGTGTGGTACCTGTCAGCCTCTTCTCCCTCTTCCCCCCTCCCTTCACGTTTCCCTTGTGTGGGCATTCCCTTGTGTGCCTTTTGGCTTTGTTTGCCCTCCGGTGGCCATGTCTGTGTCCCATCCCTGTTTTCTGGGAGTTTTGACCACGGCTGGGGATCAGCATCACGTCTGTTTTGCTGCCCCGATCTGTGATGTGTCAGCCCGATTCCTGGCCGTGGTCCCAGCCCCGTCACGTCTGTTCGGGGCTTTTATTGGCCCCAGGGGGTGGTTGTTTTGTTCTCCCCCACTGGAAATAGACTGTGGTGAACCGCCTGGCCGTAACGTCTGAAATCACCCTTTGTCACATAGCCTTCCAGGGAGTGATATTTGTCCAGTGGGGGTTATGTGGGATTATTTACATAGTCAGAATGTGGGCATTGGACCATTCTTTTGCCATGAGATTGGTGTGCCTTTAACTTGCTATCAGTTCTCTGTGTGCCTAGTGTGTGTGATACCTGTCAGCCTCTTCTCCCTCTTCCCCCTTCCCTTCACGTTTCCCTTGTGTGGGCATTCCCTTGTGTGCCTTTTGGCTTTGTTTGCCCTCCGGCGGCCATGTCTGTGTCCCATCCCTGCCCGGTGTCTTCTGAGAGTTTTGACCACGGCTGGGGATCAGCATCACGTCTGTTTTGCTGCCCCGATCTGTGATGTGTCATCCCGATTCCTGGCCATGGTCACGGTCCCATCACGTCTGTTCGGGGCTTTTATTGGCCCCAGGGGGTGGTTGTTTTGTTCGCCCCCACCGGAAATCGACTGTGGTGAACCGCCTGGCCGTAACGTCTGAAATCACCCTTTGTCGCATAGCCTTCCAGGGAGTGATATTTGTCCAGTGGGGGCTATGTGGGATTATTTACATAGTCAGAATGTGGGCATTGGACCATTCTTTTGCCATGAGATTGGTGTGCCTTTAACTTGCTATCAAGAAAGCGCTGTGAGTTGTAGCACTGTAACGTAAAAATATGGTTCACATTCTTTCAGAATTGGTGCAGCCAGCGTAGCTGCTGCTGAAGATATGCCTGAAGGTGAAATAAAGGCATTTGGGCGGTGGAAGTTAGGATCATATAAATTATATGTTTGTCCTGTGGTTTAATTCAAGTACGCAGGTGGTGACTTAATTTTAATTTGTTTTTTGTTTATAGGGCTGCTTACACAGAATACAAGAAAGATGGTCTGGATTGTTGGGCATAGCTTCATCCATTGGGCATGAGAAGAATGGGCTCTCACCTGGGACTAGGGGTGTGCATGTCGTTTTCATTATTACAATAACGATAACGAAAATTGTTTTTATTTCCATTATTGCAATAACGAAAACAACAACCAAGAATAATGACAACAATAACAAAAATGACAACAGAGAATACAAAAAACGAGAACCAAGAATACCGATAACAGTAACGATGCCGATAACGATATTGATAATGATATCAGTACCAATATCAATATTGATAACAAAAACAATACCAAAAATGATACCAAAAACGATAAAAAGAAACAAAAATGGATGTGTGGACACTGGGGGGTTCGGTGTTCGGCCCGTTCAGGGTTCAACCCCCCAAAACCATTTGGAGTTCAGGCTGTTCAGCTGAACCCATTTGGGGGGCCGGGCGGCCCGGTTTTCCCTCCCCCCTCCAGGTTGCATGGGTGGAAGAGGTGTCAGGGCTCACATACACCCCCCCGGCCCAGCCTCGTAAAAAAATTTTATGCCACCGCCGCTGGACCTGGGGCTGGAGCCCCGGAAACACCAGGTAGGTTGATCCCTGGGGTGGGGTGGGGTTAAAAAAAATTACAAGGCTGGGCAGGGTGGGGGGGAGGTGAGCCCCGGTGCCCCTTCCACCCATGCAGCCTGGAGGGGGGAAGGAAAACCGGGTTTCTCCCTACCCCCCGGCCGCCACCCAAAAAAGTTCAGAACCCAAACTTTGTTTAGTCAGTTTGGGTGGGGGGCAGTTCAGATTCAGGATGTTCGCTAATGGGCCGAACACCCCAAGTTTGGGCCAAACCCCGAACCCCCGAACTTGGTTCGCACATCCCTAATTGGCATTATTATTAGTGCTGTGGCAGTTGTGTTTTTGATGGGAAATGTGGAAAGGGGATGAGGGAGCAGATATTTCGGTGTCTTAACAGGGTTGAACTCTTTAACTGTGCCTGTGTTGGCAGGGGCGAGCAGCTCAGCAGTATCTGATGGATGTATCCCTGGCCAATGAGCAGTGCAAGCAGACCACAGCAGTATCATGGGACTCTGTGATTGCTCAATGCCTGCTGCCTCTGACAATCAATCAGGGGGGCTCTAGGGAAGGGCACTGAAACCCTTTATAATGGAGGGCCAGTTTTTTTCTCTCTGTTGTATGAGAGCTCTGCTTGTCAGGTTGCATTTACAGAACTGTGGTGCTTGCACATAAAAAATCCTCCCTAGCCCTCATTGTATTATTTATTTATTTATTTGGTATTCCCACCGATACCTTTCCTCCCTCATACCCCACATTTTACCTTCTCCCTTTCCCTGCCTTTCTCCCACCTCTACATTATATATAGATAGATAGTATATATTAGATATAGATATATATTATAGACATATAGATTAGATTAGATTAGTTATATAGATAATTGATTAGATAATAGTTTTCCTTTCCTCTTCCCCTATCCCCCTTAGATTTAGATAAATATTAGTTGTGCACAGGAATTAATAATGATACCGATACCAAAAATAAAATCTTTGTTTGAAATGGTACCGATATCAATAACGATATCGATAACGATAATGAATGTCGATACCAATAGCAAAAACGATGATACCGATATCGTTATCGATACCAATAACAAAAATGATATAAAAAGATACCAAAATGATTAAAATGATAACAAAAATGGAAATGACATTGTTGTTAATAACAATAACGAAAACAACATTTTTGAAAAATGAAAAAGACGGGGGCTTGGTGCACACCCCTGGAACAGGCTAGTCTACTATGGTTAGGAAAACAAGGGATGATTTGGGGGCAGCTTCTGCCATCATTGCAAGCTGCCCGTCAGTACCAGCTGGCTGATATTATAGTATTACATCTAGGCGAGAACAATTTAACTAGAGTAGCAAGTTTGGAATTAATCAGTTGGATGAAGAGGGATCTGTGGGAGGTAAGGAGATGGTTCCCTCTACTCCATCCAAATCATTAATAAAGATGTTGAACAGTACTTGGTCCTGGAGGACAGAGCCCTGCCACACCCCGCTCAATACCTCCCTCCAGATCGATGAGGAGCTGTTAATGAGCACTCAGGGTAGAGTTCTTCAACCAGAATGCATTGCTGAACAGAAGTGAGAGAATCAAGGTGAGAGCAGGAAAGGCCAATAAGAAGGAGGCTGTAGTAGTCAAGGTGAGAAATAAGAAGAGCATGGATTACTCTCATACTCCACTGAGACAACAAAATGCCTGTTATATAGGACAGTCCATGGCTCTTGTACAGAATACAGAACTAGATTATTAAACGAATGCAAAAGATAAGAATGATCACAGAAATCCACACTTTCTGAACTATTGTGCTCAGCTCCTTTCATCAGTTCTGCTTTTCTTAATAAATCCTGTGCACACAGACACAATCCATTCATTCATTTTCATTCTCTCTCTCTCTCTCTCTGTCACACACACACACACACACACACACACACACACACACACACACTAATTTAACCATGTTCTCTGTCCTTGTGGCTAGCAAAAAAAATAGTTTGTTACCATAATATTTCAACTAAATACAGGGAATAGGTATGTATGGGAAGCATACATTTTGAACTAAAGATCAGCCTGGCCGTCCAAACCCTTAGCAATTCACTTTTTAAGACAAAAGACATTTTAATGAGAGACCTATTTCAGTAGGAAATATGTAACTCTTCCAAATTATAGAAGGTTTACAAAATGCAGATGTTGCCATTAGAATGGTTTTAGGGGGGAAACTGACATGACATAGAAAGCCCATAAGGAAAATGGGCAAAGCTCTCAGACCTGAGATAAGGTAGAACAAAGATATTTCTATGGTAGGATTCATTATTTATTACAATTAGAAATCCCCTCCTGAATTTATTAAAGTGCATTAAGTGCTTTAAAAAAGGAAGGAGGAAAGAGCAATGACAGTTCTATTCAGAAGTCATGGACAAAGCAGGCATGAAATGAACTAAAGCCAAAACGGGCAGTAGATTTACTACCTGCAGGTAATGCATGCAGGTTTGAGCAGTAATACCTGATTCCAGATTTGGGGAATCGATAACCTAAAATTCCATATTCCCAACTTTCTGTTTTGCCGATTTAGCCATTTCCGTGTTACCAGTTTATCATCTCTGGCTTACTGTTAGTGAATTTTTGTCTTATACTTTGGCTGGTTATTCTGTTTTAGCAAATCACTTTGAATCTGTGTAGGAAGGAACACATTCCTCTCTCTCTCTCCTCCTCCTCGTGTGAATACATAAGAGCACTGCCCTCCATTCTGTTTTGTAGATTGTCTTAGGTAAACTTGTGAATGGGGTCAAAATAAATAATGCGTAGACAGAAATAGCTGGAAATGCATTCACATAAATGCACAAATGATAACTCAGTAATGCAGTAACTCGAATAACTTGTCTGTCAGTAAACAGATACTTTTTAGCACCTGACAATACTGAGTCAGTTCACTTACCAAGATACCAGCAACCCATATAATTTTTTTTTATTTTTTGTTTTTATAAATATCAAAATTTCATTTTCGTTTTCATTTTTGCTTTCATTTTCGATTTCCATTGGTTTCAATGGAAAACACACTTCTGGCTGTAACATTTTTGTTTTTCATTACATGTGACTGACACATGGAGGGATTATACATCCAATGGATTGCATTATGTGTACCAAAAACCAGAAATATTGGATAAAGAAATCAGATTTTATAAGCAGTTGAATTATGCTATTTTTCAAAAATTGGCATATACGTTCCTGGATGTAACTTCTTTGTTTCCCATGTATTGTGGATTAAACATGGCAAATTTATACCCCTCCCCACATTTACTATGTCTTCCAACTTTAAGAAAGATTAGATAAAGGGTCCTGGTGGTATAAGTAATTAACTTATACATTAATTTGTAACTGTAACAAGTGTCTGACTGTAACAACTTTGTAGTTCAACCAGTGTACATGAAATTTGGAAGGACTATTATTAGTATTATTATTATTACACATTTATATAGCGCCAGTCGTATGACCTGGTGCTGTACAGAACATAGAATTAGACGCGGTCCCTGCCTGTGGCTTACAATCTAAAAGACAAAGACAAAGGGGGCGGGGAGATAGGGAGAGGGGATGGTGGGAGAGACAGGGGAGAAGACAAACAAACATTCAGGTGGATGAGAAGTCTCAGGTGCGTGTGCTTGGCTTGGTTACAAAGAAGTTGGTAGCAGCAGTCAGCAGAGGAGGGCCGACAGTAAGAGTAAGGGGAAAGACTAGTGGGCATTGGGAAAGGCAGCATGGAAAAGGTGGGTCTTGAGGAGGGATTTGAAGGAGCGGATGGAGGAGGCAAGGTGGATGTTGGCAGGGAGGGAGTTCCAGGCATGGGGGGCAGCGAGGGAGAAGGGACGAAGGCGGTTAGGTGAGCAGGAGAAATGAGGGAGAGTAAGGGTGGGTACAATGGAAGAGCAGAGAGTGCGTGCAGGAGTGCGTAGGGAAATTAGGGGGAGCTAAGCGGGAGCTTGGTCGTGGAGATAAGGGGGAGCTTGGTCGTGGAGCGATTTGAACGTGAAAAGCAGGAGTTTGAACAGGATACGTTCAGGAAGGGGGAGCCAGTGAAGGGAGAGGAGGAGAGGCTGCACATGGTCGAAGAGACGGACAGAATGAATGACCTTGGTGGCGGAGTTTTGGATTGCGACAAGGGGGGACAGGTGAGAGCGAGGGAGGCCAGCAAGGAGGAGGTTGCAGTAGTCGAGATGAGAGATAACCATGGCATGAACAAGTATTTTGGCCGAGGAGATAGATAGAAAGGGGCGGATACGGGCAATGTTGAGGAGAGCGAATAGGCAGGATTTGGCCACAGAGTCAATGTAAGGTTTAAAGGAGAGGTGCGTGTCAAAGATGAAGCCCAAGCTGCGGGCTTGGAGAACAGGACGGATGGTGACCCCATCGATGCAGATGGTCAGGTTAGAGGGAGAGGAAGGGGAGGGAGGAAAAATGAGGAGTTCAGTCTTGGCCATGTTTAGTTTGAGTTGATGTCGGGACATCCAGGTGGAGATATCAGAGAGACAGTCACCGAGGCGTAAGCAGATAGAGGAGGAGAGAGAGGGGGTAGAGAGATAGAGTTGGGTGTCATCAGCGTAGAGATGGTATTGGAATCCATGGGAGGAAATAATTTTGCCAAGGGACAGGGTGTAGATAGAGAAGAGGAGAGGGCCAAGGATTATCTCACACTTTCAGGATCAGATGAAAGTGATCTGATCACTTTCTGCCAAATATCAGAAAGATGTGATAAAGGGTTACAATTTTATATGCCTGCACAGCATATGCCAGGAATTCTCTTATGTGTCACTGTGGTATACGATCCATTTGTGATGCCAATTGGCCAGAAGAAATGTCAACCAAATATCATCATTCTCTGCTGTGACCATCCCAACTTCTCCTCCCACTTGTTACAGGGAAGTCGGAAGCATTTGTTTAGGAAAGAGCCAATAGAGATTCTCTTGTGTCCTCTGTCATAGTGCAGCAGGATGTGATTGTGATGATAAGTGGCCAGCCTGGATGTGTAAACCATGTATCCTGATTGCTGGGATGCTATCCCCAAAGTTCCAGTTATGTCCCTTCTATGCCCGCTTCAGGGCCGTCCCCTATGCCCACCTCAAAGCCACCACTGATTGGTCCTGTAAAGCTGGAAGCATGCAGTAATTGACAGTGAATGTGTCTGTTAGTCTGTTGGGTTGCTCTACATCCTTCCTCTTACAGCCACTCACCCGCTGCCATGCCAGGTGCCTGCCTCTGACTGGCACTGCATGTGCTGCTCTTTATCTGAATAATGGTCTTCAAAGGGACAGCTTCAATTGCTTATAGAATTGGGACCCTTTATCAAATTGTCCTATAGTTGGGCAGAGATGAGAAGGATGGTGTGTCATACAATTCTCCCAACTTTCTTGTAAACAGGATGGAATATAAACTTTTATAACCAGAAATGCATTTTCAAGTTAATAGCTTATAACATCAGGACACTTTATCCAATCTTTATGAAATTTGGCAGGATTGTTAACCTTATGGACCGACATAATATTACCAGGTTTCATGCAAATTAGATGGAAGATAAAGATGTTGTAGCCAGGAATGCGTATGGAGTTTTTCTTAAAATCACAATATTCAATTGCTTCTAAAATTGGACTCCTTTATCCAATATTTTCAAAATTTGGTGCACATAGTGTGGGTACAAACTTTCCAAGTTTAATCAGAATTGAATAAGAAACAAAAAAAGTTATAGTCAGAAATACTTTTTTCAGTTTCCCCCCATAATTTCAAAAACAAAAAATGGTTTTTGTTTTTGTTTTCATTATTATTATTTGTCGTTTTTTAATTATAATATTGAAAAGTAAAATCAACATTTTCATTTTTTATCATAATAAAGAAAATGAAATGCACACCCCAAATGTTTACCCATTCTAACCCATTCCAGCTCTAAAATAACCATGCTAGATAATGATTTCCAGCATTGTGCTGAATCACATGTACGTTGCGTGCCTAAAAAGGGTGGAGGTTGCCTAAAGTTGTACTGATAGTCTTTGTCCTGGCAAAAAAGGGTTGTTTAGATGAGAGAGAGTTTGTTAAGCGTATCAATAGATGAGATTCCCAACAAACCACAAAGATCCTTATAAATGTAAGGAAGAGGCATGGTGGGAAGCTTCCAATATACTTGGGACCTTCTGAGTTTGTTTAAGTAACAAAAACAGAAGCTCCCTGTCTAGCCCACTCTAATGCAGCTATGAGTTTCAGTGGATTACTACATCTCCAACCAAGAATAAACTATTCATTCAGAGCCACTAGTAGGGATACAGATGGCTCTATATTGGTCTATGAGCTTTGAAATTAAATAACACATTACCAAAAGAGTTGGGACAGCTATCGAAGGGAATAGGGTGCCAAATAAGCTTACTGACATTTCTTAGCACCAGTTCTCACTACAGTTGAATGAAAGGGAACTATCCATTTGAGAATTACTCTATTAAAGGAGTATTGTTAGAGAGCTCAAAACAGGAATGTATTTTGTATTTTTATTATTGTTATTGTTGTTGTTATTGTTATTGTTATTTGTTTTATTTATTACAAATATTTGTATTCCTACCCCTCCTGCCTCTGGCAGCTCGGGACAGCTTACAATAAAAGCAATAAAAACATAAAACCAGCATACATATAAATAAAAGTCAAGTTTAAATGGTCACAAAATTGAAAGAAAATGTCCCAACAACCTCCCTATTACCCATCCCCCCCACCAAAAGCCTGGTGGAATAGCCAGGTCTTACAGTGGTGTCTGAAGGAGAGATGATCTGGGGACAGGCAGACATGTAGGATGAGCATTACTCAATAAAGTAAAATACCAGGTGCGTTAGACAGTATTCCCAAAACATTTTTCCTAATAGGCCCCTTCCAAGTAATTGCTATCATAAAACCTAGCATGCATTGCTTACTCTGAATATCTGACTTTCAGGTGCTTGAGAAAGGGTAGTCTTAAAGCTTTAAGAACATAAGAATATAAGTAGTACCATACTGGGTCAGGCTCATGGTCCATCAAGCCCAGCATCCTGTCTCCAACAGTGACCAATCTCTTTCTCTTGGGAGAAGTACCCAGCAGGTCACAATGGACAATTCATTCCCTGTTGTTCCAGCCACAACACTAAGGTTGTTTTTACATGATCAGACAATCTAGTGGTTTTTAAAAAGCTGCTTTTAGAAACCTCAAGGGCGTGGCATTTAGACGCGCCTCCCTGAACTGAAAGTCACCCGTCTGCCATTGGAAACAGTGGCATCAGGCAGCTCACGTATTCTATTTAAAGCCAGATTTATAAAATTGAGGCCTGACCCAGTATGGCACTACGTATATTCAGGTTTTATTTATAAATAAATAAAACTTATATTTATCAAACCAAAGTTTTATAAATCCAACTTTAAAAAGAATACGTGAGCTGCCTAGCACCCTGTTTTCAAAGGTGGCTGGGCAAATTCCGCTTCAGGGAGGCGCATCAAAATGTCACCCCAGTGAGGTTTCTAAAATCAGCTTTTTGAAAGCCGCTAGTTTGGCCACTCATATAAAAGTGGCCTAAGAGGATATGTTTCCCAAACCTTTTTGACTTATAGCCATTATTGGACCTTTCCTCCAAGAACTTATTGTCACAGAGGAACATAGGGTCACACACGTGTAACACGGGCCTACATGTAGACTACAAGTCTGGTAAATACGTAAAGCAAAAGGTTCCACATGTATGTACTGTTACAATTGAGAACTGTGACACCCAAATCAGAACTGTGACACATGACCAAGCTCCAGGAAATGCAAAGAGATAAAAAGAATGTGTATTTGGGAACCCTAGCCAGACAGACCTGTGGAGAAGCAAATCACCCTTCATGTTTGCCTGGGTTGCCTACGTGACAGGCCTCACATTTCTCCAAGTCAGGAAACTGGAGATAAAGGGACCATGAAAGATATTTAAGGAGGCCATTAAGCCACCTTGAGAGATCTCTCTAGCTTGGCCATCTGGAGCACTCTCATCTGCATCCTAAAAGCTGTCAGCCAGCAAGGCTGGAAACCATGAACTGAGAGACAGGACTTTGTTTTCTAGCAACTCTAAGTCTGAAGACCCAGTCGCTTAAATCAAGGACTAAAAAGAACTTATGGACCTTTGTATGGTAAGATGCTTATTTAGGAACTCAACCAGTATAGCTTAGGAATGTGTTATATTTACCTTTGATTTCTAGTAACCACCCTGTATCAACAATCTTGCTTATGTAATCATTAAACTTACTTCTTATCTTTATGAAGAAGTGTCTGTGTCTAACATTGGAACACAGGTGAGCAACAAGAGTTCTCAAGCTCTTGCGAACCCATAGATTAAGAGTCTGTGAATGGGAAGGTTTGGGCCCTTGAGTGACAAAGGGGTTTTCCCTGCGGCAGGCTTGAATCAGCCAGAGAAAAAAAACTGGTTCAAGTAGGCTGTACGCGAGGGAAACTGAGTCACTCAAACCCGGTAAAGTGGGGGTGCGGACCGCCAACTCGTGACACTTATCTAATCACTTTTTAAAAGCAGCTACCCTACCAGCAGCAACCACGTCGTCTGTCAGTAAGTTCTACAAGTTAATTGCAACTTGGCTTACTCCATATTTACATGTTCTAGTAAATAAAGTAACAAGGGTAAATAACCATTCCATATTTATGTGTTCCACATAAATTTGAAAAACTTCTATCTTATTCCCTCTCAGTCATCTCTGCTCTAAGCTGAAGAGCTCTAACGTATCAAGTCTCTCTTCATTCAGGAGCTGGACCTGATGCACTTCTCTGTACCTTTTTTAGTTCTACTATGTCTTTTTTGAGATGGGATGACCAGAACTGCATACAATACTCCAAGTGCAGTTGTACCATAGATCTATATATAGGCAGGATCTATACAATGTTTTTAGTTTTATTCTCTATCCCTTTCCAAATGATTCCTAACATTCTACTTTTTTGTCATCGCACACTAAGCTGAGGGTTTCAATGTATTGTCTACAATGACTCCAAGATCCTTTTCCTGAGTAGTAACTCCTCATTAGAACCCAGTGCTGTCTACAAAAAAATTGAATTGTTTTTTCTCCCTATGTGCATCACTTTGCACTTGTCCATTAACAAGTGCAAACACTTTGCACATTAAATTTCATCTGCCATTTGGATGCCCAGTCACCCAGGCTTGCAAGATCCTCTTGCAATTCTTCACAGTCCACTTAGGTTTTAACTATCTTGAATAACTCTACTCCATTCTCCATATCATTAATAAATATATTAAATAACACCAGTCCCAGTATAGATCCCTGAGACACTCCACGAATTACATCTCTTCACTGTGAAAATTGACCATTTAGTCCTACTCTTTGCTTCCTATATTTTAACCAGTTGCCACAAAAGGACATTGCCTCTTATCCCATGACTGTTTAAGTTCCTCAAGAGCCTTTCATGACGGACCTTATCAAACATCTTCTGAAAGTCCAGATATACTATATCGCTTGGCTCACCCTTATCCACATGCTTATTTATACTCTCAAAAAAATCCAATACTTTAGTGAGGCACGACTTCCCTTTCCTAAATTCATGTTGACTCTTCCCCATTAATCCATGTTTATCAATATGCTCAGTAATTCTGTTCTTAACAACCATTTCTACCAGTTTGCCCAGCACCGACGTCAGGCTTACCGTTTTGCACTAGTTTCCAGGGTCACCTCTGGAGCTGTTTTTAAATATTGGCATTATATTTGCTACCTTCCAATTCTCTAGTACAGTGGCAGATTTTAGCGATAGGTTACAAATTATTAATAGTAGGTCTGTGTAATGGAGTCTCTTTGGGACAAATTGCAGGTAGGCATGTGCGAACAGAACTGAGTTCGGAAATTCATTTCAGTTCAAAAATAGAGTTCAGTTCAGAAGTTCAGTTTGGTTGGCCGAACTAGTCGAGTTCTGTCAAATTCCGAACTTCCGAACTGAGTTCGTACATTCAAAACCAGTATTTTAAGCTGTTTTTGGCCTTCTGAACTGGTTCAGATTCAATGGAACAGTTCAGTCGAATTCGAGTTCAGTTCAGAAGTTCGGTTCAGTCGACCGAACTAGTCGAGCTCAGTCCAAACTCCGAACTTTCGAACCGTGTTCGCACATCCCTAATTGCAGGGTAAGGAAAAGGCTGGCTGATGCTGAGTCTGGGGTGGAATGTAGAGGGTTTTGAAAAGTAGCATGGCAGTTGGAACCAGGGGAGAGAGGTAGAAGGAAAGAGACTGGTCACTCTCCAAGATAAGAGTGTGTGGTGAGTGGTGGACTGTCGTGGAGGCAGAGGAAGGCTGCCTGATTTCAAGGGGGTAACTGAGGGAGGCTGTCTCTAGGGTGTATAAGTACTGTGGAACCACAAATTTGGGTACAGGAGACAGCAGGGTTCCTCTTTACAGCTCCCACTACTGTGAACAGTGAGGACTGAATATAGGTGTACACCAGGACCCAGGACCTTATTTCTTTTCAATTTTTGTTTTCATTATTTAAATAATTCATTTTCATTTTCATAAATATCAAATTCTCATTTTTGTTTTTGCTTTCACTTTTTATTTCCATTGGTTTCAATGGAAAACATATTATTGATTGTAACATTTTTGTTTTTTATTATATTTGGATGAAACCTGGAAGGCTTGTACCTCCAATGGAAGGCATTATGTGTACCAATATCCAGAAACATTGGATAAATGAATCCAATTTTATAAGCAGTTAAATTATGCTATTTTGCATAAATCTGCATTTACATTCCTGGTTGTAACTTCTTTGTCACCAATATAATGTGGATGAAAGTTGAAAAAATTAAACCCTCCCCAGTTTTACTATTTATGCCAATTTTCAGAAGGATTGGATAAAGGATCCGGATATAAGAAATTAACGTACACATGTATGGCTGATTGTAACATCTTTGTAGTTCAACCAGTGTACATGAAATGGCAGGGCTATATCTCTCACCTTCAGAATCATCTCTGCCAAATATCAGAAAAATGTCATAAAGGGTCCCAATTGTATAAGCCTGCACAGCATATGCCAGGGATTCTCTTACATGTCACTCTGGTATAAGATCTGTTTGTGATGCCAATTGGCCAGCAGGAATGTCAAGCAAATATTCTCATTCTGTGCTGCGATCATCCCAAGTTTTCTCCCCTATTTGTTACTGGGAAGTCAGAAGCATCTGTTTAGGAGATAGCCAATAGAGATTCTTGAATGTCCTCTGTCACAGTGCTACAGGATGCGATTGTGATGATAATTGGCCAGCTTGGATGTGTAAACCATGGGTGATTTCAGACGTTACGAGATTACGCTCAACCACATTGAACCACGCTCAACCCCCCCGTGGGGCCAAAGGGCCCTGAACGTCTGAACAGCGCGCACCAGATGTTCATCACGCTCAATACCCACATGGGGTCAGTTTCAACCACGCTTCCCGGGCTAGCCTGGGGAAGGTCCCGGGAAGCGTGGTCAAACGAACCCCCACCGGGAACCAAGCAAAAGTAACGTCTGGACGCCAATCCCCACGCGGAACTGAACGAAACGCACCCCAGCCGGGGACGAGGCACGCAGCATTGCTGCCGGGCAACCAACACCAACACAAACGCCAGAGGGAGATTTAAAGCGAAATCAGCAGCAAGCAAGCGTGGCGGGATGGAGCAAGGAGGGAGGCGGAAGAGAGCGGAGGCAGAGAAAGCGACAGTGGTGGGGCAGGAGGTGGAGGCAGGCCCAGCGATGCAGGTGGAGGGGGCGCAGGTGCAGGAAGGGGGCACACGGGTGCACCCGACCAGGGAGGCGGCCCGGGAACAACACCCACAGCTGCAGCCAGGTCGCGGCGCCCGGGTGACCCCGGGGGACCGGCAGGGGGGCAGGGGTGCCCCGAGAGGGGGCCCCACCCACACCCACTCAACCACTCTCCCCCTGCCCACCACCCCAGACATGGAAAATGGCCCGGGCGGACGAGCCCCAGGACGATCCCGGCCCCGCGCGCCCGGAGGCGCACCTGCAGGACGAGGTGGAGGAGGAGCAGGAGCAGGTGGAGCTGGAGCTGGACCAGGAGGAAGAACAGCAGGGGGGATCTGGAGGAAGGTCTACCACAGAGGGGGCCAGTGGGGCCTACAGGAGACCCGGGACTTCATCCGGATCTGGGGGACCCTGGAGTACCAGCTGGAGCTCACCATCAAACAGAGGAACGAACACGTCTACCGGGACATTGTGCACGACATGGAGGCAGCAGGGCACAAGTGCACAGTCGCCCAGTGTCGCTCCAAGGCCAAGGAACTCAAGAGGGGGTACAAGGCCATCCGAGCCAGCCAAGCGGAGTCAGAGGTCGGCACCCTCACCACCCTCAGCCAGTGGTCCCTGGGGGAGCACTGCCAGATCCAGGCGCTGGGCTCCCAGGGCTCTGAGACCGATATCAAGGGTAGGCACCCTGCCAGGACAGGGGGGGACATGACCAGGTGGTCAATGGCAAGGGGTGGTGGGGGGAGGGGGCATGGGGCACTCCAGGCCACGCATCTGCACCCACACCCCGGAGGCATGGGGGGCCCCAGCTGGAGCAGGCCAGGGGGCCCCCGGCCACCGGGAGGGATGGGAGGGGCCAGGGGCTGGGGGTGGGGAGGGCACGGGGCCAGGGCCTGGCTCTGACCCACCCTCCCATTCCCACAGGGCAACCCCCGTGCACGGTGCCTCCACAGCCCATGGCCCCAGTGCAATGGATGAGGGAGTACCGGGTGCGGGTCCGCAGGCGCAGGGAGGAACAGGCCGAGGACATCATCCGGAAGGTGGAGGAACAGGGGGAGCGCATGATAGCCTCCGTGGACCACATGGAGGAGGCCATAGAGCGCTCCCTGGAGCAGGCTCTGGAGAGGGACAGGAGGCTGGAGGCGGAGGTGCGCCTGGAGAGGAGGTGGGAGCGCCGGGAGCACAACCGGCAGCAGGAGGTGCTCAGGGGCCTCCAGCAGGACATACAGGGCATGGTGCGGGACCACAGTGCCAAAATGGACCGGTCCCATGACATCGGGACCTCCCTGCTTCTGCATGCTGGCATGATGTGCGCATACGTGATGTCAGGTGCACCCCCGGGCACCGTGCCTGGCCAGGTCCCCATGCCGGACCCCTCTGCGCCCCCGGGCCCTGCCCTGCTGCCCCTGGCACCCCCCCACCCCCAGGGCGCACGCATGTACCTCCCAGTTCCCCCAGGGCTCCGGAGGGTCCAGCTCCCCTGGGGAACAGCTGGGCCTCCAGGAAGCCTCTCCCACCTGCCACCCGACACCCTGCTGGGACAGGGGCCAGCTCAGAACATGGCAGGGGACATGGACAGCGGGGGGGAGGCAAGCTCGTAGAGCTCAGTGGGCCCCAGCGGGCGCATGCGGGGATGGCCAAGGCAATGAAGGGGGATGGTGGGAAGGGGGGGAGGGGGAGGGCCACATGAGGGGGGGTGATGGAAGGGGACACGGTGATGGAGGTGGGGTGGGGG